>PUQB01000097.1:69803-602309 GCA_003024785.1 Selaginella tamariscina
GTGTCATTGAGATCTTATATGTTAGGGGTTACAAGTTCTAATCATTAAATTTTCACTTTTTGTTACACAAATATATAAAGTTTGAGTGATTATGTTGGTTGATACCAATTTTTAATATGTTTTTGATAATTGAATCATCAGTTACAAATTGTTAATTGTCTTTACATGTATTAACAAGGTCTTGTACATTTAATATGATAATGAACAATTTAATGCAATGTCCTATTATACAACATTAATTATCTTAAATTATGATTGGTTAAAATAGTCTAAAAAGGTTTGTATTTTTCAATTACTTTTCACATATAAGGCAGTTGAATTTTGTTGTAAACATTTGAGTCCACAAGTTAAACTTGTGGTAATATTCATAACAAAATGAGGTTCACCACAAACCCCAAAGATATTTTAAAATTTAAAATCTTTTAATCTTAAAAAGAAAAAAGTTATCGTTATTTACAAAATCTATTTATAAAGAACCATAAAAAATGTAAATATCTATTTCACTAAAACAATATATTTAAACAAACTACAATTATTAAGTTATTCTTTAAGTATTTTAATAACCTTTATACATGATAGAAATGTTTGATAAATGTCAGAGTTTTGACCTAAAGGGCCAACATGTGGCAACACGTGGCTGTCAAATGGTCATTTGGCGTCATTACCCTGTGTGAACAACGTTAAGTCTTTCAAGATAACCCTAAAAGTTTGACTCAGAAGCCCAATTAGGTAGAACACTTAGAGTCATACCTTAAATCCCCTAGAATGACCATCTCCTAAACCCTATAGGATAACCCGAGTAAACTTTAGAATCCTGTCCGAATAGACCTAGACAGATTCATGCTCTAACCCCAAAAAGGAGATGTGTCTTATACATACCCTCGTGACAGAGCCAAGGCATCGTCATTTACCCCTTGAGGAATCACCCTCATTCGAGAGTACAACCCCTTTAGGGCAACAAAGGGGTACCCTGAACCAGACTAACCCCTAAGGGTTTGGGTGGCCAAGTCATACCCTAGACATAGGGCTAATACTTAGTGTGCGCCATAGGCGAACACGAGTGTTTTATTAAGCAAACTCCTTAAGGCTAGGTTTGAATAACCCTAAGTACATGACCTTGCGAGTGTTTCACGAAAAGGCTCTTGCTAACAAGCTTAGGTTGTTCAACCCCTGGATTCCAAGGAGAGCACTTCTTTAGCCAAGTGTGCCTAAGCACATCTAGTTACGAGACCTAACCTCCCTTGAGTAAATGCCCAAGGCTTAACACCCTAGTGCGAACACAAGCATGTTTATTTGCTAGAGTATCCAACCCCTTGGCAACAAGCCCATGACAAACCCCAAAGGGCATACCTCAGGCATTGTGTCGCGTGACGTCTAACCCAGTGTCACATTTTCATGTGACACTGCCTTCCACGATGTGGGCTATCATGCCATAGCCCTTAGATTCAAAAGTTGCACCAAGTGCCACAAATGTGGCTCTTAAATGCTAGCTCTAGAACCCCTTAGTGAACCCTTAGGAACTAGGTAACGTGAACCTGTTAAAAAGATCCCACGCCTACAGTTGGACAAAGACACAGATGTGCCTTGCTTGGTCGTGAGTGCTACACCTAGCTTGATGTGGAGGAGAATGTTGGAGATAAACCTCAACCTCTGCCTCTTGGAATGTGCATCACAACAAGACCTCCCATGCATGGATTCTCCAACGTTAAGGGTAAGCTACCATGAAGGTGAGATGTACCCCTGTCATGGAAGTTAGGGCGGCACAACAAAGGGTTGTGCCTTGACGACACAAGCTAAAACTTGCACCGGGAGAAGGGTAACGAGCTCAGTCATGAACCTAGGAACCCTCATTCCTACATACTCTACCTTATTTATGTGACAGAGTCCCCTCCCCCCCCTTTTCCTGTATGTGTAAGTGGGCTGGCACGGAATGCTAGCCCCTTAGTTAATTAGATGAGTTTGCACACTAACCCCTGCCCCTAAACCCTACCCAAGGGGGTGGGGGTTTTAGGGTGTGGGTTAGGTCAACCCTAGGGGTGTTCCTAACCTTATTTAACATGCCCAAACTCATCTTACTAAAAACATGTCTCCTTATAGTCACGACAATTATTAAATTAATTATACTATTAAAAAGGATATCATGACATGTTCCTTATAGATCATTTTTAATATATTTGGAGGTGCTAAATATACATTTGGATGTAATATCAATTGTTACAACCTTCGTCTTTTATAGAAAAAACTCTATTGATTTCATAATCTAAAGGATGCCCATGCATACTAAGTGCACAATTGTTTTTTCAAGATTATCACATGTAAACTTAAAATAATATTGTTTTTTCAAAATACATCTTGAAACTGACATGAAAATGACACTTTGAAATCTTAATGAGTTGTGACAATTTTTTAACACTTTTAAATTTAATATTATTTATACCTCTTCAAATTGCAAATAGGATTTGTACATTGTAGATGTTAATACACTTGCAATTGAACATGTCAACCAACTAACACTATTAAGTCATATTTTTTTCCCTTGGTGGTAAACACTTTAATCTTTGAGTGAGAATGAAATGGATGTTGCCATTATAAATAGTATATTGGAATGTGTTGAAGTTCATAATTGCTAATATTAATTTTTAAGCAAGAGTAAATAAAAATAATTGATATTTGGTTAAAAATGACATTACAAATAAAATTATTAAGCTAATTATTATTATCAAACTCACTAAACACCTCAACATAAGTAACTTATAAAGATTTGAACATAACTAAGCAAATATATGTACCAAAAGAAACATGAAGGTAAAGCTTTTAAAATTCCTTTGTCTTTTATGAAATTACTTGTTTTACAATAAAGAGTAAACTATCATAAAAAAGATGTCATCGATACCACTCTTTTCATTGAATACCACGATAATATAAGTTACTAATGAATATTAACATGAATGTGTGGACTATCAATCTAGGTAGACATCGTAGGTATGCCATGTATGTCTCTAAACCTAACATGCCTGATAATAATTTAATTAAGTTAATTTTGCATTTTAATTGATTTTCTTATAATTTAATGATATCAACCTTCATAAGTAAGAACATTAAGAATTGGAGAATTGCATAAATTATTCATGAGACAAAACTCAAGATCAACAACATTTTTAAAAAGCAACATAAGTAGACCTTAGTTATCATAAAGTATAACTCAAAACATTGAACTAATGTAAAAACATTATTTATTATTTCGGAACAAAAATATAAATAAAATTTAACCAATATGTATCAATTTCATAATTATGTCAAGTTTAATTGGCATGTTAGATACATCATTAGTTAGATTATTAAATTTATACTAAATTACATAATAGACTTACAATTGTTATTGAATTGCATATAATTATTAAAAACATCACAACTTTATAAAATTTTATATTGAAATAACTTGATAAATATGTGTTATGTTATCACTTTTAAACATGTGAAAAACTCATGAATTGCACATTCATCAAATTAATAATAATAACAAACAAGAATGATTTAATAACAAGCGGTAAACATCATCTCTTATTCACCTTACAAATTTGCTAATAAAGTCTTAAATTTAAATTTATGGAACCCAATGAAAAGTAAACAAAATAGACAATGACCTACTATCGATGAGTCATTATGAAATCTATGTGTTAGAAACAATTACTAAAACACAAGAGGTTACTTTCAAATATTTGATCGTGAGAAATGGAAAAAAATAAAAATAAAAAATGTAAAGAGAAAGGTACTTCATTATACCTCCATGAAATATGGTATAATTGCAAATTGAGAATGTATGATATCCCATAAACCTACTATTATATACACAAGTCTTCCTCCATGTGACACACATGCGACCATGGCACTAACAGGTCACCCCCATTATACATGTGTGTACTGCATGCATACATACACATGTATATCCTATACACCACTTTACAGAACAAAACTGGTTGCCTAGGCCCGAAAAACACCAGTGCTGGCGTAAAAGAGGGAAAATACTAAGTATAATTCTTAAATATGCCAATTAACATACATAACTATATGAAAAACCGAATATACTCATATATACACATATATTGTAGGTGTTGTGTTGTGCATTGTGTTACGATTTGAATATGCATGTGTTTATGTATATGTTACGTGTGTGTAAGGATAAAAAGGCACTAGTTTACTATTCCATATGCACGGCATACCGTACTATTGTAACTTTCCTTTTAAGTATTCAGACATCTTGTTTTATATATACATACTTCATATACACCGTATATGCTAGGGAGACAAGAGTTAAAAAGGTGTAAATTTTACAAATTATATATGTATTAAATCATTTACATAAATGAGATCCATTAATCTTGATTTATATCCTCCAAATGTGTATAAATATAAAGTTAAGTAAGTTATATTGGAATCCAGCGACTTCGAATAAGCTATAAGAATTCTAGAAGAAAATATATCTAATATTTATTTTCTTCTATAATTCTTATACAAACACACTGCACACAATATATATGCACATAAAAAATACTTCATGTGCATATAATTGTGTGCGAGAGAAACATAGAGAGATGCATATACAAATAACATGTCCACATATTGCAAGTGCCTGCATGACATTGTACAAACATTTTAAATAGCAATCTTTGGTTTTTTAATTTTACTTTTTAACCATATACTGGCATGTAGTAAAATCATAGTAAATGCACACACACATATGTTCTGTTCTTAATATTTTGATAATTTATTAATAAAAATAGTGTTTGTACAATATGCACAAATATCCATTGTTTTAGCTGCTTTTGTTAAAGGTATGGAATTTGCTTTATAGCTCTTCCTTTTCCTAGATGGTGCTTGTGACTTCTTCAGTAGGATGAGCAAGCATGTAGTTCATCAAAACTTGCATGCACTCGTGGCACTACATTGCTCACAGGGTCTACCACACCAACACACTTCTTACAGTGAATTTCTTAAACTTCTTCTTGTTAGGCCTGTTTATGAACAAAAGTGACCTGCTATTTCTGTGCGTCTTTAATGTCAACAAGAGTATCTATCTCGTACTTTGGAATTGATGCATGCTTCATTGTCATCTTCATATGGATCAACAAATGGTCGTGGTGACTTACTACCTTGTGAGGACACACGAGATCCTCACAAGTACAGCAGAAAACTATCATGGGTGCTGCCCGGCGACATGTACAATTTTGATGGTAACCTCCATTCTCTCCACAAGCATCTATAAACTTGACTAACCAATTGCAATTAGGGCTCTCCATTTGCAAACTTCACGATACCTTGTAACTGATATTTGTACCCTACCTAAAACCATTACCTTTTATAATCCAGAATATACCAATTATACCTTTAATGACATATTGTACTTTAAAGGTAGTGCATGCGTGACGTGGATCGTTTTTCATGTATTATAATATATATATATATATATATATAATATACACACACACACACACACAGAGTAAAGATATGTGAAGAAAGATTTAATTTAATTTGATTAGTTAATTTAAATGAGCTTGCTCAAGAGGAATTACCTAATATGCACAAAGGCGGCTATGAAAGTGTATATGTATAAATACTCTGCGCGCTGGAGATAGAGAGAGATTTTATAGATTGAAACATCAAAAACTAAATGAGGTGTTATTATTCATCTCTTTTTTTTCTCTGCACTTGGTAAGTCTTGGCTTCGGTGACATAATCAGTCAATGAAGCATTCTTGTGATATTTGTACCCTACCTATATATTTAACCTTTAAACATAAAATCCTAATTAATTACCTTTAATAACACACGTGGAATAATATTATCACATATGTTTATTTGTAAGGGTAAATCAGGTGAGTTAAATCATACAATAGAATATACTTTATTCTTTAAAGAATACCGTTGAGGATATATGCTTAATATATTCTAAAGCATATGTTAAAGGTTCCTACTCTACTTATGTTTAGTAAACTCAACATGATATAAAGGTTCCTACTCTAACTTATGCATAATATATATTAATAACGATAGAATAATAACGTTGAAGCAAGCATTATCAAATAAATCATACTACATACAAGTTCAATCTCATATTTATCTTATATATTACAATGTATCTTTTCTTGTGAATATACTTTGGATTAGAGTTAAGACAGTCAGGCCTATGCAGATATATCTGAAATTTTGTGTCTTAGACATATCTCTCTCTCTCTCTCTCCTCTCTCTCTCTCTCTATATATATATATATCTCGCACGGATAGCCAACTGACGTCCGGACATTAAGTGGACGGTTCAAATTACACATATACACCTTCCCCTATATATGCATGTATGAAGTGTTATTTAATTAATTAATTCTTTATTTATTTGACACGCCCTTGTTATCAAACCTTCATTTCCAGGTTCAACTTGCTAGTTAAGAAAATATACCACTCTTAAATATATTATTAATAGTTTATAAATTTGTTTTTATTTATATTATATTTATTAATTTAAAATTGATAATGTGTTTTTTAATATATATATATTAAAAAACATTTTAAGATAAGATGTGGAGTTTTTGCACTGGGATTTTCATTTCATTTTCATATAATTTTATAAACTTACATTTAAATTTAAAATTATGTGGTGAATTTTGTTGTTCATACACTAATATAGTTAATTACATAATACATAATTCATTCACACTAATTTATGTCTACTAGGTTGCTTTTATTATTTTATCTATTCTATCTTAAATATATATATATATATAGTATGTTAGAATGCTTCATAAATTGCTTCCCATCCTATAGAAACATTATAATCTATGCGTTTTATCGAAAATCCTTTCCACACTTGCCCGTCGAAACGCCATTTCACACTTTGGCCCTGAACGATTTTATGAGTATCACATACAGTTGATCGTAAAAGTTTATATATTCATAAATTAAAGATCGTTAGTAATCATATTATACATACTTTTAATTCATAATAGCAGATTGTAAATTTAAAAGAAAAACGCTAGATATAGTTATTATGTTAAAGAATAACTTCAGCTATACTAACGACTTACCTTTTTAAATTAAATTTTTGATAAATATATCCAATATTTTGCCATAAGATTTTAATGTTTATTTTGTCAGGACATTCTCTATATTTTCATAAACTTCAAACTAACAATTCAGGGTCTAATTAGATTCATGTTGAGTTTAATAAACATAAGTAGAGTATAGAAAATAACTGAAAATTGAAGAAAATGAAGCCTTGAGGAATATATTAAGCATTAAAGAATTAAGTATATTCTATTGTATAATTTATGACCTTATTATTCCACACGTGTCATTAAAGGTAATTAATTGGTATATTCTGAATCTTATGTTTAAAGGTTAAATACATAGGTAAGGTATAAATATCACAAGGTTGTAAGGTTTAGGATTGTAGTAAATGAAGAGCCCTAATTTTATGTCTGTAGATGCCTGTGGAGGAAATGGAGGCTACCGTCAAAATTGCACATGTTGTCGGGCAACATCGGGGACAATCTTATGTTGTACTAAATACTTTGTTGACATCAACAAGAATAGCATGTCGCTTTTGTTCGGTGGGTATGGACCATGTGAACAGTGTAGTGAGGCCACGAGCGCCTGCAAGTTTCATTGTCTTGCTTGCAAGATGAACTACAAGCTTGGTGAAGAAGTCACATCCTCTTTAGAGGCACCATCTAAGAAAAGGAAGAGCTGTGAAGCAGATTCCATGCCTTCAAAACGATGGATATTTGTGCACAACTGTACAAACACTATTATCAATAAATTATTAATATGTAAAGATTAAGAACACAACATATGCGCGCCACACATATATTGTGTGTGTATGCATTTTACTATATAAGGTTAGAAAATAAAAAACCAAACAGTGCATTCTAAGATGTTTGTATATGCATGCACTTGTGCATGTTATTGCATATGTCTCTCTGTTTCACTCTTTTGCACACACACACACTTACACATTATATATGCACATGAAGTATCTAAACTTTATTTCCTTCTAAAATTCTTATAGCTTGTTCAGAGTCGTTGGATTCCAATATAAAGTCCTTTTAAAATACTTTATATACAATTGAGGATATAAATCAAGATTAATGCATATATATATTTACATCTTTTTACTTTGTATGTGTATAGAAGTATGTATTATATAAAACAAATATGCTGAAATACTTAGAAAGTATAGTTAGAAATGATACGGTATGAAATAGTAACAAATGCCTTTCCAACGTGACATCCGCATATACACATACATTAAAATCATAACACTATATATATATATATATAATATATATATATATATATATATATATATATAAAGAGAAGAGAGAGAGAGATGTCTAAGACATAAAATTTGAGATATATCTGCATAGTCTTGACTGTCTTAGCTCTAATCCAAAGATAATTTATAACATCAAACTTTGTATAAGATAAATATGAGTTGAACTTGTATGCAGTATGATTTATTTGATAATGCTTGCTTCAATGTTATTATTTTATTGTTATTAATATTTATTATGTATAAGAATTTTTAAACTGATAAATAATGTTTGACTAATATGTCATTTAGATATAGATAACACTAAAGTGCTTAAATGCAAATACAACATTAATGGGAAGTGCTTAGATATTAACATGTAAGAATAAAATAATTTTAAAAATGACCTCATATGCATTATTATATGATTAAACTCGTGAATATTTGGTGATTAAAATACACAAAATCTCGGAACCATATCCTCGCAAATATGAGGTGAAATTTCACTTGGCTTAATCTTCAGGATTTAGTTGGGCTTCATGTTCACTAAAATTATATATATATATGTGTGTGTGTGTGTGTGTGTCCCTTAACAAATCTTGTTGTCCAGGCTTAACTTTACTCGTGTATGCTACGTGTGTAACTGCAATGATGAAAATGCACCCGTTACTATTTACTATTTATCCTTTTAAGTATTTCAGTATAGTTCTATAATACATACTTTATATACACATTAACATCCACATATGCGTATATGCAAGGGGAGAGTTCCAGTTCCCTTTCATTTTCATTATAAGTGGTTTACATTTTGAATAGTTTGTAAATGCTGAAACCAAAGTAAAAGGATGTAATATAAAAGCTAATATATAGAGGCAGATTCTTAATTAGGGTCATCTTTAAATACTTAGTGTTGTTCACACAGACAATTAATGTTGGAAGGCTAGATAAGAATGGGAGTACATCAAGATTAAAAAATGATATTCCTTAGTAATAATAATATTGTAGAGTGCCCTGTTCTTTTGCTTAATTGCATCTGATGTAAACTCTTTGGGTATATTGGAAAATTTAGCATTGCTCATGTAATATCATATTGCTCTGATTTAAATCTTCACCCTCATCACCCTCAAACTCAACTGTAAAGGTCATCCACTACGATGTTATGGGTTTTAAATATTGAAATCTAGCAACTCTGAATAAGTTATAAGAATTCTTGAAGGAAACAAACATTAGATACATTCATGCTTTAGTGTGTGACAGAGAGATGCATATGCATCTCTTGTTTAGTTTTTTATTTTTGTTTCTAACCCTACACTGGCATGTAGTAAAATGCATACATACACACACGCATGCATATGTATATATATGTGTATATGTTTCTCTCTCTCTATCATATGCATGTGTGTGTGTTATGTTCTCAATATTCATATATATTGATAATTTATTGATTAAGATAGTGTTTGTACAACTATGCACAGATATCCATTATTTTGGCTGCTTTTGTTGAAGGTTTGAACTCTTCCTCTTAGAGGTGCCTCTAAAAAGAATGTGACTTCTTCAATAGGATGAGCAAGTATGTAATTCATCTTGCAAGCAAGACAACAAACTTGCAGGTACTTGCGTCCTCACTACACTGCTCACATGGTCTATCACACCCCACACACTTCTTATCAGTGAATTTCTTGAACTTCTTTTGGTTGGGCCTGTTTACGAACAAGAGTGACCTGCTGATTGGGCCTGTTTACGAACAAGAGTGACCTGCTGATTGGGCCTGTTTACGAACAGAGCAACCTGCTGTTCCTGTGCATGTCAACAAGAATATCGAAAACTAACCATAAGAAGATGATGCAATTGCAAAACCACACCCAAATGTCTTTAAACAATATTAGTAGTTCTCTGTACTTTTATTTATTTCATAGTTTGGAATTGATGCATGCTTCATTATCATCTTCATATGCGAATGGTCATGGTGACCTACCACCTTGTGAAGACACACAAGATCCTCACAAGTACGGCAGAAGACTATCATGGGTGCTGCCCGGCGACATGTACAATAACCTACGTTCTCTCCACACGCATTTATAAACTTTTAGCCATTGCAGGACTCTACATTTTCAAACTTCACACTACAATCTTACAAAATTATAACTTAGATTTGTACCCTACCTATCTTACCTTTAAGCATACGATCCAGAATCTATCAATCAATTACCTTTAATGACATAGTATATACATTAAATGTAGTGCGTGTGGGCTGTGTATCTTTTGCATGTACATTGAGACTCATATTCCTTTAAAAAGTTGCAAAATGCACCAGTCAAATAAGCTAAATCATACAAAAAAGATATTCTTTATAATTAAAGAATATTCTATTTAGGTTTCTAAGTGCATATTGATATGAGTTTGATCTCATATAATATATACAATATAATGAATTTATTATACAGAAATTCTTACAGAGAGAAATCATTCCAATTATGATTAAAACGTACAACTTATAATTGAGAAATTAAATTAAATTTACGTAGTAATAAAGCTAATTTAGTTTTTAAAAGTTGTTTTAATATTAATTTTAATAGCTTATTAAAGCCAGATAGAATCAGCCATGATCGACTTACGATACGATTTTTGATTTTAATTATTTATAAATTTACGATATAATGAACTTATCACAAATTTAGTATATAACAGTGTTATAACTTATAACCCGTAGTCAAAAAGTGCTACAGAAATGTATAATTATTAATTTATTTTATTACTAATTTAATTTAATTACTAATCTAAAGCGTTTTTTGACTACGGTTAATTTCACTGGTGTATATAATAGTATACTAAAAAAGAAAATCATTTATTATAATATTACTTTATCATACAGTGCACGCACGCTCACGCATGCACACACGCGTGAGGATCAGCACCAGTATAAAGAAAGGGTTTGCTTGATAATCCTATCTTTTTTTTATTAAGGGGAATTTTTTATATTGGTACAGGGCATTGGAAAGTTTGCAAATGGAGAGTCCTAAGTGCAGTTGGCTAGTCAAGTTTAAATGTTTGTGGGGAAACGGAAGTTACTATCAAAATTGCACATGTCGCCGGGCAGCACCCATGACAGTCTTCTGCCGTACTTGTGAGGATCTGGTGTGTCCTCACAAGGTGGTAGGTCACCATGACCATTCGTTGATCCATATCAAGATGAGGCAGTATGCATCAGTCCCAAAGGACGAGATAGATATTCTTATTGACATCAAAGACGTGCACAAGAATAGTAAGTCGTATTTATTTATAAACAGGCCGCCTAACAAGAGGGGATGGACAAAGACCACTGGTAAGACGTGTGTTAGGTAGACCATGTGAGCGGTGTAGCGAGGATGGGAGTGCTTACAATTTTTGTTGTCTTGCATGCAAGATGAATTACATGCTTGCTCATCCTACTGAAGCAGTCACATTCTCTTTAAATGCATCATCTAGGAAAAGAAAGAACCTTGAAGCCGGTTCCATGCCTTTAGCAAAAGCAACCAAAACTATGGATAATTGTGCATAGTTGTATAAACATTATTTTGTTTAATAAATTATCAGTATTGAGAACAAACATATTATATGTAATTAAGTAGAACACTAACGAAAAATCAGTACCAACAAGACATTGGGGCGTTTATGCTGTTTGAAGCGATGAGTGAGTACTTGCGGACTTGGACTTTTGTACACTCCTTACAGTGAAGATTTGGTTGGATACTTAGATGCAGACTACTGGATATGACACGGACAGCGTTGGTGTTTTAAGTGCAGTTCTATTGTGGAAGTTCAAGAAGCAATTTGTGTTTTTGTTTAACTCAATATTCTCGACTGTTAAAGAAGCCATAGGCTGTGTACCAAGCAGTAAATAGTTCATAATTTCAGATGAATTGTTTGTTATAATAAGTTTGGTGGTAACTTTATCTAGAATAATAATAAAATGTTTAATTGTATCAACAAAATCTTTTTGACTCAATGTGAACTTAAAAAAGGGTTTTAAGATGAATATATTTATCATAAACTTGTTATATCGTGAATATATAAAATAATACAAAATGTATATTTTCATGAGGTGTTCGATTTTTTAATCCAGTTTTATTTCAAAATTAAATAAAACGTTACTGATTTTTAAAACCAAATTAACAAAATTAACACATTAATTTCTAGGAAGGATGATTTTTAATCATAATTGAAACTGTCTCTCTAAAATGCAAGAATTTCTGTATAATAAATTCATTTTATATCGATATATTATCTGAGATCATCGTCAAATGACGAGACAACAGAAGTTCTTCGAGATGTATGAAATATCTCTCTCCGCCACTGTAAAATTAAAAAGTATATATTGTATTAAGTAATGTACTCGTACACAAACACATATTGATACACAACACAGCAAGTATATACAACCCAAAGCTATATATAGTGTGCTACATATTATAGATATCATGTTTCGACGTTATTTTATTTCATCTTCGTTACTTTGTTACATATTATGAACCTCTATCTTTATTTTTCATACACACATATAGAGAGATTATGTAAATATTGTCAATTCAGGTTCGTCCACTAACCTCAGGAGATATATATATGTTACGGCCTCTAATTTATATTACCGATGTGAAATATATAGGGTCATGAATTTCACCAACCACTTCATGTGGTGTGGTGTAATGCATGGCTAAGAAAACACCGGTGACGATCTAACCCACGGGGCAAGGACCGGCTAACGACTAGAACCCCACCGGTAATTCAAATTGCTTGGGTCGGATGATCAATTGAATCGAAGTTAAATGTCATGTGCAGCGCTATCGGGAGGTAGTAACAGTAGTAATAGCAGTTAGTGGTTTAGCCGGGGGCATGGTGATATGTACCCCGCCAATCGGTTGGTGGGCCCTGGCGATGATGCAATCGGCCCAAGGAAAGCACCAATGTGCAATTGCGGGCGTTCGTGATGGGCCTCGGCCCACGATGCACCCCATCCGCGGCGATATAGCTCTTCTAAGAACTAATCCACTTTAATCCCTCGTTTCTATATTTTACATCCCGTTTTACTTATTTATTATTAAAATAAAATCTTACAGTTGAGATTTTACATATGCAACCAGAATAAATTTTTCATAAAATAAACATTAAAACTGATTATCTTTTAAAGTTGGTTATGAACATTAAAATAAAAAAATTTGTACTTCGTTGGTTCATTGTGTTTAAAGTAACTAAATAATAATTTAAGGAGGAAAACAAAATAGTATTTAATATTTATATAATAAAGAATGTGAATGGGATATTTTAGATGTACAAAGTCTAATCTACCATGTTTGATAGTTATTTCTACATTATAAAGGATGAATAAATATCAATGTGCTTGTTTTTACATTGTAAAGATTAAGCAAATATTAATGTGTAATTGTGAAGATTTTATGAAAAATGAGATTATAAACAAGTCTTATGTGATATAAAAACATCTTTGTTTATGTACATCCATATTCATTAAACATTTTTACCCAGTGTTTATATCCGTAGTCAAAAAATGCTACAGATTAATAATTAAATTAGATTAGTAATAAAAACTTTATTATTAATCTAATTTAATTACTAATCTGTAGCATTTTTTAACTACGGGTTTAAACACTGTTTTACCATGTGTAAAGGTTATTAAAATGTTTTTAAAATAGTTTAATAATTATAATTTATTTAAATAACTTAATTTACTAAAATAAATACTTTAAAATTAATACATTTTTTATGGTTCTTTATGAATAGATTTTGTAAATAATGATAAATTTTTTTTATTTCAAGCTTAAAAAAATTTAAATTCTGAAATATGTTCAAGGTTTGTTATGAACCTCATTTTGCTATAAATATTAAAAAACATAATTAAATTATAATTGACTATAAATTTGTTTTTTGATTCAAATATTTATAACAAAAATTAATTGTTCTTTGTATAAAAAGTAATTAAGAAATTATGGACTATTTTAATCAATTATGACTTAAAAGATAATATAAAAAACTTGTGAATGAATCACTTTAGTAGGGCAAAAATAAACTGTGTAAGGTAACTACGGTAAATACGTAGGTTACCCTAGTAATTAAGGTATATACAAGGTTAATCCTATAATAATTTATTATGGGTTTATATGATAGTCCAAATATGATTAGGTATATACCTTTTATTTGTATATAAACTTTAACATAAATACAAAAGTTATGCCGAGTTTCTTTCTTTCTTTCTTTTTTATTTTTTTAATTTTTTTTTGACATGGAAAGGAATAAAGTATGTATTCATGTCAAGGTTTATATATACAAATAAAAGGTATATACTAATCATATTTGGATTATTATATAAATCCATAATAAATTATTTTATAATTATAAGATTAGCCCTATATATACCTTAATTATTAGGATTTACCATAGTTACCTTACAACTTAAAGATTAATATTATTAATGTTGTATAATATGACACTACACTAGATTATATAAAATATGTAAAACTTTGTTGATACATGTAAAGACAATTAACAATTTGTAAGTGAATTCAATTATCAAAAACATATTAAAATTAATATTAACTAGCATAATCACTAAAACTTTATATATTTGTGTAATAAAAATGAAAATTTAGTAATTAGAACTTGTAACCCCTAACATATAAAATCGTAAGGACACACATTTCTATCATGCCTAGCTATAACATTTAAATTCATATTAAGCATATTTTTTAAAGTTAAAAGTTTGAAAAATAAAATAATATTTTTTTAAAATGGATTGTAAACAAATTGTAAAAGAAAATCTTAATTCATATTATTATTTAAATTCTTTATATATAGGCTCAAAGACCAAGCAAGTTTATAATAATAATAATTTAAAATTAAAATATTAATTAATAATTTAATATTATAATCAATAATTTATCAATATTAACTGTTGTATTTTTATTGTAAATTTTAAAGAAAGTATTTTTTAATGTAAGCTAGAAATTATCATCGAATTCACTGTTGAAATATTAAATGCATTATACATTATTCACGATTTAAATAAACATTATACAGTCAAAAATCACTATTATTTTATTTTCAAAAAGTAATACTTTTTACTTTTTTCTAATGTTAAATTTAAATAAAAAGATTTATTGAATTAAATATGTTGAACATAGTAAATTCACAATTTATATAAAGACTGTATTAATTATAATATTTAATTTGATATTGATAGTAAATCAATGCAATTTTAAATGAAAATTAAAAATCCGAGCCAGTCGCCAATGGAATATTTTCGTCACCCGTTTCAAGGCATGATGCTGTAAAAATGATATCACGACTTTGTGTTAAAAGGTGACACTTGTTGGCCCCAAAGTTGTTATCAACATGTAAGCAAGTCTGAGTCGGAGAGAGAGTAAAATCATAACATATGTATTTGTAAGTATATATGTGTGTGTGCATGTGTTATGTATATATGCGGATGTCACGTTGGAACGCATTCGTTAGTTTTCCATATGTACGTCCACACCGTATCATTTGTAACAAGTATTTCAGCATATTTTATTTTATATAATACATACTTTACACATTTACCTATCTGCGTATATGCAAGGGAAGACGTCCAGTGTACACCTCCCTTTCATTTTCATTATATTAAGTGTTTTGAATTTTGCAAATGCTAAAGACCAAAGTAAAAAGATGTAAATATTATAATATATATATTTATATATAATCATTTACATACATGAGATGCATTAATTTTGATTTATCCTCAATTGTATATAAGATATAAAATTAATTATTTATAAAGGGCTCTATATTGGAATCCACCGACTCTGAACAAGTTATAAGAATTCTAGAAGGAAATAAAGCGTAGATACTTCATGTATGTGTAAGTGTGTGTGTGTGTAAAAGAGTGAAACAGAGAGAGGTGCATATGCATATAACATGCACAAGTGCCTGCATATACAAACATCTTAGAATGCACTATTTGGTTTTTTATTTTCTAACCTTATAGTAAAATGCATACACACACACACATATCTGTGTGCATGTGCGTGTGCGCGCGCATATGTTGTGTTCTTAATTTTTATACATATTAATAATTTATTAATTAAAATAGTGTTTGTACAATTGTGCACAAATATTCATCGTTTTGGCTGCTTTTGCTGAAGGTATGAAATCTGCTTCACAGTTCTTCCTTTTCTTAGATGGTGCCTCTAAAGAGGATGTGACTTCTTCACCAAGTTTGTAGTTAAGCAAGACAATGAAACTTACAGGCACTCGTGACGTCGCTACACTACTCACATGGTATACCGTACCCACCGAGATGCTATTCCTGTTGATGTCAACAAGAATATTTATCTCATACTTTAGAACTGATACATGCTCCATTGTCATCTTGATATAGATCAACGAATGGTCGTGGTAATTTAACACCTTGCGAGGATACACAAGATCCTCACAAGTACAACATAAAATTATCCCAGGTGTTGCCCGACGACATGTGTTTTTGATGGTAACCTCTATTTCCTCCATCTCCATCTTAAACCTAATTTAATTTTAAAAAACCCTTAAATTGTGAACTCCCAAAGTTTTTGGATTTCGTATACGCAGGAATGCTATGCAATTGAGGATATAAATCAAGATTCAGCACTGGACGATCGTGGTTGTAAATGATAGTGACTATCAGGTACTAATCTTACACACACACAATTCAATATACATAATACATATAATACATTTTCTTACCGGGATCATGGAAACACTGTGATTAGCTCGTCCAGTGTGGTTTGGTGAGTCAAAGGCCAGGAAAGGCGCACAGATGACATTATCAAGCTGGAGCTGTCCTATTAGTAGTCCAACTGACTTTTAACAATTCAGACTACGTTTAAGAAAATGAAGAGTAAGCTCGTGTGGGAGATGATGGTGTAGGTGAGAGAGAAAAAGAGAAAGAGATAACATATTGTTGATGATTAAGCTTATACACATCCATACACAGTTGCATGTACATATAGACAGACACACATATTACATAACATGAAGATAAGAAAATGCCTTCAAAACAAGATATTACAGACAATATTCATTTTATATGGATACACAGACATGCACATGAATATATAGATACATACACACACATATTCATATATGATAAAAAAGAGAACTGTGCATATTTATACATATACATTTAGAGAGAGACAAAAGAGAACGCTTTCACATTTCAATTAGTGATAATTAATTAAATTAAAACCAAGGAAAAACATGTGTTTTACAAAACATTACATATAACAAATTGAAATGCATTAATCCTGAAGGTCTTTTTAATTTATATCTTGTAAATGCAATAAAATCATTTAGTTAATTAATGGTAGTGGCTACATTATAGGAAGTATGTACTTAAACACATAGACACATTTTATTTACACAAGTATATGTAATTAAACATACAACACATTTTTATTTACTCACGATTGATTTCTTGTATACACATTTCCTAGTCTTGCTATCTGAATCGGACGTGTAATAATTCAATGCATTAGGTTGTGACTAATCAACAGTCTTGTTGTGCCATCTTCATTTTTAAAGTCATTAAAACTCTGGACAAGTTTAAGCAACAGTTAAAATGGGAATTTAAATGAACCACCTATTTAGAATTAGGCTTCAGTTTCAGCATGAAGCTTATTGAGAGAATCAACTTGAGACTCAGGAACAGAATCTTGACAATCGAACTCCATGTCCAAGTTAAATGACTGCATAACAAAATTCTGCGTGTGCGTGTGTGCGTGCGTGCGTGTGCGTGTTATTACCTGATAGTTGTCAGCACTATCAACTACAACACTCTGTCCCCGTTCTCTAATGACTCAAACTGTCCAAACTGTCCAAATGTAGCTTGGCCTCCAACACGCATTCCTGACATAAGCATTCCTACATAAACGAGTTTCTTTGTAAGTGTATAGAGAGAGCCAGAGAGAGAGAGGGAGAGATGTGCGTGTGCGTAGGTGCACATATATTTATACCATATTATGCATGCATATCCCGGCTTCTGATATTTAATAAACATTTATAAACTAATCGTTAGGGTTTTTAGGGTGTATCACCTTGGTTAAACTCAATATTGGACTAAACATAAAAGTGCCCTGATCTCCAACATAGTACCCTGACGACCGGGAACAAAATGCTTCATTTTCAGCATCTTCTCTGCATTCGTATAACACATATTAAGTGGCACACCCACGTACGTTAACACACAGTAACCTACTTGATTATCTCAGCATCCTTCTGAAGCCAAGAGGTACCCAATGCAGAAAGCTCATGCTAGAACAGTAGTACAAAAGAATTCAAAAGAAAAGAAAAATTAGTTATAAGAAGACTTACATTAATATAACTGCACACCTCTTTCATGTTATAATCAAGTATTTGGAGCTGATGCTGTTAAAATCAAAACCAACAACGTTAACCACGCACAATCACAGTACGTGTGTGTACACGTACCTTCCGTAACCGTATTTTGTCAATGGTAGTTTGTACTTGCAGCTCCATTTGCATAAGTTCTTCATAACTGAGTGGATCTAGATCACCATCATCCCCTTCAAACAGCCTTCAAAAACCGTAGTTAATACTAATTATTATTTCATTAAGTCATTATTAAATAAATAATAACATGCATTACAACCTCAAACGCCTCTGAGCATTCTTCGTTTTCATGCCGAAGCCTAGTTAACTCCTCTTGTGCAAGCTGAAATATGAATGTAGGTCTTCCATTGTAGCATATGAATAAAAAGTTAAGCTAATCACCTCCATGGTACAATCTCCTTTCATATCGTAAATTGGCATGTTGAACCTGGAAACAAACATTTGGATGAGTAACTGTAATAAATGTGTGTGTGCGTGCGTGTTGTGTGTGTGAGACCTCGAGTAGTTCCCTGTGTCAGGTTCCCCTTTCATCTTCCGTATAGCTCTGTTGAGTTGCTGCAAGTAATATAATTTTTTCAGAAATATCGAGAATAAAAACGCAATCGCTACCTGTAAGTTCTCCATTTTCCTGTAAATTAACAAATTAAAACGACAGAAATTGATATGATTTCTTTATGAATACCAAACCTTTTGATTCGCTCTCCTTCAGGGACATTTGCATAACGTGATATAATCTCTTCAACCCTGATTATTTAAATAACAAAATAGAATCAAACTCAACAGATGAAGAAGAGGCTAATAATAACTAAAAACATTATTAGACTGTTTAATAAAATGTATAAAAAAGCAAACCTGGAGTTAGTTGCATATTGAGTAAGCTTATTCCCTGGAGAGAACATGATAAGAGCTACATCTATGTCACATAGTGTGGCCAGCTCCTGTGCTTTCTTGATAAGTCCAGCTTTCCTTTTTGCAAATGTAACAAGCCTGTTGTTAGTGTTCTCAATCCTCTTGATCTCTAGCTTCACTCTCCCCATCAGGAATACACACCCAATCACACACTTAATTACACCTAAATGCAAGCTCTGGGGATGCCTGTAAGCCACTAATCTAGTTAAAAAGCTCTGAGCGCTCTGTATGTAGCTTTTCCTGAAAAACTGCACACTCCATTATAAGTGGGATATCCCACTTTTGTAGGCTACAACTCAGTTTCAAAGCTAAATGGCATTTTACACTGGTAAATGATAATAGGTCAATACTAAATAAAACTAAGTTCCAAAGTGTTTAGGGTTCTGCACAAATTACAAGTACAAAACACTCTGTACTATTATTGAGAAGAATTAGTAACTATTTAATTCAATTGGCCTGTGGTGTGTATTATTTATTATACATTACATTAACTCAATTATGTAAATTCTTTCTTTAGTAATGTGTGGTTGGTTGCTCTCTATACACACGTGTATGTAAATAAAAGAGAAAACCATACTTTGTGTAGTTATATATCCATTGTATATTTATTATTAAAATAAATAATTAATTTTCTATTTACTTAATTAATACTCATTTTTAAGAATACTAAGTTTAAATTCGTCTTGATTTAAATACAATTAGAACTTTGAAATAACATACTTTTTCATTTTAAATAGATTATGCAAAGCATAGAAGTCCACATTAAAGTACTTAAATAATAACTTATAAAATCATCCCTTTAATTAAACATATTTACACATGTTTGGAGGATTAGCTTAATAACCTTAACTTATCTTGTTTATTAAGTATGTCTTATTTTTATTTGTTTGTTTATCATGAACGGCCATTGTCCAACTATTATTAGGCGAGATGGAAGAAAGCAAAGAATGGGTGCTAGTAGATGCCCTCAAAACCAAAGAAACGAAGGCTGGTGCATCCTCCAAACGAGGGGCAGGGGTAACACATGCACTAACTGTTTATTTTTTAAATTGGTGTCAAATTTAAAGTGACACTAATTTAGACGACACGGTATAATGTTTAAGGCACACCCTTTGGTTATCTTTATGGTTTTTAAATTTCATTTGACAGTTATTCCTTAAATTTCATCAAATGATTATCTTAAATTTAATTTAATAGTTATCCTAAATTTATGTGGATTAAAAGTTAACTCAAAGATAAATTAATTAAGTTAAAAATAATAATTAAGTTAAAGGTCAAATTAAAGATAACAATTGGGTTTAAGCCGAACTTAGAATAAACTTGCCATGTTAAAGACAATACTTGGATTAAGGAGTAAATTAGGAGCTTAAGATTTAATTAAGTATAAAAATTGGGTTAGGGGGAAAACAATTGGGTTACGAAAAATAATTAAATTAAGGGTCTAGAATAATTCGAGTAGACTTTAGGATCTTATCTCAATAGATTTAAACATGCTCATGTCTTAACCTCACTAAGAAGACATGCTTTGCAAATACTTTCATAACAAAGCTAATGCATTATGACTTACCTCTTAAGAAATCACTCTAGTTTGGGAGCCTTTACTATGAGTATGACTAACCCTTAAGAGTTTGAGTGAGTGGCCAAGTCATACCTTAGACCAAGGGTTAATATTTAATGAGGATAGAAATGTGCCATATAAGGACATAAGTGTGCACCTTAGTAAACATGAATGTCTTGCTAAACAAACTCCATAAGGCCAGGTTTGGATAACATTAAGTATACAACCTCATAAAATGCCTTACGAAAAGGGTTCTTAATAATGAGTTTAGGTTGCTCAACCTCTGAATCTCAAGAAGAATACCCTTATGTTAATAACACACCTAGTTATGAGCCCTAACCTTTCTTGAGTCGATGCCCAAGGCTTAGCACCCTGATGTGAGCATAAGTACACCTACTAAAGTATTCAACCCTCGACATTAAGCACATGAGACAATCCCAAAGGGTGTGCTTTGGCATTGTATCGTGTGCCATCTAGCCTAGTGTCACATCTTCATGTGACACTATTTTTACTCCTCAAATTCAAAAGTTACATTTGGTGCCATGAATGTGACTCTCAGATGCCAACTCTAAAACCCTTTTATGAACCCTTAGGAACTTGGTAAAGAAAATTTGTAAGCCAAGATCCCATGGCCATAATTGAACAAGGACACGAATCTGCCATGTTTAATTATAAGTGTTGTTCTTAGCTTAATATAGAGGAGAAGTTGGAGACATGCCTCAACCTTTGATTTTTAAAATGTGCAGTTTAACAAGAAGATATGACACTGTTTCTGCTCCTCAAATTCAAAAGTTACATTCGATGCCATGAACGTGATTCTCAAATGACAACTCTAGAACCTTTTATGAACCCTTAGGAATTTGATAAAGAAAACTTGTAAGTCAAGATCCCACGGCCACAATTGAACAAGTACACAAATTTGCCATGTTTAACTATAAGTGTTGTTCTTAGCTTAATATAGAGGAGAGGTTAGAGACATGCCTCAACATTTGACCTTTAAAATGTGCAGTTTGACAAGACTTCCCAAGTATGGATTTACCATCGTTAAGGGTATGTTGCCATGAAGGTAGGACGTACTTCTATCGTTTGGAATTTAAGGCTGCACAATAGATGGTTGTGCCTTAATGGCACAAGCTAAAATTTACATCAATATAAGAATAACGAGCTTAATTATAAATCCATGAACTCTCAGTACATATACTATTTAATATATGTGACAAAGCCCTCTTGTTTTCCTGTTTTGTAAAGTGGGATAGCACGGAATATCATTCTCATTTGTAAGTTTAATTTAATGACTCATCAACCCCTAAACCCTAACCTAAGGGGTTTAGGACCATGGGGTTAAGACAACCCTAGGATTAAGTCAATGCTAGACATGTCGAACTCATTGGAACCAACCGGGAAACAAAAAACTAAAATAAGAGTTTTTTAAATGAAAGTGTTAGCTTCGTTTAAAATTTTCTTTAAATACTTAATTACACCCAACTAGATCATCACTAAATACCTAAGTGCATTAAACGGGCCTATTTCCTCAATATGAAGAGCTTGTTAACATAATTTGATAAGTAACAATTAACGTCTAAAGTAAAGATAAATTATAGTAAAAATTATGACAATATAGTTCTTATCATTAATCTGATAAATTTATTTCTAAATTGATCCCTTAACCCAGTTATTATCCTTAACTTGATGAGTTTATCTCTATCCTCATTGTTATTCTTAATATGGTGAATTTATTCTTAAACTCTTATGTTTATCATATTTAGGCTTAACTATTTAATGACCCTTAACCTTTTATTCTTAAGTTAAATCCTTAACCTCATAAGTTGGACCTTAACCTAATTATTATCTTTAACCTAGTGGGTTTATTTCTAAATTGTATTTAACTATTTAATAATTATTATTTTTAACCTAGTGAGTTTATCTCTAGATTGAATCCTTAACCTGGCTTAATTATTTAATAACCCTTAACCTAGTGAGTTTATCTCTAGATTGAATCCTTAACCTGGCCTTAATTATTTAATAACTCTTAACCTAATGAGTTTACCCTTAACCCAATTATTATCCTTCATTTAATGCAATGTTAATGTATTGTTCCAATGACCCAATAATGCTACTTGGGTTTAAAATTTAAAATGGTCATTGATGAGTATTAATGACTCATATTTAAGATTTAAGATGACCATTGAATATGATTTAGGATGGCCATTCAAATTTATTATTTAAAATAGCTATTGAATAGAATTTAAGATGATTGTTGAGTATGATTTAAAATGGTTATTAAGGGTGTTCATGACAAACACACAAACACACACGTATTATATAAAATGTATACATACCCACTATTGGTGAAATTATTTAATAATAATTTATTAGTTAATGGTCCCTTAAAGTAATTATTATATGTAACTTAATTAAATTCTTAGGTTTAACCAGTTACCCTTAACCTAATTATATTCTTAACCTAGTGAGTTTATTTCTAAGTTGGACCTTTATCTTTAATTTGATGATTATCGAGTTGTTATTCTTAATCTTATGAATTTATATTTAAATTCCTATGCATAGGCTTAACTATTTAACAACCTTTTAACTCAATTATTATCTTTAATCTAATGAGTTTACTCCTAAGTAAGACCCTGCACCTCCCATATTTACTCATGCATGTTTAACCTGTTGTTATTCTTAACATTCAACACTCTTATTTACTTATCAGGATATATGGACCCTTAACCCAATTGTTATTTTTAACTTGGTGAGTTTATCCCTAAACTGGACCCTTAGACCTTATTATTATTTATCCCTAAATTATACTTTTAACCCTTAACCTAACGAGTTTATCCCTAAGTTAAACTTTTAACCTAGTCATTATTTTTAATCTGATCCTTAACCTCGTAAATTTATAATTAAGTTGGATTTTAAGCTTATTTAAGCATATGAGTCAAACTCTTGGGGTCGTCTTGAAAAACTTAGCACTACTCACATAATGTGTGAAAGCCGGATGTCCACTTAACAACCACATGTTGTTACGTGTTGGTAAAATTTTGACATATGTTAAAGGTCTATTAATTAATAAACTATTATAAATAATTAAGCCCACCAATGATAAACAGGTGTGTATTAATCTTGTATAATAATAAGTTTATTCAATGTGTGTGTCTCTATGTTTGTTTGTCATTAATGCACCATCAACGGCCATCTTAAATTCTATTTAATAGTTATCCTAAAAATCTATATGTCAATTATCTTAAAATTGGTTATTCTAACTCACAAGGTTAAGGTGGGTTATAGATTAAACTTAAGGATAATAATTGAGTTAAAAGTTATGTTAAAGATAATAATTAAGTTTAAAAATAAACTTATTAAGTTAAATATAATAATTAATTTAAGGGTCTAACTTAAGAGATAAACTCACCAAGTTAAGAATAATATTTGAGTTAAAGGTCTAGCTTGGGACTGAAAGTTAAAGGTCGAATTTAAATTAAACTTTAGGGTTCAACTCAGGATATTAAGGATAACAACTAGGTTAAAGGGGTTAAGAGTGAGAATAAACTCACTAGGTTAAGTATAACAACAT
This sequence comes from Selaginella tamariscina, assembly GCA_003024785.1. Classification (NCBI taxonomy): domain Eukaryota; kingdom Viridiplantae; phylum Streptophyta; class Lycopodiopsida; order Selaginellales; family Selaginellaceae; genus Selaginella; species Selaginella tamariscina. The sequence continues at coordinate 94,555 of PUQB01000097.1, forward strand.
ATATGAAAACCTAAAAAATTAAGTTTATGAATAAACTCATCATATTAAAAATAACAATTGAGTTAAGGGTTCAACTTAAAAATAAATTCATTATATTAAGAATAATAATGAATTAAAGATCTAATTTAATAATAAACCCATATATTAAGAATAACAATTGGTTAAGGGTTCAACTTAGAAATAAACTCATTATATTAATAAGATATAAGAATAACAATTGAATTAAATGTCTAATTTAAAGATAATCTCACCAAGGTAAAGATAATAATTTAGTTTATGAAAAAAATTATTAAATTAAGGATAATAACTAATTAAGAGAGAATAAAACTAAGTTAAGAATCATTAAATAATTAAGCCCAAAACTTAAAAACTTAAATATAAGCTCATCAAGAATAATAATGGAGTAAATAATAAATTATTATTAAATGGTTAAACCCAGGTTTAAACTAAACTTTTGCTATCAAGGTTGTTCAACAACACGTTTTCCTAAACAAGTTTAGAGCTTAAGGGTTTTGTACGACTCTTGAACCTACATTTAGAACAGTAACTGAGAAATTTCAGGATGAGGTATAAATAAAAGATTCCTAAAATATTAAAAAATTATTATGAAAATATAAGTGAAAACATTAATCATTTCAAAATAAGTGTTAAGCAAATTATAGAATAATTAGATAAAGTCAAATAAGCCATTTTATTGTTTTAGGATTAACCAAGAAAGGTTATTAATAATTATTTTAATAAAAGTCGCACCTTTTTTCCTTGTTTATATTATAAGATTTGAGTTAAATAAAAAGCAAGTCACAACATAGTGTTATGCATTTTTAATAAAATGGAGGTACGGAATAGGAGTGCTACATGTAAAGTTTCATTTACATATAAATCATAATATATAATTAAGATTTAATTTCAATTAACGATGGGAGTTTATAACTCAGAAGCATCAAGAGTGTTTTTATAGTATACTCATGTGGTGAATACAAGTGTAAATACGAAGTATGTGTAAAACATTTAACTTTGAATGGTGCGTACTATTAATACCAAACAGAATAAATATGTTGTATTTGGTAGCAAGTTCATATATTTGATTTAAGAAACAAATCTTTATACTATGTTAAAAGATAGAGAGTATATGTGTAATAATATAGTTTATTCATTTTAAAATATGAATGAGAAGTTAACACTACCTCCTTTGGGAAACGAACTTTAAATACAAAATTTAGGGTTTAGAAAGGACTCACTGAGTGCAATTGTAACAACACTTCATAAACATGCTACTGCACCTGTGACGTCTCTACTTAAAAAATACCTCTTAGTTAAAAAAAAATTCCAAATGGCATGTACTTCTTCCGATTTCGTTGAACCCATCCCACATATCCTTAAAGGTCCTCTTCAAGTGTAACACATGTATATGATACGTGTGTAGTCACTAAAAGGGGACAATGTTTAAGCAATAGTTAAATTGGGTTCATATTGTAGTTATCTTAGTTCAACATGCAGCTTATTGGGAAGAATCAACTTGATGTCTGTCGGTTTATATGTTCTTTATGGTATGTAAAAGCATTCTGTGTAGACCATGTTTAATCAAAGTTGAGATTCAACCACGTAAACCATTGTGAACTCTCAAAGTTTCTAAATAATTTCAGGAAAAGCTACATTTGAACTATCTGATTCAGCACTGGTTGTAATTGATCAGGTAGTAATTGTGAAATAACACACACACGCACACGCACGCACACACAATTATATATATTATAAATATGTATATTGTATGTGAGTTCTCTGCATAGTCTTAACTGTCTTAGCTAAATACTGTGTGCGTGCGTGCGTGCGTGTGTGTGTTTATGTATGTGTTGTGTATTACTGCTGCATATGAGAGGGACTCCAACGCTCTCATCCAAAGTATATACACATGAGAAGATACATTATAACATATTGTTATTATCAAAAATATGACATTGAATTTGCACCAGTATGATTTATTTGATAAAGAATGTAGTACTATACACAAATATCCATTGTTTTAGTTGCTTTCGCTGGAGGCATAGAATTTGTTTCACAGTTCTTCCTTTTTCTAGACGATGCCTTTAAAGCAAATGTGACTTCTTCAGTAGGATGAGCAATCATGTAGTTCATCTTGCAAGCAAGACAGCAAAACTTACAGGCATTCGTGGCCTCACTACACTGCTCACATGGTCTATCACACCCCACACATTTCTTACCAGTGAATTTCTTGAACTTCTTCTTGTTAGGCCTGTTTACGAATAAGAGCGACCTACTATTCTTATGCACGTCTTTGATGTCAACAAAAATATCTATCTCGTACTTTGGGATTGATGCATGCTTCATTGTCATCTTCATATGGATCAGCGAATGGTCGTGGTGATCTAACACCTTGTGAGGACACACGAGATCCTCACAAGTACAGCAGAAAACTGTCATGGGTGCTGCCCGACGACATGTACAATTTTGATGGTAACCTCCATTCTCTCCACAAACATCTATAAATTTAATTAGCCAACTGCAATTAGGGCTCTCCATTTTCAAGCTTCACCCTAATACAATCTTGTAACTTTATACAAGTTCAATATTCTAAAGCATATGCTTAAAGGTTCGCCTAGCACCTTTAAAAGGTGAAATGATGACGTGGATATGAAACGGCACCGTTTTGTGATGAGTAAGCAAACAAATGGGCACGAAGTGAACACTAAAATGAGTTTGTGTTTTTTCTTAGCTAAGGAAATGATGAAATTAAATATTAATGAGTGATTAAGTCTGTAATTCCATGTCTCAGAGAAGAGGCATGCCACCTTCATCGTCTGAAATAGATCTGTACCTCCACGAGGGTCCGGTGGCCAGTGAGGGATCTGCAGCCGATCCAGTTCTACAGGCATACTATGCAGCACAGCTATTTCCTCTTAGTTACAGGTCACTCTCGTCGCTGCAAGTCCCATTACCGCATTACAGTCGATACTGTCAAGACGCTCTCAACCCTGTCCGTGCCAAGGAATGGAGAAACATTGTCATCACTGCACATATCTCAGTGTCTGATGATGCACACGACATGCTTGCAGACGGTAGTGTTGTTCCGAAGAAAGAAGGGTGGGATGATTACGGGAATGGTTATCTGCTCATGGAGAAACTGGTTGGCTTCCACGGTAGAGCTATAGGAAGTACCAAAAACAGGCATCTTATTACATATGTGGAGAATCACCCTGGGAAGGGCAGAGGGTGTGGGACAGTGTTTTACCCTTTTCTCGAGTTTGATAGGGAGTGCGATTTAAAGGCCGCTGTTGTGTTCATTAAAAATCGGATTCGTCAAGAGCTTCTTAACAAATTAACAATCTTTGAGTTTGCTGATGTGCCCTGGCTTGTTCACGACCGAGTGATGGCATTCCTTGCTAGCAAAGGTATTGAACCGCCGCCTCCAGAGCCCGATCCCACGGTAGAACAAGTGGAGGAGATCGTTCCACCCCCGCCTACCAGCAGAAAGAAGAAGTGAGCCATGAAGAATATACTCTGAATATCCAAATCTAATTACATGGAAAACTATACATGCAATGTCCATCGGTTGATATAGATCATTTAGTAATTTATATACTCTCTCGTACTTGTTTTCTTACGTATACACACTTTGAAATGTTTGTGTATATATGAAGGGTATATATTGAATAATATTCTGTGCATGGCTATTACATTTTATATAGCCATTCCTTACAATGTAATAGACGACTAATCTTGATGAGTACCCTCTATGTATACACAATATATACGTATATACGAATCCAATATATGTATTCTTAAATTCAAGTGTATCCAGATTTTTAAAACTCTATAAACAGAATAAACATATATGTTAAACTGAAAAGGAAGTTCCATACGTTTGAGCAGAGAATATTCGTCCTTTTGAAGATGTACAAGTCAATGGCGTCTTTGATTTTGTTGTGAGGGATTGAGAGAGAGAGAAATGGCAGGGCAAGTAGTGGCGTTCAAGGAGGTGAGGGATGGATTAAAGGCTGCAAACCGTTTAGGCGGGATTCACTGGTTCAGAGATGGCAGGAACTACTATGCATATGGCACCGAGCAGGCAATCCGTGACGCTTCCCATTTCCAGAAAACCCATCTCACTAACCCTAGTCTGCTCATGGTCATGCCTGCTCCAACCATCTACCAGCATACCCATGTGGTCAGTTATAAAAGGCTTATGTCTAAGAAACACTTTGTGCCTGTTTTGGACAGGCATTTACCAAGGCGTTCGTGGACAAGTACTGCCCATGGAAGGACCAAGAGGTGGTAATCAAGGACGTGGATAAAACCAGGTGGAATGTCATATGGAGGGGCCGGGGTCACCAGCTGCCACGTATTGGCCGTTTCCATCCATTTGTTTCTAGTCACCACCTCAATCCAGGTCATCCCCTCCGCTTCCCCCTCCTCAATGCTCACTAATAGTTGATCTTCCAGGGGATGTTTGCATATTTGAGGTGCAAAGCTATGGTTTCATGGTGCACATATTCAAGGCAGCAAGACAGCAACAACCACAGAACATTCAACTCATTATTCATCCCAAAGAGGGCCAAGGTTGTGTGTGTGCCCATCTATAATACATATAATCTGTGCATGAACTCTCTCAATCTTGTAGATGGAGGAGGAGGAGAAGAAGTAGCACAGAACAAAGAGGAGGATGTAAAGCCGAATATAAACAACCAATTGGAGGAGCTAAAGTTTCAGATAGTATTTAAGCAGGATAGTGATGGGGTTATGAATTCTTACATGGAGATTGACATGCCACTCAGGGAATATCAGATCAACAAGTTTAAGGGGCCTTTCACATCTACAGAGTCTGTTCTTGATGTCATACTCAACATGGCTTGAGTGTTAACTAGTTTATTAAGAAGTTTCATACATTAATATACGTGTTAATTTAGAACATTACAAAAACTTTTCAGGTAAGGTTAGACCCTACACATGCAATGGCTCAAAGGATTCTCGTATATGTCAAAACCAGGGAATGTAGGCTCAGGCAAACCTGTTCTGAATTCGTGCGTAGATGCAACTTGGTCCACAAATGCAGGCCATCCAAGAGTAGGATCCCCAAGTGCTTTAGCCATTAAACCTGATCTATACTTGTTAACAATCCACGCATGTGTGTGTGTGTGTGTGTGTGGGTGGGTGCGTATCGTTTAGTAGCTCACTCTTGTCCGGCTTTATAGACTTGAGCTCATGTCCCCTATACCTCCTCGCTCCTATCACCTAAACAAAGAAATGCATATACGGGATATTACTTCACAATGAGCAAGCATATGCTGGTGAACTACTTACTAACTGTAATTGTGTATAAGAATATTTTAGTGTTATAATTTAAATATACCAGTTTGGCGAAGTTTCCACCGTGTGTCATCACGAATACGTCCGATTTAACGCACACAAGAAAGTCGAGTGCGGCCATGCTCGTCACATGCTTCCTGAATGGTTCCAGCTCTTCCTTGGTTGCCAAGTCATCCTTACGCACCTGTAATGTGAACATGTTAGTTTGTGCGTCCGTAGTATGTAATGAGCTATCATACTATATTATATATCAAACGTACATACATGAATAATAAGAAAACGTATTTAATAATGTTATATATCGTTGGTAAGCGAAAGCTCCCCAGTCTACATATATATACTTCACACAAACGCGCGCGCGCATGAATCTTACCAAGTTAGGGAACATATTCCGCAATGGAGCCATACGATTCTCGCCACCGTAGACTTGCCCTGAAGCAACGTATATTTGAGTGTCTTTTGGATATCCTTTTGCTAAAAGCACCACACCAACTTCTGCAGGTTCAAGTGGACACCTTCCCTCTTTCCTTTTCAGTAGTGCTTGATGCCACACATGCGATCCATTCTACATATAAATTATATGCCAACATGCACATTTATATGCAAGTACACATATACATACCTTGAATCTACGGGGCCATTCCTTCTTCCTATATGCAGCCATCATTGCCTTCTCATCTCGATTAGCAACGAAGTCACAGAAAGAAAGGCCCACCATACCTTTCTCAAATCTCAAGTGCAGCGCCCTGTAGTAAGCACAAGGTATTACACCTGGATGTGTGTATGCAGCTTTACATTTATATACAGTGGGTATGCATGTATACTTACATGTACGGCTTTATGACGCCTGTTCTGTTTCTCATCCTAGAAACAAGTAAATCTGCCATCTCCTCAATATGGGGGAGAAATTTTAATGCGTGGTAGTTAACTCGGCATCTTAACTTGTTAATTTCTGCTGGAACATTGTCATAGCTGAAAATAAATATTAATAACAGTGTGTGTGCGCGTGTAAAAAGAGCATAAGGAAATTACCCGAGTCTATCCACGAAAGGTTTCAAAGCCATCACCCTTTTCTCCTTGATTCGAGGTAACACGTTATCCAAGTACCATTGTGCTGAAGCATACTTGGGAATGTTCTTCACGGTCCTCCTACAGCACATTGAAAACATTATTATAGAATATGAATGTGTTGTGTATGCATGAAAATATATACGTGTATGCTAAAAGAACCATATGTACACGCGTCACTTCTACATTACGTGTATAGGCATGAAAATTATATATATGACGGAGATACTGAAACGCGGATGCTAAACTCCTCATGGAAGCAAGATCTAGCTGCATATGAACGTATAAGGATACAGGTGTTTATTATGTATGTATTTGTGAACAACAGACTTACTTGAGACTAGTATAGAGATCGCCTTTATCAGGAAGCCACGAAGGTATGTCTTTGACAATTCGCACATCATCTTTAAGGGACTCTATGAAATGATCCACATCAAAGATATCCTCAAAGCGCCTGCATGCAGAAGAAGCCTGAAAATATTGTAATCAGAGCAATCCGTAATATATATAAGCATGTGTATGCATGTGTGCAAATGTAGATATCAATATCGGTCTATAAAACATATACACCACACATCTATCATATATGCATACATAAATGCGTCCATGGATATGGTACTAAAGAAACTTACGTCTTGTCTTTCCATATTTGATCCTGCTTCATTAGTGGGATGATGAGCGTCACATTCATTATCCTCGCAACAGCTACTGCATTACATATCTGCGTATAGTATTCATAAGTATAGGAGAATAACACACAAATATATAGATACTAACCGCAATACGCTGCTGATTCAGACCACCTTCTGCATGAATTCCAAGATAGCCATTGGTTTCATCTTCAGCTGGAGGAACTGTCAGAGATAACAAATTATCATCAGAAAGAACAACTATGATAATTCGTATATCATATAAGAGAGAGAGAGAGAACATAACTATCAAGTATAAACTTACTGATATGATTAGGAGGTCTTTCTTCTGCACACGGCTTCCATGATAAGGTGGCGGATTTCGGATTATGCCACAAGGAAGGCGCGTCTGGAACCTTTATAAAAGAAAACTATATATGAGCAAGCTATGTGTGTACATGTATTCATTGTATATGCCTTTCTCTGCGTGTGCTTACCGGTGGACAATGCAGCATCACGCCGTCTTTGCGACAAAGGTATGGAGGATTCTGCACAAATGTAAAGCTTAGCTCACATTTTCTTACCTTATAATATAACACTGTGCATACATGCTACTGTGTGGTGTTTCCTTACCAAATGATCCCATGCTACAGACAACAAGATCAAGCACATCACAGACACAGCCGCCAGCACAATCCACGTCTTGCGACACCGCCGCATTGAGAACCGAGATTCTGCCGGTGATCCGTCCGGCCCAAACGGAGCTCCTCCTGCGCCTTCAGCCTCCCTGAAGAACCCTACCACAGATCCTACAATGCGGGAAATGTGCCCCTGTGGATGATGCTGTGGCAGCTGCTGCTTCTTCATCGATGGCGGATCCGGCATGAGCAGTGGCTGCCTCGCTGTTCCTGACCTCGGCACTGCCGCCATAGGATAACAGAGCACATTTGCTAAACCCTAAACAGAACATTGATTTGCTAAAACCCTAAAATTGCATATTCTAGCATATTCTCAAGATCATTTCTGGTATATTCGGAAATCTAGTAAGTCCAATGTCGAAATTTGCAAATGCCTCTTCGTTTGTCTCCAAAGCAATCTCGTACAGATTTCAGCATGAGAACTACGGCTTGTACCTTCAAAAGATCAGCATCTAAGTCCTGAAAAGATCATTAATTAATTATATATATCTATGTGTGTGTGTGTGGTTTATATATATATAGGAGAGAGAGAGAGAGAGACGCATTTCTTTCTCTGTGTTGTGCACTTACAAGATCTGCTAAACGATCATCGAGGCCCCCAGCATTCACATCGCTATTCATAAAAAGCCTTTGATAAGCTCTCCTTAGACTCTTGACCTGAAAACACGTATCACCATACTTCACCTAACAACCTGTTACGTATCTATATATTCTATATCTATATTTAATGTATATGTAGCTTTTAAAAAAGACCAGTTGTATATATAACTTCATCAAGTTGTATACCATGAAGTAAAAAGATATAATAACACATCACATACATGTCTTAACGTACGTCAATGTATAGAAAATAAATAAAAACAAAAAAGAAGAGAATGCAATGTATATTATTCTACATCCATTATAAACTAACCTCAAGATCAGAAAATCCACGACGTCTCATGCCTTCGAGATTAAGCCCACGGAGCTCAGCACGATCTCCAGCAACCATCATATACATTGGGACATCTCGATCAACCTGAGCTATATATCAATATTAGTATATGCAATATATAACGGTATTACTAAACGAGTTAATTGCACTATGTATGTATTCATATTCTTACTACCATTGAGCCTGCTGCAAGAAATGAATATGAACCAACGTAACAGTATTGGTGCACTGCTACAGCTCCTCCTGTGTGTACATAATCCTGTGAAAATTAGATATTAACATTATATACACCAGATTCGTGAGTTCATAAAAAAGCTGTTATATGCATATGTGTATGTAGCCTCTCTCTCTCTCGTGTGTATTCTACACACACATATTACCTCAACAATGACGTGACCACCTAGAAGTGTACCATTTGCTAGAATGTTGTTATCTCCTAGCTTAACGTCGTGAGCCACATGACAAGATCCCATAATAAGATTGCTATTGCCAATTAACTAATAATCATATTAATAAAGATCAGATAGCAGTAGGCATTATACTATAACGAGTAAGTTGCATACGGTGAAGTCGTCATGTTTTGAGGATCTGTGGATGCTTGCAAATTCCCTAATGTCATTCTCGTCACCTTTCTCAGAAAGCATTCTTCACCATCCTGCCAGATTATGATTAGCATGTAGTTCTATTATATCTGCATGTATGTACAATATATATATTCATATTCTTCTTCATACTATAGGCGTACACGATATTTATGGAGTTCATGTATGTGTGCGTGCTTGCCTGCGTGCATGCGTGTGTGTGTGTGAGAGAGAGAGAGAGATTACTTTATACTTCATATCCTGGCACTTTACTCCAACCACGGCATTGTAACCAATTTATTGTCTCTGCCAATTATTGTTTCCCCGGGAATATCCGCACCAACTACTGCACCACTAATTCACAACTTTTGTATATGCATATGTATATCAATTATCAATGTATGTACATAGTCTGTATATATAAGTATTTTTAACATATATTAACATTTCCATTTAATTAATCAAATACACTATAAAACTCACTTTAGTAATGTGCAGTTTTCACCGAGCTGAGTGTTCCCATATATATGAGTATTTGCGTGTAAAATACAGCCATTACCAATTTTGGCACCACTTCCAACAGTGCAAAACGGACCAATTGTCACACCCTGAATTCAAACGATTTAACTCCAGTCACACACGCACGCACGCACAGAGAGTACCTCATTGATAGTTGCATGAGGATGAAACAATGGCCGTTGGATGAATGGTATTTGAAGTAGCTCCGGCACTCTCCCAAGCGCTCCTAGAAACAAAGTTACTCACACATGTGTCTCTGTACCATTAGACGTACACGATACACATACATGCATATATGTGTTTTCTTACCGATCGTCTTTAACAATGCTGGCTGTGGTCGCCCGTGAGAAACTTCTTCTTGCAATGCTCTACAAAAGTTCTGAGAATATACATATGATATATACATAAATACATGTGAATACGTATATAATTGAATTTTATAAAGAATAGGAATACAAACCCTTTGGATAAACACAGAAGCAACTGGATGTAATTGAAGATCAGCTACATGATTCCCACTTCGATCAACAGCGGGTAAAGAAATAATTCGAGTACAAACTTGCCTGGATCGCAAAATCCACCGCATTCCAGGTAGAAGAACCCTAAAAAGTAGAAGAACCCTACAATCGCAATTAAGGGTGCCTACAAGGGCGTTAAGGGTAAGGATTAAACGGCAGTCGGTGATTTAAGGGCGGTTGGATATTCGTTTGGATAAACCCTGTGTTTAGGGTTCCAAAATTCTGTTCTAGGGTTGTAGGATGGAACCTGCACAGGTGCGAGCGCTGTACAGGAGCCTCCTGCGCGAGGCGCGCAAGTTTCCGGACTACAACATACGGGAGTACATCCGGCGGAGGTCGAGACAGGGATTCCGTGAGCAGCCGGCGGATCCTGCGAAGGCATTTGCAGCCGGTAAGCAGCAGCTCGAGATTGTCAAGCGCCAATCCGTCGTCTACTCTCTCTATGCTCCCCGCCTCAAGAATGTCATGGAGCTCAAGCTCAAATCCTAGGTACAATCATTTATGCACAGCCACATTTATGGGTAAATGAATATACATGCATATACAACACTAAGCTCCGCATTCGTATTGTTTGTGTGTGTGTGTGTGTGTGAGAGAGAGAGAGAGATGTTAGACTACGTGGAGAATGCTAATTACTTGTTTATTTATTTGTAGGTGCAAAGTTCGCACAAGGTGCACTTTTAGAAATTGTAATACAGAAGTGGTACAATTGTTCTGAATATAGATATATAATTTTCTAGTTTATGTGTGTGTGATGCTTTGTTTCTTCGGGAGATAACCCGTTTGGTGTCTTTCGACTAACGCACCATCTTTAAGGTACATATACAACACATGATATATGGATGCACGCACGCACACACACAGAGTACACATCTTTCTAACTCTTTGTTTAACTTTAGACAATGACAAAAGAACTACCTGAGGCGACAACATAGGTATGATGTGTTTACATATGCATATATAGCTGTACATACAGCTTACACATGTGTATATTATATATTATATGTCTCTGCATGTTTCTATATATAATTTTAATTGCATGCGTATAAAGTGCATATATTCTGAATCAGGTATATACTGGAAAAGATTAAGTTTGACTCTATCTCATAATGAATTTTTTTCAACATTATGTTGTTAGTTTATGTTTAATATTTAATATGTCAAGTAATTTACTAACACATTATACCTTATGTGATGCATCATTACTCAAAAGGTTGTAAGTACTGTATATACTTGGTATTTAAGTATAATTACTATTAAAGTACTTTTATTTATTAATTTACCTTCAGTGAAGGTGTTTAAGTCGTCCACGTGCCATACTTTCTTACATCCAAGTCAACAATATTAGTTATTATATTTAAACCTTAGGTCCTATATAATAAATATATATTGTGTATTATACTGTATATTGTTGAAAAAGTATAATGAATTTGACAAACTATTATTGGTGGCCGGTATACTTATTAATAATTATTGAATATTCTTCTTTTTCTATAGGTTCTTATTCTCTGTTTTCCAGCTCTGCACGTCTTTCCTCCAAGAAGTAAAGTTAAGATGCGCCGAATGATGTGCCGCAAAAGGTAACTTGCATTGACGTTATATTGTTTTATAAGTTTTCCTCTATGTATTCATATACATACTATGCATACTTGCGTGTGTATTGCAGCATATATGTATGCAATATCAAGAAATGTTATTGTTGTAACTACCAATATATACAATCTCTCTCTCAGACTTATACATATACCTTTAAGCATGTACAGGTGTATCCATTTATATAAAGATATTGGCGATCTATATTGGAGACCAACACTATGATTATATATTATTATTTCTTTTACTCTGTTTTCCAGTGACTGGTACGTCTGTTTTCACTCCAAAATGCGCTGTATGATGTGTCAAAAAAGGTCTGTATACACATATACACAACACACATACACACGGCATACACACCAATAATGCATTGCTTTTAATAAATAAAATGGATTCTATTTGCATATTTCAGCTTGTACACGTGCGTGTGGTGGATTGCCTTGTGGAACAATCAACGGTCAACGGTCAAGAACACATCCAGCCCTCCACTCGTGTGCGATTGGCCAGTCAGAACCCGCCAAGCAGTCAGCGTAGTCAAACTCTTTTCCCATTGGCTGCCATTTCTGGTCCACCATAACCGGGGAATATCCGTTGCATCCAAGTTCGCCATCCCCTTTACGTGACAAATGAACAGCGGGCTTGTCATTGACCACGACCGCACGCCAATTTTAGATAATTGCCCTTTACCTGCCCTTATATTATTAATCAGATTAATGTAACTGATGATAGCTTATAATTCTGTCTTAGAACATGTTGGCATCATATGTATACGAAAATACATACATGATTATGTTAAATCTTAAAGATTCTATACATTATAAGGATATTCTTTATTTTTTAATAAATTAAACAAGAAATTGACCAACGGGTTGAATGGCTATCTATCTATTTCCCTCCCTTTGCATGGACAGCTATCCCTTTCACTGAGAGGCGGGCCCTGGTCTGGTCAACAAAAAACAGCACACGCACGCACATGAATACACACACATATTCGCTGGTCCATCCACAGCCTTACACGTGTCATGACAATCTCCATGCACACTGTGTGGGAAGTGGTGCTTTCTGTTTCCTTCCCAGAAATAAGAATCTTTGAAAACTGAGCCCTTGATTCCATTTATTTATTTATTTTTCCCCTTTTTTTTAATCTTAGATATTTATCTGTTTATCCTTCCAACAATGACCCTTCATGTTCTCAGACAAACCATACACTCTCTTTAACTATTAAACAAGTAATACACGCGCATATGTCTTTACATGCACACAGTGTGTACATATTATACGTATCTATTCTTTTATATAAAATTTACTATACACCATATACAGTCCTGGTTGTCAATCCATGTGAGGTCGTATTTCATACGTTAAATTCATTTCAACTTCAACACTGAAATCCATTAAACCCTTTCTGTCATCCGCGGCGTACATGTTTCCTCATACACACACCATTTACTACACCTATACATATAAGTATATATAAAATTATTTACACGCAGAAGTATGGGAAAAAAATGATTTGATTACAATTGTTTAAGGTGAATTCTTAAACACACTCATAAACCTGCCACGTCTGTTTGTTCTAGCTCGGACAAACAAGGGTCCTCGGCCCACCATTTCCTAAGCAGCTTAAGCAGCTCAATAGCCTTCCGTTTAGCGCGTTCCGTGCAATCCGACTGGATAAGCAGCAAGAGCTGAGTCAGGACCCCGGCCTGTACGGCAGCCAGCTGTAAAACCTCATCAGCACTGCACACCGCAAGCAGCGTCCCTGCTGCACACTCAGTCGCGCGGTACGACCGCCGGGAGAGAATAGCTGATACCAAAACCGGCACCGCCAGCGCGTGACGCCCGACTGCCTCTCTACCTGCCGCAGTACGACAGATGAGCTCCAGCGTGGCAAGTGTTCTGTCGACGTCAGCATGCTGTGCCGCCGGGAGGTGCTCGACTAAAGCACCGGCTGCCCCCGCGAGTACCGCCCGGTACGCATTCTCGGACGAAGAACATAAACAAAGCCCGAACAGAGCCTTAACAGCCGACTTCGGTGCCCGTGGAGAAGACGCAGCCTGGTGATCTACAAGCAGATCAACAAGCCCATGAAAAATCCCTGTAGTCTCACCGATTGCAAGCTTGGTGGACTCGGATGCATCTGATGCAATCCGTTCTATGAGCGTCGCCGCGTTGATTCTGGACTCTATACTTCTCCCGTGCTGAAGAATCCGTGATACCAGTTCCATCCTTGCTGTAGAATGAACAATCTCTTGCCTGTGCTGTTCACCGAGGGGTAACAGGATGAGCACTCCTAGAGCAGATTCTTCCACGGCCTGTTTGATGTTCTTCATCATCCAAAGAATCTAAAGAGGAATCCGAAGAGGAAGAGGGACGAGAATCGACACTCTCAAACATGGCACAAAGGAGTGCCTCAATGGCATCGGCTTCCACCATGAGCGTTCTGTTCTTCTCGTTGTCCTTGGCGAGAGTCCGAAGAGCACGGAGAGCGGCCAACATACTGCTGACGGCTGAAGTGCACCGCGCGGCACCACAGCACACGTCCTGAACCAAAGACCGGATACGGCTCGGATCAGCCGGCTGCTTTGGAGTCGGAATCCGATCAACTCCCCGGGAGCGATTTGCCACGCACCATTCCTGGATGAGACGCCGGAGTGTGTGATTGGGGATGAGTGTGAGGTCCTGCAGCTTCTGCATGGTAGCCGGACATGTATGATTCCCATCTGAAACCCATTTCTCGATGCTGGATCGATCGGTCTGTCCCGTGGAGACCGTCACGGGATCCCGCATTAACTCCAGAGAGATCGGGCACCGGAAGTAGTGGGGTACCTGGAGATTGATCAGATTGAGAGTAAGATTGTTTCCTTGAATGTTCAGACTCTTCTTCTTCGGCTTCATGATCATCGATTTGTACACCTTAGCTCAGAAATCTATGCTTCCGTCCGCCTGCATCCATATCAGAATAGCACCGCGCGGTTTCCCAATAGAAAAACCCACCAGAGACGGGCAACACACTCACTGAGTAAGAAAATGAAGAGCCCTAAAATGTAGGCGAGTAATATTTTAATTAAATTTATGCGAGTTGGTCTTTATTTTATTTTTATTTTTTTTTAAATTATATAAAATTAGGTGCCCGGCTGGCAACCGACAAGAGACCGTGATGTTTTCTCGCTTTGACGGGAGACTAGCTTTATAGGCAAAGAGGGTGGGTAAATAAAAAGCATATACTTTCTTTTTTTTACTTTTACAGTTACATGTCGGTAAACACGCCCGCCAATATCTTGACTTTGACTGGTTAATTGACTTGACCGGACCGGTCTCATTTAATCTTCTCTTTAATTATATTTAATCTCGTTATAATTGTCTTCCGGCGTCTATCAAATTCAACCGTTCACCAGCCGTCCTATTAATTATATGTTTAATTAACTACTTACTGTTGTCGTGCAAAACGTCTCTTTTAACTGTTTAGAAGCAGTTTCTTGTACATGTATACACATACACATACACATATACATTTATGTATATGTATACAAAATAGACATGTATATACCATGTGTATATTTCCTTGTTAAAGATCTAACAAATGTAACATAGATGATCATCACACACACAGGAACGCGTGTATGCAGCGTGGTCATCGTTATGAGAAGCACGACACCTACATCATATTAAATGTGTGTGTACAGCTTTTTACCCTTTAGCTTGAGTAAATATATATATTTAAGAGTATAATATAAACAAGCATGGAAATATTAAATATTATAATATTCATGGCTTGATGTTTAAGATTATTTCAAGTCTTACGTGAATTTTGCAAACTTATGTGATGTACACTCAAAAGACACCGTCCTGGGAATTATGTAGTGTTTGACATTGTGGCAAACATACGTAAACTACACATATATGTGTATATGTGTGTGTGTGTATTTAAGTATATTCGTTAACATGTATAAGTCGAATAATAATGAATATCCACATTAATATATATAATATCGAACGTCTACGGAAGCATTAGTAAGTGTTAAACCACGAAAGCAATTTCATTTTAAGTATCATCACTGCTTATAAACGCACCAAATGCGACACAATCTAACAACCAATATATAAAAACTTTGCCTATATATATATATACGTTTGTCGTTTGCAATCCACAATAAGTTAACTTAATTCCTCACCAAACGTCTCCAGCCTTTCCAAAATTATATATACACCAATATACATACATACACACACACACACGCACACACATACTATCCGTGTGCAGCTGTTTTCGCAAGCTTTTTTTTATAATATGCATATATATATATATATATAATCTAATACGACAACAGTGTGGAGTAAAGAAAAACAACACCTGATAACACCTCACGTGTGCTAGGCTGTGTGTTTTTTACATATTTGACAGAAAAGAATGCGTTTCATATATTTAATTAAATATTTTAGATATATATACATACATGTGTGTATCGTTTAAGTATATCTGTTATTTTAATTAAAAAAATATACATACTATCAATATACGTTATATCATTGTCTTATAAGCAAGATTCAAATTTTAAGGTGGAGTTTAAATTAAATAAAGATATAATTAATATAATATTTTAATTAACAATTAGAGTTTAATTTCAGTCAAAGCTGTGAGTAGGCTATGAAATGGTGTATTCCCGACAGAGTGGACCTCACATGGACCAGCTAAGAACACGGATGTCTCCATTATCTTCATGTCCTGCTATACAATTAATATACTAAATATAATATATATATATGTGTCGTGTGCGTGTGCGTGCGGAAGAATAGATAGATATAAAACATTATATCTTACATATGTAAACATGTATATGTGCACGGAGTATCTACTGCTTGCAATAGTGAAATCGCAAGAAATCGACCAGTTACGTACCTCGTCAAACTTACATAGACATGTAGCCTGACGTGTGGTATCAGTCAGTGTGTGTATAGACATATACACATCACAAGTGATTGAAAGTTTGGCTGTATATACCTGAAGGTCTGTGGAGGTTGTACATGTATATGTGTGTCAAAATATAATTGATGTGTATTGTGTGTGTAAAATATTTTGCATATTTAATATTTACATTAAAACAGATACCATTGTTAGTGACAGACGGTATAAAAGAAGTGGTAGGACGAAGGACGGTTCTATTCAATCGATGAATACCATATTTGTGTGTCTGTGTCTATACTCAAATATAAATAAACATAATATATAGAGTTAAATATAATTAGATATGAATATAATAACCAAAATTACAAAATTAGTATATTCTCTTTATTGCAATTTAAAACTTGTGTTTAAAATTATTGTTTGAAGGATTTAAACATTAATAAAAATAAGATGCATAGGACTAATTAACAAAATTAAAATTTAAATGTATTAACTTATTAAGACATTAATCTTATAAGTTATTATAAATATTAAGAATTGTGAAGAATATAATGTATACACATTTTAAATTTTATATGTAATACAAAATGAACTTAAATTCTTAAAACCTTTTCACAATATATTTATATTCAAAACCATAATCATATTTATTATATAATATATATAATATATATATATATAATATATATATATATATTAAAACAACACATTTATAGATATGAAATAATATGGATATATAATATCTATTTATATTATATATAATCAAATGATATAATATATAGCTTTAATGTATATATGAATATCTAATAAATATATGTCAATATATATTTCTAATAAAAATACATCAAGCATAAACATAAACACAAATGCACGCACACACATAAGTGTGTTTTATAATTTAATTTAGCTCGTATACCAGGTTAAAATTTTAATTAAATTAAATATTAGCTAAAATATTCTTAATTTTAATACTTTGAATTAAATGTTTTATTAAGTGTATCAAATAAATAAGTTATACAAGATCTTTAAAGAATAAAGATGCAATTAATTCAATAGTAAAAAATGTGTATGTACATTGAAATACTTACAAGTAAATTACATATATATAAATATATGTATCAATATTTATAATTGTATACAATACATGTATAGGTGTTGGATAAACATTTAAAGACTAATAATAAATTTCATCTTTTGAAATTCTTAACTTCACATTAAATATTTATTAAAATTATTACAGCATATGGATTTTAAATAAAGAGTTAACATGGAAAAATTAAAAATACAAGTAATAAATAAAGTAATTTGAAAAAGAGATTTAATAGCAAATGAATATTTAAAGATGAAAAGTAATATTAACTTTAAAGAATTTAAAGTAAATATTTCTATATATTGTTAATCTAAAAAAAATAAATATACTTTAATTACATTTAACTTTACCTTTGTTTTCCGTATATAACTCAGACATATGTGTATGTTTTTTTGTTTTATATAATAAATAATTTATTATAATACAGTATATAAATAATAATCTTTTGTGTGTGCCGTATATAATAATTTATTTAACACATATTAAATATTATTAAAATTAATATAAATTTAACATATAAGTAACTAGTTATTTATGGTTTTGTAAATGTAACTATCCAAAACAAAATACCGGAAGATTAAGGTACCTCTTGAGAGCTCGGAATATAAAATGTGTATCCATTAGTTCAGAAACCCTAACTTATATACAAGAGCGAGTGGTCCAGATTGAATCCAATCCGACGGCTATCAAAATCCACTACGCTAATAATAGTATGTGCACATGCAGCCGTACACGTGGATCTTACATCATCCCCTCCTCTCGGAAGGGTGTAAGTTGGTTAGGGTTCTCTTGTAGACGGGCCCGGATCTGGAGGAACATCAGGAGGAGGCACTGGTGGATCTATAGGCGGCACAACTTGTTCCCGTTGCACAAAATGCTTCAACCGTTGTACATGTACAATCTCCGGAGGATCGGGTTGAATGTCGTGCCGAACCTCATAAACCTGTGGTCCTACTTGCCGTAACACTCGATACGGTCCTTTCCATGAGGAAGGAGACTCTTAGCTAAACCACGTACCGTAAGCTTGGGAAAACGAACCAACACCAGTTCATCAACCTTGTACTCCGCAGGAGGACGATGATGCGAGTTGTACGTTGTTGTTGTCCTACTTGTACGCGGCCCAAGTGTTCTGCTGACTCCGCACGAACCAATGGAAGGATGCTTGTCAGATACCGATCCCATGACCTAGCATCAGCAGCTCGCGGTAACCGAGACGGCAAACCCAACTCCGTTGGCAACACCGGGTCATGACCATACAAAAGCTTATATGGAGAAGTACCAATGGAACTTTGAACTCCAGTGACATAAGCATATCGGAGAGACGGCAGATAACCATCCCAATCTGAATGTTGAAAGTTCACATACTTTGCGATCATCCCCTTGAAGGTTCTAACAAGCCGTTCCACTAAACCATCTGTCTGAGGATGATAAGCACTTGTGAAAGTGTGGCGTATCCCTAATCGAGATGTCAAAACATGAAATGCCTCAGCCATAAATGCGGGACCATTATCCGAGAGAATTCGCTCCGGACAAGAATGCTGAAACACGACCCGATTCAGGAGAAACTGACCAACAGCAGAAGCAGTCGCACTAGCAAGAGCACCAACTTCTACCCAACGAGTTAGGTAATCAGAAGCAATAATAACGTACTCGTTACCAGCAGTTGACCGCGGAAAAGGTCCCATCAAATCAAATGCCACCAATTCAAACGGACGAGAAACTGCAATTGACTCCAACCGTCCTTCCGAAGCACATGGGGGAGTATTGCGAGCTTGGCACCACACACAACTACGCACATACCGAATCACATCTCCTCGCAACTCCGGCCAATAGAAAGATCTGCGCAGCTTCTCCATCACCCGACGATGTCCCATGTGCCCGCCAAGAATAGGAGAGTCATGGTAAGCATGGAGGAAGCGTGGAATGAAGATTGAAGGCCACCAACCGCAAAGGATCATCTGGATCAGTCCCCACAAAATAAAGAAGGTCATCCTGAAGGCGATACTGTGAATGTAAATGCCTGAAAGGCAAGTCATCAGCAAGTGATGCAGGATTCTCAAACCCATCACGAAGCCTTCGAATCCACGGCTCAACCTTTTGAGCTTCCCGAACCTCATCCAAAGACGGCAAATCTAACTCTGCATTCTGCGGACACTGAACGTCAAGCACAGCAACTGCTGATGGTACGGAATCTTCATCCAAAAAGTCCACTGAAGCTGGAACAACTGGTTCCTCTGGGGCAACAGAAGAGAGAGAAGGTGGAAGAGGAGCCCGAGAAAGAGCATCAGCATCAGCCATGGAACTCCCTGGACGATGAACAACTTCAAAGTCGTAAATTTGAAGTTTCAAGGCCCACCGAGCAGTACGCCCAATCAAATTCTTTCGCTTCAACAACGAAGTGACTGCTGCATGATCACCTTCCAACAACGTCCGCGAACCATGCAAGTAGGCATGGAGCTTCTCAAAACCCCAAACTGCTGCTAGACACTCCTTTTCAGTTGTGGAGTAATTCACCTCTGCTGGCTGCAATGTACGGCTGATGTATGCAATGGGATGTCGTTGGCCAGGAACACTTGTACTCTCCTGCATCAATACACCCCGAGGCCGATGTCAGAAGCATCTACACGCAAGATGAAAGGACGAGTGTAATCCGGGTACGCCAAAACTGGAGGAGTCGTCAACAACTCTTTGAGATCTGCAAATGCCTGCTTGCAATCCTTAGACCAAACAAAAGAAGTCATTGACGATTTCAACAACGCGCGCAACGGTGCAGTACGATCTGAAAGATGATCCAGAAAACGACCCAGATATTGTACCTTGCCAAGAAAGCGTTGCACATCATTCACACACTTCGGCGTAGGGAACTTCAAAACTGCAACTAGTTTGTCAGGATCGACTTGCAAACCTTCACGTGAAATGCGATAACCCAGATAAGTGGTGTCCTTTGATCCAAACACACTTAGATGGCTTCAACTTCAAACCAACTTCCCGCAGTCGATCCAAAACCTTACGTACATCACCGACATGCTCCTCCACGTTCCATCTGAATGGATCAAAACATCATCGATGAAATCAGCAGTCACCTCCGGCATGTCGCAAAGAACCTCATCCATCATACGCTGGAAAGTTGCTGGAGCATTGCTCAAACCGAAAGGCATCACCAGGAACTCGTACAGGCCAAATGGTGTTCGAAAAGCAGTCTTGGGAATGTCCATGTCAGCCATCGGAACTTGCCAATATCCAGATGCGAGATCTAACTTGGTGAACCAACGGCTCCGCCCCAGTCGATCCAAAAGGTCTGCAGTATGAGGAAGTGGGTACACATCTGAGACGGTTACCTCATTTAACGGGCGATAATCAATGCAGAATCGAACGCTCCCATCAGGCTTCGTCACAAGGTGAGGTTCGCACGCCCAAGGACTTCGAGACTTCCGGATAACACCCTTCTCCAACATCTCTTTGACATTCGCTCGTAAGATCTTGAGCTCCTTTGGTGATCGACGCCGAACAGGTACCTTGATTGGCCTAGCTTCTCCAGTTGGAATAGGGTGGCGTGTCGCAATCTTGGCCCCAGATGACAAGTCGAAGTTGAAAAGATCAGCATACTCCTTCTTGAGTTGATCAACAACTACAGCACGACGATCATCTGATGGATCCAAAGAAGAAAAGGAAGAGCATGAAGGGAAAATGGTTGGAAATAAGGGTGAGACAAAAGTGATGGAAGCAGAGGTGGAAGCAGATGGACGAAGTGGAATAGAAGTAAGAGGAATGGAAGAAAGACGAGGGAGAGTCAAACAAGGGGGAGACTTTTCAAAGTCACACTTGGCATGATTGCGAGTTAACCAATCCATACCAAGAATAAGGTGAAAAGCTTGACTCGGCACCACCCGCAAAGATTGAAGCTCGAGCTCACAATCATCCACACGAACAACAATGTCCACTTCATCCGCGAACAAGCATGAGTATGTCCGTTGCCGTACAGAATGAAGACTGGTTCTACCGCACGACGCAAATGAAGGCTGCAACGTGTAGCAACAGATTGAGAAACAGAGGACAAACTTGAACCTGTATCCACCAACACTGAAAGGAAAACAGGGACGGTGTGCGATTGAAACGAGCTTGAAAAGTGAAAACCGGATGATTTGGTGCCGAGTGAACCCCTTGATGATACTCCCGAAAGAAAGATGGAGGGGTCACTAATTTATTCGCACGAGGACCCTCCTCTACTCGTGCGATTCGTCGTTTCCCGGAAGATCCACCGCATCACAACCTTCCACTGCAGCAGCACCAACCGGACGTTGTTGCCGCCATGGCCTCCATCCTGGAAATGGGGGACGCCAATCGGGAAACCGTTGACAGCGCCGATACGTGTGTCCAACCTCATCACATGCCCAACAACGAACTGCACGTCCACGTCCTCGTCCACGGGCCCCACCTTGTGCTGGTACACGAGCGGCAACAGCCTCAACCTCCATCGGAGCAGGTCCATCCCCAACATGGAGTGGAACAAGAGCACGTGAAGGCACAAGTGGGAGAGGTGACGACTCATATCGTTGTGCCAGCCTCAAAGCATCGTCAAGAGTCACTGGAGTAGTGGCATGCACAAGCCCCACAAGGTCTTGACGAAGTGCTGGCCACAACATACCTAACTTGATGCGTTCCGACATGTTAGGTTCTGCACGCAGCAAAAGGCTTCGAAAGCGAACACCAAACTGCATCACCGACTCAGACGGCTCCTGACGAATACGATGCAACTGCTGAAAAGCATCATCACAGTCGTCCGCATGCCCAAATGCACGTTTGAAGATCTCTGGAAGAATATTCCAATCGCCACGAGTTGCAACGTCCAGACCATTGTACCACTGCAACGCCGTCCCTTGAAGACAAGTAGGAAACTCGCGCAAACACTG
Source organism: Selaginella tamariscina (assembly GCA_003024785.1). Lineage (NCBI taxonomy): Eukaryota > Viridiplantae > Streptophyta > Lycopodiopsida > Selaginellales > Selaginellaceae > Selaginella > Selaginella tamariscina. The sequence goes on from PUQB01000097.1 coordinate 117,323, forward strand.
AGCACCGTCCCACGAATGATATGTGGCAACCACAGTGAAGTGGTCAAACCAATGGTACACATCATCTCCAGGATTTCCGCGAAAGAAATCCGGTCGGACACGGGGGTTTGCAACATGCGTAGGAGGAGTACCCTGGCCTGTGAATGCTGCCATCAACTGAGAATGATTGTTCAATTGCACACGCATGGCATCCAACAACTGCATGAGTAACTGCTCCACAGACAAGGGATTTGTCTGTTGTGGATTCATGGATGAAGAAGAGACAAAATCCACAAGAAAGGAATAGATCTAGACAATGGAAAAGCTAGACCTAAGAAGACAGAGAAAAAAGACACAAATCCGAGCACTCCGTAGGGACAATTAGAGGTGCCCCTCACCTCCACCAATGTGAGAGCTCGGAATATAAAAATGTGTATATCCATTAGTTCAGAAACCCTAACTTATATACAAGAGCGAGTGGTCCAGATTGAATCCAATCCGACGGCTATCAAAATCCACTACGCTAATAATAGTATGTGCACATGCAGCCGTACACGTGGATCTTACACTTCTACTTTCCTTCGTTTAATTTAAATTCGATTCTTATTAAGAATAATACATCGAGTGGATGGGCAAATTTTAATTTATTTTTTCTTATAAGTAAATATATATATAATTAATGTGAAATGTTCACAATCTTTTTAAAACATTATTAATTGTTATTACACATTATTTAATATTTTATTAATAAATATGAGACTTGAAGTGTTAAATTAATGAATATGGGTTTAAATTCATTTGTAAATCATTTTACTCTATGAAAAGGTGATTTTAAAAATTTAAGCATAAGTTATTTAATTTTAAACATTATTATTGTGTAAAAAAGTCATATAAAAGTAATTATGATAAATATTTAACATTATCATTGCATCGTTGAAATGTGCCTTATTTGAAATTATATAAAATAATGTTTAAAACTTATCGATCGTAATTAAAAAATAAATTATTAATAATTTTTTTAATAATTTTTGTATCTTAATAATATGAAAAATTATATTCATAAATGCTTATTAAAAATCATATTATAAACAAATGAAAAGCTACTTAAGAATATTAGTTTTAAAATAATACAGAAAAATATAATATAAAATCATATTCAAACCATGTTTTAAAACTTATTTAAAAAAAACATGAGAAAGTATAAAAAGAACCATATAAAGAATCGTAATCACTTTGTTTAACAAATCAACTTAATTTAACATATTCGATGCTCAAAACACATTTATAAGTATACCCTTTTTAAATTTATTTTTTAGCTTTTATATTTTTTCATATTATAATTCTTTTTTATTACATAAAATTTTAAAATCATTTCATCTGTCCAATTAAATATAAAACCAATATAATGTATTTTATTGTATAAAAGTAATAAAACCAATATAATGTATTGATTTTAATTTATGATGTTTGTTTATAGTAGCATCTCTTATTTATAAATTGAGTCTTAAAACTTTTTTAATAGTAAATTAAATTTCATTAAAATTATTTAAACATAAACAAAAAAGTGTAGTTTTTACATATATTTAAATACCTAACACATTAAATCTTTACAAGGCACACATGCACGCATGTACATATGGAGAAGCTGTTTATCCTTAATTAAATTAAGATTTAATGAATACATTTATTTATTTAAGTTAAATCATAAGATATTAATTAAGTATATATCATGTGATAGCAATTGTTATAACAAAATAGTGAGATGATATAAATGTAAAACAAAATTTATGTTGGTAAGAGTATATATAAAAATTTGATATAATTGACAATATTGAAAAGCTTGTACGATGCATGTGTTAATATTTTGATAAGGTATTTATTAGAGAATCTCTCTCTCTCTCTCTCTCTCTCTCTTCTCTCTCTCTATATATATATATATATAGAACACACACACACACACACACACAACTCAAGAAATAAGTTTCACATATTGTATAATGTCTCATTATTTATTAATTATCACTAATTTACCCTTTAAATTGATCTTTAGCGGCTCTTAAGGAGGCTAAAGCCTCCACAGGGTTCTTGACTCCCATATGAAGCTGCAACTGTTTGAGATCGACACGCATAAAAGGGTTCGTTTCCAGCTCAGACTTGATCGTCGACGGCACTGTAGGCTCGCCCTTTTTACGCTTCTCATGTGTCCATGTAACCTTCTCCTTCAGTGCTTCGTTTTGTGGCTCCACAGTCAAGGCAAACTTCAGGTTCTTCTCCTATACTGTGCATAACATATACACATATCTAAGTTTCACACAAGCTATACACATGTATTCAATGTCCATTATGCATAACACACATTTTACTAGTATATAAACTATTTAGTTATACTATTATGTACCTCGTGGCCACAGAAAACTTCGGTATCCGGTGGAAGCTTAGCAAGAACTTCACATAGAGAGTGGTACATGTCTTCGGCTTTCCCTTCAAAAAATTTACCACAGCCAGCTACAAACTGCATGTATATACACATATACATAATATGTGTGTGTCTGTATGCTCTATTTACCAGGGTGTCACCTGTGAACACCACTTCATGTCCAGACGTAGTTGTGACATAGTAACTGATATGGCCTTTGGTATGGCTGCAAGACATTGCATATATATATATATATATAGAGAGAGAGAGAGAGAGAGAGAGAGAGAGTACCAGGGTGTATGAAGGGCTTTTATCTTGACATCCTTGGAGAGCTCTAGTACATCTCCGTGTTGGAGAGGGTCTGTGCAGCCTTGTACTTTGTCCTTGGCGCCGCCATACACTTGGATCCCCGGTACAAGCTTCTTAATCGCGTCATTACCCCCAGCATGGTCCCTGCATATATATAGAGAGAGAGAGTTGCTCACAAGCGATAATTTGGTACTAAAAGAAATATACATACATACAACATGTTTACAGAACATTTGTCTTACAAGTTCACCGTGGATGAGCTACGTAAATATGTATGTGTCTGAATATATACACATAATGCACATAAATATATATGGATATAATTGAAAACCTAAACTCTTAATTATGTATGTTTAATTTTCACACACACACACAACACACACACACACACATTTGTGTGTGTGTGTGTGTGTGTGTGTGTGTGTGTCTATATATTATATATATATATATATATATACCAGTGTTTGTGGGTAGTGAGGACCATGCATACTTGGGCTCCGTAATGTTTGGCTGTGTTTAATACATTCTCCGGTGTAACGGGATCAACGACAGCTGCCTTCTTGCTCGCAAGATCGACGATCCTTAATGAAAATTAATTGTTTATTTAATAAAATTTCTAGAATTATAAGAAATTAATTAAGCATTTCATAAAATTTAGTAATTTACTTACAAATAAGCGTAGTTGTCCTCCAGACATGGCACTGGTATCACCTCCATGTTTCTAAACCCTAAACAGAAGCTACCACGTGTCATCACCAGTTGACACGTCATTTTGTTCGTAATGTAAATCAAAATTTATTAATAATTTAATTTCCATATAAAATATAAACACACACATATATAAATAAACAATTATATTTTTACGATTATTTGTGATTAAGAATCCCCTGTTTCTAGGGTTCTTAAATTAGGGTGAATGTGCGAGTGAGGAAGAATGGCGCAGCAGCAGGCACCGCAGCAGTTGGGCCAGGAGACGGTTGCGTTATCGCTTCTTACAAGGCGCGCGGCGGAGAGCGCCTACACCGATCTCAAGGAGCTGTGCGAGGCAGCATCCGGTGAGCAATCCGACACAGAGCGGAAGATCGGCCTTCTCAAATTCATCAACAAGACTCGCCAGCGCCTTCTCAGATTGTACGCTGTCTGCAAATGGAGCCGCCAGGTATACGTGTATCTGTCTGTCTTCTAGAAATGTAAGGAAAAAACAAGCATTACCTCATTGCTATTCACATTCACGTATATATATGTGTGTGTGTGTGTATGATGCTATCACGTATGGGTATGAAACGTGTTTATACAGTTCTAGAACATAGTTGTGAATGTGATAGCTAATAAGACAGACAAGGGAAAATGGAAACCCGCACCACGTTTTCTAATCCAGAATCTTACGTATATCAATAGTCATATTTGTAAATATATGCATGCATACACATGTTTGTATGTCTTTTAAAAAATTTTGATTATTTAGTTATATGCTTTGTCTCTTTTTGTATGTGTTGTCTATGTGTGCGTTTATATATGGAGAACTGTGCCTTACGTATCGAGGATGTGTGGTACAACAATCCACACGTCTTGTTTCCATGGCACATTACATTAATAGCACGGATATCGTTTTAAACCTGTCTATCTGTAATGATAGGTTTGATTGTTGCTTGTGTACATGTATATTTTAATAAATGAAACTGTTGCATGTAGCGCAACATTCTGATGGACATATTTCAGATTTCGCAATGTGTTTTTGTGTCTGTGTGCGGCCCAAAACACACAATAATATTTACACACATACTGGGTTACTATACATGCATACTATATAGGATTGGCGTGGGTGTATGTGTGAAAGCAAGAAACTTAAGGAAAAGTTTGCAATTTTCAGATTCCACTTGTGGAAAGATGCCAACAGCTAGTGGGCACTCTTTCAAATCACGAATTGAGCTTCACGCAGGCTGCAGACTCCCTGTTCTACTTGCACGAGAGCCTGCAGCAATCGCGTGCACCCATGTACGATGTGCCTTCTGCCATGGATGTGCTCCTCACAGGTGATTTTATATACATACAGTATGTATCTTCTTAGTGTGTATAATGCAGTTTTGGATTAAACCATGTATTGATCTACTGACAAAACATATAGAACGCCATTGATATGATGTGTTTACAAAATTTCTATATTATAATATATTCATAATATGCTCTCTCTTGATATGTATGTATATGTGGAATATCCGACATTATACTAAGTGTGTTACACGGATTGGTTTTACACGTTATATATAATATCTTTCGGGAGTTTTCTGCACTATTAAAGGCTGTACATTGTATAGTAGGTAATGTATTCTTCTCTCTTCTGCAGGTGGGTTTCATCGCATGCCCAAATGCATAGAGGATATCAACGGACAACAAATGCTCGAGGGTGTGAAACAAGAAGCAGGTATAGCACTATCCTTGTTTAACTGTAGTTATATATACTTTGTATATGCTGATTTTATGCATATATAAATCTATATGCTTATTGTTGTATTCTTTTTCAAGCACTGGAGAAGCTAGACACCGTTTTACGCTCAAAACTCCTTGACATAGCCATTCCAAGGGAGTACACTTCGGTTTCTGTTCATCGTGGACGTGTAACATTCCTTGTAGAAGGCGAGTTTTCTGTGCAGCTGACGCTCGGTTACAGAGGAAATCCTTCTCTTTGGAGAGTTCTTCAGCTTGAGCTTTTGGTCGGTGAAAGCTCTTCAAAAGGTTCGGGAGTTATTGGTCTGTTTGTGTGTTTTACATAGACATGCGTATACTTATCTATACACATACATCGATACGTAAGTAATGTGTTTAAATGTGACTGTGGAGTCTAGTTAACCGCAAACTGCTGCAACTTCCTTATATGTATATGTGTGTATGTTCATGTTTGCATATGATATCATATGCAGATATTTGAGCACACTAGATGCATGCTTATTTTTATTCTATGTATGGTACCAACACTAATTATGGATTGTATATATATATATAGCTGCTGGGTTGCCATACATGTATGTGATCTGATAGACCTTTAAGTGTGTATTTGTATATACATTCGTATATATCTATTCACACACTTAGAATTTGACCTGTATACTGTCAGTCCTTTAGCTATGTTTAATTACTCTCTTAGATAGGGAGCGTCCATATATTTAACGCAGATACTGCTAAGTAATATATCTACACACTACAGTGCTGCGTGCGCCCAAACCGCAGCACTGTATATAATTTGTGTGCTGTATCTTCTATATATAGTACTGATATTGTGATGACGATTTTCAGGACATTCAAATTTACGGAGATGCAAAGGATGGCTGTCTCTGACGATCTCGAGAGGAGAATGTCTATCTTGGATAATCCGTTTGGCATCGTATATTCTGTCCTTCACGAGTTCTGTGCAGCTCTTGTTATGGACACTCTTTGCCGGCAAGTCCGTGATCTCCGTCGAGATAGATGGAAGGATGCCATCCGTTTGGACCTTTCCTATGATGGTAAACTCGTAATATTAACATATATGTATTTTACACACACACACACGCTATATATATATATATATATATATATATATAATATATATATAATATATTATACCATATTGATGTAAAATACACTAGATTTAGTAAATATACCTGTAGCTATAGTAAGAATAGTCATAAATCATATAGTTTTGATCATTACAGTTTTATTAGAAGTCTTATGTATAATATAGTTTAGCAATATATAAGAAGACGTAACTTAATAAAGTATTCATTATACTGTGCGCTATTGTTGTTAGTTTACAACAAACATATACATTTACTAATACAAGGGTACACACACATGCGTTATAATCTAGAAATACATGCCTATGCATCTTCTTATATCTACTTGCATATCGTGTGGTTTCAGGGGGACAATCGGCCACAGGGGAACAACCGGATGCAGAAACGGAAACAAAGACTTCCCGTGTTTTCGGACTGAAGATAACATACTGGTTAGATTTACCAAAGAGCGGCGGGGAAACACCAAGCCTGAGAATTGAACGGGGAACAGACCAGAGGATATTCTGTCAGCATATTCCGCCGGTGACGGACCCTTCCACAAATAACGAAGCGGAGTTTGCACTTAACCAGGATTGTCTTGACGTCCAGAGCTTGATACTCAGAGCTATTAAGTGTAATATACATTCCAGGCTGGTTGAAGTTCAAAGGAGTTTGAAGAACAACTCTAGTATATATAGAGCTGAGGGCGATGTTTTCCTAAAATCTTACACTGCTCAGGTACACGCATACGTGTGTTTGTGTATGTATATATCATTCCTTATATTTCTTCAGGATACGATGGAAGGAGAGGATAAGCTCTATGTACGTGCTTATGCTGGTATCTATATCACTCTGGGAATCAACATATGGTAAGAAGATATATCTGTATGATTTAATGCATGTAATTATGTATATGCTTCTATATGTGCATGCACGTGTATTTTTTAAATCTTTTTAGCGTGTGTGTGTACTGTAATTATGTAAATATATATGAAGGGAGAAATAATATAATAGAATCGACACGCATGATGTAGCGAATTCTACACGTGGTGTATATATGGGCCTACTTGTGCTCCTGGCTAGTGTTTCATCTGGTACTTCCTTCCGATGGCTACGCCTGCGTTTGCAGACAACTGCTTTCATTAAGTTTTTGCTTTTCCTTTTACTAATGTGTGTGTGTGTGTGAGAGAGAGAGAGAGAGAAGCTATTATTTGTTAACTAGTAGATATACATATGTATGTAAGTATGTATGTATATGTATATATGTATATTACATAACACAGAATACATAAGACACCAAACACATTCACGCATTAGTATGTATGTAATTATGTTGCCTATGATATCGAGTTACATGTGTATTCATACGAATGGATACCTGTGATCGTACGTGGTAAACAGTATTACAGACATAATATGGAAATATATCTAAAATTTGATCTATTAGAATTACACAATGTAGTAATATATAAATGACACGTGATAGTGTGATGCAATAACATAAAGTTTGATGCATACTTATATTTTTGAACAGGAATGGACGTTTTATGCTTCAGGCTCCGAGTTTATTAGCATCATCTGTAATCAAAGAGATGGAAGGAGCATTAAATCAAGGAACCATGCAACCGGTTGACGTTTTCATTAATCTCCGCAACGAAAGCATTATTCACCATTTCTCCTCTATAGCTTCCTCTGCAAACCTTAAGGTCGGGATGTTTAAGTAATGAGTACATCAATGTATATTGTTAGGAAGTTCATATCAGACGAGTATACTCATCATCATATTCCTAATGTATATTTTTGCATGTGCGCGGGCGCGTGCGTGCATCTGTGCGTGTGTGTGTGCCCATGCCTGTGTGGAATATAGCGTTCGTATTTGTTGTTTTCTTTAAATTACAATAACTATTCTGTTGTACATAGCTAACTATGTGTATACACATCTCTTTTTATTTTTGACTAGTTAACTATTCTACAGATGCAAAACACACACCCGCACGCACACATATACAAACACGTATATCGTTCTTCGTTTTCCATTTAGACAAGTATAGAATGGTTCACACCTACACACAAATAATGCGTGTGTGTCATTTCCTGCATGTCTTAATGTACTTTTAATTATGATAGCTATAATTATCAAAAACATATTATTTATACGATATTATTTAGCAAACTATATACATAAGTATTTAGTACGTACGTGCCGCACACAGATACACACACACACACACACGCATGTGCATATATGTATATGACAAAACCGATACTATCTTTAAATTTTTGACTAAGTGTTACTGTCATTTTGCAGGTACACGACGGGGCTATAAACCTGAAGTTCCCGGATGGAGGCCCTAAGCTCGGCTCTGCGCTTCTCTTAATGGGATTTCCACACTCTGGTGACCTCTACTATTTGGCCTTGCATTTAGATCAGGACTTTATGCCGCATTTCGTACTCTTGGAGAAGAATCAAGGTTCCAATCTTTCGAGACAGATAGTAATCAAAAGGTTCGTTTTTGTCATATACATATATGCACATGCATGTGTGTGTGTGTGTTTCTGTGTGCGGCACGTACATACTAAATACTTATGTATAGATGCAGGTATCTAAAACACATTGGTACATAAATAACTATGAAAACACGATGAAAACACATCGGTACATAAATAACTAGTATGCCGTTTTTATCAGGTTTATGATACTTGACATTGAGAAGTCTTTCCTAACGGCCGATGATGTAACTCTGAGTTTACTTAGTGAGCAGCAACTTGACGTCGGCAAGGATAAACTAAACGAGGTGAAACCCGTGTTGTCTTTCCAAACAAAGGTAAATCTCTCTCTCTCTAAACTTCTATTAAGATTCGACAGGAGCAGGCAGGGGTTATGCCAACTTCATGCTCCCCGAAGATCCTTTCATCACCTTCTATGTCTTTAGGCAGCCCTCCTGCGAGAACAGTAAACCAACCAGGTATATTTCTTTTCTATAGCAATCCATTGTATATTTCATGTAAAGTATGTGTATGCTATAGTATAGTACGTACTGTTGCATTATTATAAAGTCTAATTTAACTCACTGCATAATATTTCTAGAAATTATCAACTCTATTTCGTGAATTATACATCATATTTCAGATTATCTATATACGATACTACATTGAAAATGTCTTGTAACTGTATATGATAGGCATATATAATGTGCATAACGTGTTATGCATGTAGTATCGGGTAAATTTGTGGCTAGGAGGTCTTCATCAACGAACAATTTATCAGCTTTGGGTAACATAACAAGTCCCATACGGAGCAACAGACCATCTCCGTCAAACGTGCCGAGGAATATGCCTTCTCCGTCTAACTTGCAACGGAACATACCATCCCCGTCTCCCAAGATATCAGAAATGGACCTTGATGACGATCGTCTTTCAAAGCTTATCGATTCGATCTCAACAGGTAAGTTCCTACGTGTCCGTATATGTTGCGATCTTATCTACGTTTTACGTGTATATATATCTGTGTGTGTGTTATACTATCGTGTATATTTGCATTATGAACGTTGAGAAGCTTATAACAGGCGCAGAGAATTCGAACTTAAGACAGCCTAGGATGGTTAAATCAGCTTCTAAGAGCTCGTTGCATCAGGTATCAATAAGCATTGTTTACTGTATGGAAGATATAGTTTTGGTATAAATGCCAAATACTATTGATAACTCGTTATACTTGTTACTTTAAATATATGTATACATGCCTAATCATTTATACATTGGCGTAGTTTATTTATCGTATATCATCTGGTACATATAGTAGCTATTTAGATGTCAATTGCATAGTAGATTGTTTAGTCTATTCATATATACTATATGTATATGTGCAATATCGGCTTTCCAGACAATTGTTGAGTTGTAAACAGAGTTAAATAAAGTGTATTAGTGTATACATGCTATATTGATAATCAAATGATTAATTAAAATTGTACTGAATAATGTTTTTCTGTGTACAGTCTTCCCCTAAGCAAATGTTATCTCCTTCACGCTCTACAAAGCGGAAACTGGACACGGATATATTATCAATTGTTCAGCATATTTCAAAAAAAACCGAAAACCGAGTCAAAGGGGACTCTTAATTCCCTCGTTGGACAGACTTACGCATCAATTTGTGCGGCTGTTAACCAAGGTTGTGTGTGTTTGTGTGTGCGTGCGTGCGTGTATTATACTGCTTATGATAGGATAACTTACTAGAGTTATTATTCTATACAACGATAACTAGTATTTGTACACAATACATACACATTCATACTGATATACTGTTTGAAAGCAGGTAAAGCACCATTGGTCTCATACTTGGCTGTTCTACTCCACGTAGTGAGCAAATGCTTGTTAATTATCAAGTTCGCCCGGCTTACTAATCAAATGACATCACTCGGTATATGTTACAACAAGGAGTACAGTTCTTCCGGCATTACTGTGTTCAAGTTAGCTTCTTCAAGCCTGGGTGGTGACATGGGGAAGTTCTGCAACGCCTGGCGGGTACGTGCTCTCTCTCTCTCTCTCTCTCTCTCTCTCTCTCGTGTGAGGGAAAGGTGGGGAGAGATTTTCATACAAATATATAAGTATGTCTTTTATAGATATAATATATGCATAAAGTATAGAACTTCATTTTACTTAGTATGCTTATTTTGTTTCCAGCGCATGCACTTGAATTATGTGAAAGACGGAAGTGATGGATGGGAGATTCACGTCCGTGATAAGCACTACCGGAGCTTGTGGAGCCTTCAAAAGCAAGAGGTATGTGTGTGGGGAGTCATGTACATAAATATGTATACTTCGCCTTTATCTGCGTGTCTATGAATATTTGTATTTATACATATATATTGTGTAGGAGGTATCATACATATATATTTTTTATAGGTGACGGAATGGGGGGCTGGAGTGCAGTTTGCAGCTCTCTCCGAGGCAGATGCACACATCAAATGCAGTGTTGACGGATTGACGCTTATCTACAACACGGTGGAAGACGATAGCATAAAAAAGGTACTTGTGTGTATGTTTGACATATTTGCGTTACTTTCACTTAACTGCACTATTTCTGTGTCTATCTATGTATATAGAAATTTATATACAGAGACATTATATATTATGCAGACGCCTATGCGAAATTATAACAATACAAACATGATTATGTAAATGTTTTCAGTCTTTGGACATACTTTATGTGATGAATATACGCACATACACACGCGCTCACACGTGTACACACAAATATACAGTTATACTGATACACCAATATATGCATGTGTACCTTGTATGTTATCCAAGTGTACATATCATACATGGATATGCACACACACACACACATGAACACAAACTGATAGCCACACACTATGTATGTAAGGTTGTCATGGACTTGGAGCGGCTGAGAAGCGCACGAGCTTTTGCTCTATGTATGAAGCAACTCTTAGAGGAAGACGTACAAAGGCCGGACGGCAAGTGGAGAGGTTTTAAAATTGAAGCCGTGGGTTTGACGAGTGTTTCCTTTAGCTTCACGGGAAATATGCAAGGTGTGATCGCCAGGTTCGTTGTCGAATGGACGTCTGGGCGCAAGCACTGCACTGTTCATGTTTCTCTGAACAGCTCTTTCCTAACACCATGGTACGTGCATATAGATATATTTACATAGTCATATATGTATACAGTATCCATAATGGAGAGAGAGAGAGAGAGAGACAGAGAGACAGAGAGAGACATATATGAATACTTACGTGTGTACTCACGTGATATCAATAGATATAGGTGCAAATATATAATAAATATTTATACATTGTTATGAATATCGTGTACGTGCATGCAGTATCTACAGGAGTATATCGACATGGGGACAGTAGGTCTGCTGTTAGATTCTATACGCATCACTATAGGACCTCTACAGGCACTTGCTGGTGCAATACGTCCGGCAAGGATGACAACCGCGGTTCCAGGTACAACGAATATTCCTCCTGGTAAATCTTCTGCACCCGGTAATGCCTCTCCCCCAAGCCTCAGAGCAACACCGTCACAAGTTTCCACCATAACTTCCAGGTCTCTCTCGCACTCTTTCTCCGTAGTACCATCCATTAGTAGACTAGTTGTCAAGACATGCAATATGGAAGTGAATGATTGAGCGTGTGTTAATGATACTACTGCACACACCTTGGGCAACCAACCAAGGGTTCCTTGACGGTTTCCCCATTCTTCACACGTCCCGCATTCTGGACAAAACGCACCTATTTCTATATATGTTTGTGTATTAATGATTTATACATTCTTCTCACTTGACTTTTCTCTTTTCCCCTTTTTGTTTTATTGCCGATTGCTTTTTCTTTTCCGTATTGAAGGCACTTAGAGTTAATGTTTTCTTTGAGCCAGGACTTAATATTAGTGTATGTGTAAGTTTAGCATGCATTACTTTGATGTGTTGCATGAGTGGATTTGTACAGTTTAAGTTGGACAAAAACGTTTTCCTTTTTCAATTTTGAGGCTAATTTGAACAAATATTCTTTCCAGCAATGAACAGTTTCTCTCACTCTCTCTCTCCCCCCCCTCCCTCCTTCCCTCCTTCCCTCCTATACCAATCGTTTTAAGTAAACAATTTTCTTTACCCGCATATGTACGAGTACAGGTTGTGTATTTGCATATCATATACACATGTACATATACATACGTGTTCTATGTGTTAATATATATCTAACTTTTGTGTTTTTAGTCCCGGAAGAGGACCTGGTCCAGGGATAGTACCAAGTTCACTACTACCCACAGACATATCCGTTCTGATGCGTGGTCCTTACTGGGTCAGAATAATATACAGAAAACAGTTCTCTGTAGATATGAGATGCTTCGAAGGTGACCAAGTATGGCTACAACCTTCTCCACCACCTCCGGGATCAGGTACATGAGTGACAATACGGTGTTTGTATAACTAGGTGTGTATGTGCGTGTCAATGTGTATTTTGTCTGGTACGTTATATGTGTATATACATGTACTGGTTTCGATGTATGTGGTTCATGTATATATATTAGCTGGGGAGGCAGGAGGGTGGTTGCCATGTCCACAGTTCCGGCCATTTGTAATGGAGAACGTGGCAGTCGGTTTAAACAGTCCAGAAACAGCAGCAGGTGGAAATCATCCAACAGGGCAACAAAATGGAACGTCAACAAGCATGGTATAACACACACACACACACACACACACACACACACACACACGTGTGCTGACTGAATGTACAGCAGCAGGGTTCCGGTAACCGTGTGACTACCAGGACAGTATCACAGAAGATTGCTAATACTCAGTCATCATTGTCTGGGATAATTTGTTGCCGGGTCGTAATCTGGTTGTGGGAGGTCCTGCTGGGTGTTTCCGGGGTATAGAGGCGAGCTAAACTCTGCGTTTTGTGGTATGAGCGATGATGGAGGATACGGTATGTGCGTTTATATGTGTGTGTGCGCGCGCGCGGTTGCTTTATCTATATATGCATACATATATGGAATAGCAAGCTGAAATTTTATATTATATTACAGGTGGTGCATGGGTACCTTTGGCAGCACTAAAGAAGGTTTTACGTAGCACGCTTAAGTATCTGGGTGTACTATGGTTATTTGCACAATTCCCGAATATTATTCGTGACGTCCTGGGGTCGATCAAGGATGGTACTCTTCTCCATCTTGATTCTGAACAGCCTGCATTGCGGTTTAACATTGGGTAAGCTCACTATTCATATACAGATACACGTACAGACTTAAGTACAAGTATATGCATCCACATGTATGTGTGGTACCAAATATACAGATATATATAACATTGTCGTATATGGGTCTATGTGTGTACGTTTGTTCTCACGTATACGTATGCTCTTAACGGCTTATATCAGCAAACTTTTATGGTAAATTTAACTCATCTTTCGCTTGCTTCCACATATAAATGTATGTATGTTAATAGTATACTTTTTCTTTTTTATGCAGGAACTGTATGTTTGCGGTGAATATGCACAGGCACCAGTTATACTTACAAGGTGTGAACGTGAAGAAGTTCCAACAGCAGCCTCACCAGCTTCAATCTAACCAGGCTGCAGGGGCAGAACCTGATTTGACCATTGCTGAGATGGGAGAGATCGCGGAATTCTTTGGCCGACGTGTTGCAGCCGAGCCATACGATGCATCCAGGCTGGCATCCTTTGTCACAATTCTCACCTTGCCCGTAAGTTATACGTGTGTATCTTTGTATACACACTCAGCATACACGCACAATATACAACTGTGTACACGTGTGTGTGTGTATTCGTGTTTGATATGATGTATCAGTACATCTCCGTATACAAATACAAGTATGTGTTAACAACTTTTACGCTAACAGGTGGCTGTTCTTCGGGATTTCTTGGGCTTGATATCGTGGAAAAAGGAGGCGCAGAAGAACCAAGCTACAGAGAATCTTTTCCGTCCAAAAATTGAGCTTTGCTTGGAGAATCGTCCGGTTATAAATCCCGTTGTCAAAGAAGAAGGTGAATATGCATGCTGCGTGTGCGTGTGCGTGTGCGTGCTTATTTATTATAGAAGGTGTGTGTGAGAGAGAGAGATATCATTGTTATGTATGAAGTAAGAAGTACACACACACATTTAACACAACAGGGGATACGTGATTACAGGTGGTAGTGCTTCTTCGTCGGTGAAGAGCAGTATATTACATGACCGAGAAAAGGCCATCATGGAGTTTACATTGTGTGTATCTTTTGATCTCTCGTGTCTCGCACAAGTGAATGTTAATGTTGCTGGAGGTGCAGGATGGCTTCCCCAGTGTGTTTTGGTGCGTATACACATATTCACACGTTTTTCTCCACGCTATATCTATAAAACGTCTTAGGAATCTCTCTCTCTCTCTCATGCTCATTAACACATACACGTTATTCAGCTTGTTTAACGCTGTTATATTATTATTATTGAATGTCGTACACACACACATTTAAATACAGTATGTACTATTCACTAAATAATTAGAAGGAATGTATTTCATGTTAATATACGTTAGTTATTAGTTACATTTGGGTACTGTATCGACTAACTCATAGTATGTTATCGTATGTGTGTATACATGTGTATAATAGCCACGTATAAGACAAACATACGTGTACTCACTCACGTATGTTGATTGTGCATGTGTCCAGGTGAGAGCGAGGTACTACTATGGTGAAGGTAGACTGTTGATGGTTAATATGGAGGGAAGCCATGGCGGGAAAGCGTGTTGGTCGAGGGGCGACGAATGGGATAGGCTAAAAGACAGGACTGCAAAGAGTATAGAAGCTGCGGTTTCTGCCACACAGGAATCGAACGCGCGACTCCGTGCTGTTGCTGAAACCGTGCAGTTGACCGTGCAGTCTGCTCTACAACAATTGCGCACGGTTTAACTGCAGTTTATCCTTTTTTGAATATATTTAATCCCTAAATGTATAGCATTGGTTATTATTGTTAAAAGTGATATAAATATAATGTCGATAAATGAAATACTTATAAATCAAACTAAACAGAATTTAAAATTTAAAATAAGTAAATTAGAATAAAAGTAACTACATTATGTTATAAAAAAAAATCAAATCAAAAATAATATTAATGAGTTCAATGTGACATTAACAATATTATTATTAATTTTAAATTAAAATATAAATTTAGACATTTTAATATTTAAATTAATAATAAGATAATATATATATAATATATATATATATATATATATATAATATTGCTTTAACATGTATTTAAATTAAAAATGACATAATTTGTATAAGAAATTGATAAAAACATGCACAATGTTATATTTAAATTTACAAATATATATATATATATATATATATATACATGTATAACATTAATTTACATATATACAAAAATACATATTTATGTATAAAAAAAAATAAAAAAGAAAAGATTTCTAGAAGAATTGAAAGCACCACTGATGTCCAAGTAAACTCACTATCATAGTTTTTATTATAATTTTTATTTTTACTTTAAAAATCATTGTTGTTACTTATTAAATTATATTAATAAATACTAAATGTAATGAAAAAATAACATTGTAACGCATGTAAGAGTTTAGGAGTAGTTTAACTAATTATCATTATATAACTTGAAAAATTATAAGACAATGTGAAGCTAATATAGGTAGAAATGCCCATGGGTTGACGCCATAAACCCCTTAGGTTAGGGTTTAGAGATTAGTTAAAAACTTATAAGTATATGCTTATTAATATTTTGTGCTAGTCCACTTTATAAAACAAAAAAAAAACAGAATGAAGGCCTTTAGTATATATAATGAGAGTTTATGAGTTCATAATTGATCTTACATTTGGTGCAACTTGTGTCGTTAAAGTACAACCTTTTATTATGTTACCTCAACTTTTAAATAATAAGGGTACATCCCACCTTTAGGAACGTTGGTGAATCCGTACTTGAGAAGTCTTGTGGAATTGCATGTTCCAAAAGTCAAAAGTTGAGGTATGTCTCCAACCTTTTCCTCTATGTCAAATTAGAAGTAACACTTTTAAGAAGGGCACATCCATGTCATTATCCAACTATTAAACATGGGATCTTAATTAACATATTTTTATTTATCAAGTTCATGAGGGTTCACAAAAGAGTTCTAAAGTTGACATTTGAGAACCACGTTTATGACACCTAATATAACTCTTGATTCTAAGGGGTTATGACATGATACCTTACATCTTGGAATTCAATGTCACATTAAGATGTAATATTAAGTTAAATGGCACATAATGATTGTCTCATGAGCTTAATAGCAAAGGATACTCTAGTATTCACATTAAAGTGCTAAGCCTTGAGTATTCGCTCAAAAAAGGTTAGGTCTTCTAACTGAATATGCTATTGACACACTTGACTAAGGGGGAGTCTAAAGTTAAATGACTTAAGCTCATTAGCAAGAACTTATTTGTGAAGCACTCACAAAGTTGTGTACTTAGAATTATTTAAATCTAGTCTTGGGGAGTTTACTTAATAAAACACTCATATTTTAATCTTAAATATAAAGAGTATAACTTAGCCACTCAAACCCCTTAAGGCTTAGTGGGTACTCCTTAAAGGGGTTGTTTTCCTTTATAAGAGTGATTCCTCAAGGAATAAGTCATGATGTTTTGACTTTGTCACAAGGGTATGTGCAAAGCATGTCTCCTAAACGGGGTTAATACATAAGCATAAGGCATGATCTTAAAGTTTACTTGAATTGTTCTTTAAAGTTCGAGGTAAAGTAAAACCCTAAGTTTCATGTTTATTTAAATTCTGAGAGTTGTTTTGAAAAAAAAAACTTATCGTTATTTATATAAAGTGTTAATGTTGGATGACTATGTATTAGCCTTTCAAATTAAACTATGGTAGATTTCCTTATATGAATAATCAATAAATAATTAAAATAAACAAATCTTATGTATAAATAAACATACACATATATGTATAGTAATCTATAATTTTATATGTATGTATTATACATATACATTATCTAATATACATATATATATATATGTGTGTGTGTGTGTGTGTGTGTAAAGAGAGACACTAATAAACTATAGATAGTGACTCGTAATTAAATAATAATAATGGAGGAACTAAAGAATTAAAGTTTTTATATTTTTTTAATTAAAAATATTAAGTAGGTGCACCTTCATTGCATATATATATTATATAACATATATATGTCAAAACCCTTTCAGTAATTAGGTACTGATAATTTATTTTTTAATTTAATTAACCAATCTAATGAAAAGTTATTATTAATGACCTGGCATTTTTTCAAATTCACCCGGGCTATAATGACACAGGTATTGAGCCACATCAACCCACAGTAGGATATACTTGCACACACAATTCACATATTATGTGCTGTTATATATATTTACTGACTCATTAATCTTCTATATTCATAATATATATATACACCACACACACACACACAAGCCCCATTCAATATAAAGAATATATAATACATTCATATATGTAACATAATTCAATTAATTTATATTAATTAAAATATGTATGCATATTTAAACAGTTCAACTTAGATCAATGAGGTTTTAATATTGTTATGTATGTCAAGAAATTTAAAGTGTATATTATTAATACCATCTTGGACAAACAGAATATTCGTTTATAGAAAAAAGAATATTCCATGGGCTAGGGTCTTGAGGCTAGGGTATTTGCTCGAGCTCGGCTATGGCGGCGGCGGCGGGAGCGTACGACGAGGATTCATACGAGGAGCGCGAGGAATCGCCAGATTATGTCCCGGATTATGTTCGGTCCTTCGTCGGCTACCTCTACAGGAGCATTCGCGAGAAGAATGTCTACGAGGTACACCAGTTGTATGAAACCAGGTTCCATCAGCTGAGCGAGAGGTTCTTCACGAAGTCGCATTGGCCATCCGCTGAGTTAATCGCGTCGTTTGTCGACAATGATCATGTCTTCTGCCTGCTCTACAAGGAAATGTACTACAGGCATGTCCACTCCAAGCCTAATGTCACATTTCAGGAGCGGCTTGAGTCGTGGGACAACTATTGCAGTCTGTTCACTGTCATTCTTCATGGGAATGTCAACATGCAGCTGCCTAATTTGTGGTTGTGGGATATGGTAGATGAATTTATCTACCAGTTTCAGGCTTTCTGTCAGTACCGGTCTAAACTCAAGAACAAGACCGAGCAGGAGCTTGCATTGCTCCGTGAGTACGATGAACAGGTATGCATTGGGGTGTGTGTGTTGTGTTTCTGTTATCTATTAATATAAATTATACAGGCAGAGTTACTCATGCGTGTATACACACCCACAGCCACATACACGATATATATATATATGTGTGTGTGTGTGTGTAATTTAACAACAATTGCAGGTTTGGAACGTGTATGGAGTTGTGAATTACCTGCAAGCACTCATCGACAAATCAGAGATTCTTCAGATTCTGGAAGACGAGAAGGATGGCGCAGTGACTTTCACAGCTACAGATGGCTACGACTACGAAGGTAATTTAATCCATAATTAAGTTTATAGTAGTACATTATATACTAGTGGACTGATTAAGTGTTTACTGTGAAGGTGGTAGCAATGTTCTCAAAGTGCTTGGCTACTTTAGTATTATTGGCCTCTCTCAAGTTCATTGCATGCTAGGAGATTATCACACTGCTCTCAAGCGTCTTGCACCCATCGACCTCTCTGCACCTGGAGTCTATAGCTCCATCGTTGGTTGCCACATTACCGTTGCTTATTACTACGGCTTTTCAAACATGATGTTACGAAGGTACGGTTTAGTTGTATTATGTGTATGTTACTCACAAATTGTGCAGGTATATCGATGCTACCAAGACATTCAATCAGATACTGGTGTATATATCAAAGACGAAGCAATTCCATCAGAAATCTCCACAGTACGATTGGATCGTGAAGAAGATGGAACAGATGTATGCACTCCTAGCAATTTGCCAGTGGTTCTGTCCTCAGCCCCATCTCATCGAATCTGAAAATGCTAGAGGTAGTACATTATATGCACGTTGAGTATATGTTATGCATATATAGAATTTGCGTATACATACATATACTTCAATGTATATGCATCTTATATGCTCTTTTCGTAGGTGATAAGGATAAAAGCGAGACTGTTTCACATCAGTTACGTGAAAAGCGTGGTGAGAAGATGATGAGGATGCAAAAGAATGATGAAGTAGCGTTTGATGAGTGTTTCAGCTACGCTTGCCCCAAGTTTATCTCCCCTGCGCTCCCGGATTTGACCGACGCTTCAGCTAATTACAGCCAGGTAAGTTCTCAATGTTGCTGTGTGTGTGTGTGTGTTTGTAGAGAATGTATGTATAGAGACAACGTATAGACGATCTATATGCTATTCCAGGATGCGTACAGGCAGCAATTGAAGCTTTTCCTGTCTGAGGTGCGCCAGCAGCTGCTGTTAAACAGGATACGGAATTTCATGAAGCTGTACTCCACAATATCCACCGCAAAGCTGGCCTCGCTTGTGGAAGTTGACGAGGCAACCCTCAGGTACCAAAAGGCTGTCCGTATGTGTAAGAGTCAGTCACATATAGGGTACGTAGATTGTATATCTCATGTGTATGTTGTTAATGCAGGATGGCACTGATGACTTACAAGCACAAGACACATTTTATTGACGACAATGGTAGCGTGTCATCAACTGCAGATATTGAGTTCTACATTGACGAGGTTGGTATTGCATTTCTATTATTTGTCCGCAACTTAAAACATTATGTATCACACTTCTATTCAACTTAAATGGAGTTACATACCAGGATACGGTGCACATTGCGGAGCCTAAAGTGACGAAACGATTTGGTGAAATCTTTGTTCGCCACATTCTAAAGGTATTGCAATCTCTTACTTATCATACTTAACATTAAAACTGTCATAGTTTTTTATATATATCTTACCTCAAAGAAGTTTATATATATATATATATATAATTCCGATATATTTTATACGTCTCAAAAAATAAGTTTAAATATCTCTCTCTCTAAGAGGTTTTATTGCAGTTTGATGAGCTCGTTGGCGATCTGGAGCGTGTCTCTTTAGATTAGAGAGACTTAAAAAATTTTGTAACCTTTGCCCTTTTAATGATGACAAGTTTGTTTCGTTTACACTCGGTTCATATTATTAATTTGACTAAACATATTCTTAATGTATAACATGTCTTCTTGTTATCATACAACCAAGCAACATCAAAAACTATGTACAGTTTTTTTTAATTAAAGTATAATTTAAAGTGTGAAAATGCAACACTGCCATTCATTAGCAGTAGAGAGAGAGAAAGAAGAGACGAGGAATACAAACACACACACGCACACAGACGAGGGTGCCTAATAAACCGTTATATTATCAGTAGTGATATGCATATTGGCACCATTGAGAGGTACCAAAAAATCTTTGGGAGGGGATCCCCTCTCCCTCACCAAAACCAAAAGAAAAAAGAAAAAACTAATAGGACTCACTCTGCTTTCGCCTTGCGTTGCCTGCGCTCGGCATCCGACATCCTCCTCCCGACAAACTTCAAAACCTCATCAATTAGTATAACGGGGAAGGATACCAGTATAACAAGCAGCCACTCGTTGAAGCTCAGGGGTACAATCCCGAATATCGCTGCCAGGAAGGGTACGTAGAGTATGAGGAAGTGTAGCCCGAAGGAGACTGACATTGCCAGGAGCAACCACGGGTTTACCCACGGCGGCATCACTAGTAAGCTTCCGTCCTCTGACAGTGCGTTTAGTGAGTTGAACATCTCGATTGCCACTAGTACCGATAATGACAGTGTTGATGCCTTCACTTTCCCCTCCGTGAAGTAGTCGCATGGGTTTGCAAACGAGAATACCTGTTCCAAACATATCAGTAGTTGCCACTAGAGAGAGACAATATTTAACCAGGCATGTCACTATTTTTAATAAGCATACAAACACATACACATACACATTTAACAAGACCAGAACAATGTCACACTGTTAGTTACAACATTTCACACACACACACCTCTTTACTTCTGGTTTAAATCAAAAGTACAAAAGGCACACATAAACAAGCATTATAATATGTATAATTTACCTGGGAGCCCGCTTTGAATGGAGATACTGTGAAGCCTTCCCAAGAAGGACACTCGCCCCAGCTAGTCAGCTGAGAAAATGTCACAAGTGTGTGACCATCGCCTGATATGTCCACTCCAAGGAACGAACCGTGAGTGTACCATAAGGCGAAAATGCCAACGGTTGCCAGTCCAACGTAGAGCCCAATCACCTGTACAAAGTATAGATTAGCACGTCTAAGGATACATAACATTATAAACGAACTAAGTTACACTATGGTTGAAGCGAAAACAAAAACGATATGATAGTTTTGTTACTTACGATGATAGAAAATGCACATTATGTATATATAAACACATGTTTACCAAGTATCTGAAGAAGACCCACGTGTTAATGAGCTTGTCATCGCTACGACGGGGAGGCTTTCGCATAATGTCTATGTCTGGGGGGTTAAACCCGAGAGCCGTTGCCGGAGGCCCGTCAGTAACCAGGTTCACCCACAAAAGCTGCACAGGGGTTAAGCCCTCCGGCATGCCCACAGCCGCCGTCAAAAATATCGATGCTACCTCTCCAATGTTAGAAGAAATCATGTATCTGCCACAAAGCAATGACATTTACATAAACAACTACATTACAGACGACAGTGAGAATGACCTACCTAATGAATGCTTTATGTTGTTGTAGATAGTCTGCCTTCACCACAGCACTTCACAATTGTGCTAAAGTTATCGTCAGCTAGAACCATGTCTGCAGCCTCCTTTGCTACCTGCAAAAGTTTAATTTGATTTTATATTTGACTAAACTATACACGACATACTATATGAAAGTCACACGTAAGCCGTATTATATGGTAAAGAATATGACGACAGAACTGTTTCTCTACTTAAAATCAACAGACCGCCAGATGGACTCATCTTTGATAGAGAGAGAGAGAGATGTAGGGTCAGGAATATGTAATCAATCACTATGGCACGCACACACGAAGTACACACAGGCACGCACGCACGAAGCCTTGTTCCTGTGATTCCCATTGCCACACCAATGTCAGCAAGCTTCAAAGCAGGCGCATCATTAACACCGTCACCAGTCATAGCTACCACCTCACCAGCTTCCTTGAGCATTCTAACAATCTCCTGTTTATGCCTGGGCTCTGCACGGGAGAACACACGGCCACCTTTACCAGAAAGAATTCTCCGCCGTTGATCCTCCGGAAGCTCCAGGAAATCTCGGCCGGTGAAGCTTTTACCGGTTAGACTCTCGCCGGCATAGAATATCCCGATCTCCCGGCATATTGCTTCTGCGGTGTTCTTGTTATCACCGGTGATCACCATCACCTGTATACCGGCTTCTCTACAGTCCTCGATGCCTGCTTTCACTTCTTCACGAGGAGGATCCTGCACAGTAAACCATTAATATCGAGTTATACTCACAGAATAAAGGTATTACCCTCAAGCCAACCATGCCTACAAAGACAAGGTCACTTTCGATGTTCCCGTAGTTAGCAGGATCTTGTAAAATGCGATGAGCAGGGTGACTATCGCCATCGTAAGTAGCAAACTCTCCCAAGTTGTCTTTGTACGCAAAACCCAGGCATCTCAATGCTTTTGAGCTCATTGACTCGAGCTTCCTTAACCAAGCATCACGAGATTGAGCGTCGAATTCCGCAATAGAGCCGTCTCTTAGCTCTATATGTGTGGACCTCTCTATTATGTTCTCCACGGCACCCTGAAAACGGAACAATATGTAGGCCTATCAAAACACACCCATGCACGCAAATCTTTAACATTTTAATCGTCTTTTGACTGAATGCTTTAGGGATCTCAACGTTTATAAGCAATTATCAACATACATACTGTATACATAGATGTATGCATGTATACAATGTTTATGCCGTTTTCATTAGTCATAATAGTTCACTTATTTATGTAACATACAGGTTTATAGAGAGTACTAAACTAGTATAGGATTGTGAGCTTCGTTATAGTAGAGAAAGATATCTCTTTCTCCGTGGAAGAAAGCTCTACGGTTGTCTGGCCGCTGCTCTAAGCTAGAGCTTTAAATCTAGGAACAATGCACGCACTTGTAGCTACTAAAAGCCTTACCAGTGCTAGATTTAGTTCCAAATTAGTATTTATATATATACACAGACACCGAACACGCACGTACACATGTATGTCGAGATGTTACAAAAGTACCTTTACAAGAAGCCGATTTCTGCCGTTAGTATGGACAATAACGCTCATAGACTTGCGACATCTATCAAATTCAAGAGAAGCAAGGCGCTTCAATCGAGAATTCCACCACTCGCAGCAGGCTGAAATTTTAAACACCGTCACCACGGGCATTACATAAAGGTACGTAGTGATTGTGTGTCCGTAAGTGTAACAAAGCCTTACCCAATTCCACAACAGAGTGATCAACGAAATGGTTCGTGCTAGGTACATCAGCATAATACTTTGAACGCGGAGTTCCATCTTCTCTACTAACACCTTCGCAAAAAACATAAAAATAAATGTTAGTGCTTACATATATAGCTATAAGAAGTATACCTTCAAAGCAGCTTCAGTAGGTAAACCAGTAGCACGGAACTGATGACCCTTAAACATAATCCCCGCATCATTACAGACCGCTGCTATCTCCGCAATCGACTGCAAGTTCTTGTTAAAAGCTGCAGGTGAATACCCCACAATGCCTCCATCCTGTGGATTATACGTGGTTCCTTCTACCATATAATCCTGCACAGAATCAGGATAAGACCCAGTCCCAACGAGCTCCATCACAGACATCTGGTTCGTAGTAAGAGTTCCCGTCTTGTCCGAGCATATGACAGTAGTACACCCTAGAGTCTCCACACTGGGTAGCTTGCGTACTATGGCATTCTTCTGTGCCATCTTCCTTGTACCAAGCGCAAGGCATGTAGTGATCACTGCGGGAAGACCTTCGGGTATAGCAGCAACAGCTAGCGCAACTGCAATTTCGAAGTAATACGTGCACTTCTCAAATGAGAATCTGATGTTGGTCGGCCACCCGTTACCACGTCCCAAGTGAGGAAGTACTTGTAGTTGATGATCCATACCAGCAAACAGATTACTCCTATGACAATCGTTAATCTCTCCGAATTCGTCCAACTTCTTCTTTAGGGGTGTATCGTCATCTTGCATTGAGGCATCCTGAATTTGTTGCCTGATCTTCCCATCTCTGTACACATTCCTGTGCTGACCACAATTCCCGCGCAGCAACCGTTCACCCACGGTGGTTCCCGAGAAAACCATGCACTCCTATCAACCGTAGTTAGTCTAAAGAGCATGCATAACATTTTCACGTAATAACGGTGTATGCTGTATGGTTATATCATATCTAATGCTATAAAACATAGGGGTGTACATACCTTAGCCTGGAGCTCAACATCGGGCGATTCAACAGGTTGGGTAGTCTTAATGACAGCAACACTCTCACCCGTGAGAGAGCTTTGCTCGATTCGGAGAGTCGAAGTTTTTAGAATGGCCATTCGCATGTCCGCAGGGACTTTGTCACCCACTCGGAGCTCAACAATATCACCAGGAACAAGTTCTCTGGCAGGGAGATCCGGAATCCAATGCCCATCTCTTAGTACCCTTGCGTGCTCCGGTTGCATCTCCTTGAGAGCCTCAAGGGCACTCTCGGCATTACTTTCCTGCATATAAGCCATAGTTACTAAATGTATACATACATATGTGTGTGCATGAATATATTAAACAACACAATTTAAGGGCAATACAAAATAATAAACCTGCCAAACACCGACAACGGCGTTGATGATGAGAATCAAGAAAATGACAAGCGGTTCGACATAGGCAGTAAGATCGGATTCACCGCTCTTTTTTCCGTCCAGGTAGGTTAGAACAAAGGAGAGAACAGCCGCGACGAGCAAGATTTTCACCAACAGATCGTCGAATTGTTCCAATACAAGCTTCCACATCGGCTTACCATGCTCTTTCTCGAGCTCATTCCATCCGTATACCTCTCTCCGCTTCTCAACCGAGCTCTTGCTGAGTCCAGTCGCCAGATCGGTGCTGTACTCGTCAATACATCTGTCGACGCTCCTGCTCCACGCCGGAAATTGCTTCCCGGCCATCTCTGTGTCGGAATGCCGATCCGCTTGACCTTCGTGGATAGATTTTGTGAATCTAAGCCCTTATATCTCCTCTAAGAAAAGATTATAGCTTCAAAATCCAAGTTGTGATCTAACACCTTCTAGACAGCCGAAAAGACGGAATTTTTATTCCCGAACCCGGTCTAACATCATAAGACTTACAGAGGCGATGAACACGAAGGCGGTAACAAAAGCGCTCGACGATCGCTCCCGTGCCCTAGTTTCCACCATGGCCAAAAAGCGAGTGGGGTTCAAATCGGAAAGAGGGACGATGCATCGTTGTCCAGCTAGGCTCGGATAACGCCAGCTAGGCTGGTCTGTTTTTGGTGCAGCCTCGGCACAGCAAGACGTGTCTGTCCATAATTGGCGAACAAACCGCACGAATGACGCAGCTTCCACCACGTGACGGAATCTCATTCGATAATATTAACCCTGTTTCAACGGCAAAAGTGAGTTTCTCAATCCCTAAGGATTGAGAGACTTGTCACATCATTGACCGTCGGATCCATCAGAAGTTAGTATAACCTGTAGTGCCTGCCTATATCGATAGCTTTTTCTATTTTTCTTCTTTTCTGTTCCAAAAAAATTCAATATAATTAAGAATATACTCATGGTATATGTTCCAAAGAATCTAAAAGACATATACCCCGCTCTTTCCGATATCATTAATAGTTACTAAACTACTTAAGTCAATGGAAAAATTTATTACACAAATCCCAGAAATGTATGTTACGTGTTTTATGTACGAAATCCTGCTTATTTATTCGTGGCGTACTGACTTACGCTGTCACGGCCTGTTTCTTGGAGTACTCCTCTAGCCATGACATAGTCATGCTTTTCGGCCTTTCAATAGGGAGTGCAAGAGCACGGTCCCATACAAGCTGTTCAAACAAAATCATCTCTCTCTATAATATAGATACATAATATGTATATATAATATATTATTGAACTAGATTAATACCTGAGCAAGCACACCTAAGGCTCGTGATACCCCAAAAAGAACAGTATAGTAACTGCAACACAGAAAACGCATTGAGGTAATTTACATACATTAATCACATATGATTAATATATATAGAATAAATAAACTGTATGTACATATATGTATAAAGCTTACTTTTCTTGGGTCAACCCAAAGTACTGAAGCAACACACCACTGTGGGCATCCACATTGGGCCATGGGTTTTTAACCTGCAATAAAATAGTTTACGTATATGCGTGTAAGACTATACTTGGTTATTACCTTTCCTGTCTCAAGCAAGATGTCAGGTACCACCTCGTACAAGTTCGACACCTTCAACGAACACTGGATTAGACAAAACAATTAAACTAAATAGTTTTAATTACCATTTTAAATAGTGGGTCTTCTGGAAGATGCTTCAATGCAAATTCTCGCTGACACGTGTACCGTGGATCGGTCTTCCTCAGCACCGCATGACCGTAGCCTGGAACTACCTGTACAATATTAAAATTGATTTATAAAGGGTTTCCC
Organism: Selaginella tamariscina; assembly: GCA_003024785.1. Classification (NCBI taxonomy): domain Eukaryota; kingdom Viridiplantae; phylum Streptophyta; class Lycopodiopsida; order Selaginellales; family Selaginellaceae; genus Selaginella; species Selaginella tamariscina. The sequence continues at coordinate 144,777 of PUQB01000097.1, forward strand.
CCACCTCTCGTACACCTTTAACACCTCCTCAGTATGGATTGTGTAGTAATATACACTATCTATTGCTCATAGCTGATTAAACTATACTATATTACGTATCGCAAACCTTTCCACTCTTCAATGTCTTCCAAACATATTCTTTCAACTTTTCTTTAGACGCATCGGCTCCAATGTCTTGAACAACATTATTAAGCCAACGTAAGACTTCCTGTTCACACATACAAACACATTACCACATATGTTTATACATATATACACATGTTCATACACACTGACCTGATTTGCAAGGCCGTGAAGTGGGCCTGCCAAACCATTCATCCGGCAGCAAAAGAGAGATATGGATCGGATAACGCACTTCCTACCTTTGGATTTACAAAAGCAGCGGAACATAATTAAAAGATAAATAGAACTATCGTATGGCACGGAACATTATATATCACTTTTCCTAATAAAGACATACCAAGCGAACAGCGTGAGCACTAACGTTACCACCTTCATGATCACTGCAGAATAAGAATAAAGTTAAAGATAGTGGAAAGTTAGTACAAAAAGGCTCACCTGTGAATGGTAAGATAAAGTCGCATCAATTCGTGCATTTTAGGATCGTTAATCCTAGCATATGTGAAAAGTTGGCCCCGTAATCCAGCGATGGATCCGCATCTACTAGTTTACCTCCTTTGTATATTCTGCAATTGAAAGTTATCAAGTATATTTAAATAGCTATGTACTATTAGTATTGCATATACACATCATGTTGTACCTCCGGTATATGTATGAAGCTAGTCCAGGTAACCGAGCTATCAAGTTCATCGCATCTTCATAGGTGGCCTCCCAAAATCTATAGACAAGACAACGTAAGCATACAATATATCCGTAATCCATAGAAGAAGAGCATACTTTGACTTGGGAATGCCTTTTCCGTAAGCCCTCAGAAACTCGCTTTCTGTCTGTGAAGGTTATCAAACATAAGTTCTATACTTTAATATCGTCATGTGAACTTTATTTACCTGTAAAGCAAGCACTCCTGTTGCCAACTGCGTCATTGGATGTGCATCTTTTGGAAGGCTATTCAAAACATCAAAAACATGTCCTGCATTAAAATAAATCATACATACCCTCATACGTATGTATATGTATATGTGTGTGTAAATATAAATTACCTGGAATCTCAGAACGTGACCTCCAGTCTTTTGTCAAAGATGCGGCTTGCTCTTTGGTGGGGACCTACAACGAAAGCAATAAATAAGTGTAACATAACTTGTGACACTGACTTGTCTCAACTTACTTCACCAGTGACAAGCAACCAAAACAGTCCCTCTGGTATAGGCTCCCCATCTGGCACAACAGCAGGGAGCTTCTCTTGGCATTCCGGAATCGATAATCCTCGGAACCGTATCCCCTATATTAAAACGTCAATACATCATAGACTACTTGACGTCATTTAATAAATAGCTTAAGTATACAATACTATACAACACTATAATATTAAAACAGCTAGAAACATATTATATTGCGTTGTATAGCAGCACTACTCAGCTCAGAAATATATAACGCAAGCCCATATATATTACACACAACAGAAGCATATTCCCTATATTTTATGAATTAAAAAAATCAATAGCACCAACTAGAAAATACCCAGATCATCATTCACATATAACTTCAGCATACAACACCATGCACACAAAGTAGACCTAATTAACATATGTTAATAACGCTAAGTATAATGGAAGAAACAGATAAAGTTATATTGCATAAAGTAAAACATATAAAATAAAGTATTTATTTAAAATCATTACATTTAAGTATACATCACTGAGTATGAAACTTTCACCCAAACAAATTAACAAATAGATGATGTATAACAGTCATAAAACAGCGTATTCAGTAAATTAATAACATAACATAAAGAAATGCATCACATGTATAATGTGTGTGCATACATATATAGTTAACATTACCTCTTCAGGGTCCAATAAAGACGTCTCCCAAAGCATGCCTTTGATGCCTCGCATTCCACCGATGGCCTTAAAAGGCAAGAGTCAAGTCAAGCTCGAGTACACACTCTTTTTCCAAGATATATATTCCCTTTAATACATAAACACGCGCACAAACACACGACTGGGATTAAATACTACCATATCAACTGTAACTTGACCAAGCGGGACGGCACCATGTTCCTTCTTCAATTTTTTCAGGCGCTCCTACAAAACCAAGCACAAATCACTACAAAGATCGGATTTTGAGCCTATTTATATGAAAAGCCGTCTTTTTTACCTGTTCTTCGGGGATTAGCTCTACAAGCCGCGATCGTAGGTCCTGAAACGGAGAAAACACATGAAATCTGTCTAATAACAAGGAGCTCAAATGTATACCGTTGTAAGAAGGCGCCGAATCCATATCTGTGAAGAAATCTCTCCCCCGGCCTGTGAAAAGAAGCTCGATCATAGTGCGGATCGGATCTGATCGGAAATACTTACCGCAAGGCGCCGAATGCCGCCCGCTAGACTGCGCGCTCTTCTCATCGCCATCGCCAAGCCCTAGAACGGATTGCCACGTGCAGATTAAAACAGTCAGAAACAGGGGTTTAGGGTTTTGGTCAACAGACTCGTTTGTTTATATTAATTAAGCATCATTACGACATGCTTATCTTATCCATAGCCTTAGGCTATAACTATATATTTATTATGATTTTCGTTCTATAATAAATACGACTATATACAGAAGGTCGTTAATGTACTCTCTTCTCTCATAGACACACATTATGTGTGTTGTGTGTGTATGTAGATACACATTCGATCTTGAATGTACTTATACCCGATCAGAAACGCAAACGTGTGTATATGTGGACGGATGGATGCGACATATTACGAGTCCTTAGGTTATGACAAAATCTTGTAATCTATGTAAAGAATATCCGTATACCTGTTTGAATATTCGTAAATATATATGGTAGTAAATTCCAAGACGCTTTATATCATATCTTAGCAGGCACACACAGAAGATATGTGTACCACCCCAAAACATGTAAAGATCGTCCACCACGCCCTTTCCCACGTCTTCTTCCCATTCTCTCGTCCTCTTCCCTAATTCATCCCATTTTATTCTCCATCTTCCCGCTTCCTTTTAGATCTCAGAATCTCTTTCTAAATTTCCTCCACAGGTGATCTCCACGACAATGTTGTATCTTTACTTGCGTTCCTTCTCCTCCCAGGTAACATAAGTACAGTTTTCAGGATATCCTCCTTATGTAAAAACTCTCTGCAGAGAGCACCTTGGGAGCCAACAGTACCCCATACACGTTTGTTCGGGATGCAGAGGATACACCAGTGTACGAGCAGTATGACTACATCATTGTGGGCGGGGGTACAGCGGGCTGTCCTATGGCTGCCACGTTGTCCCGCTACTTCAAGGTTCTGGTCCTTGAGCGGGGTCCGTCACCATATGGGAACTCGAACATAACCCGGATCGAGAACTTCGGTCGCAGTTTGAATGACACGGATGGAGAATACACCCCTGCACAGGCGTTTTCCTCCACTGAAGGAGTAAGAAACACACGTCCACGTGTCCTGGGTGGCGGCTCCTGCCTCAACGCCGGGTTCTACACACGTGCAAGTCCTGAGTACATCCGGAGTGCCGGCTGGGACGGGCACCTGGTAAATGAATCGTACCCCTGGGTTGAGCGTGTGGTCGCATTTGTCCCCCGTTTGGGACCCTTCCAGACAGCATTCAGGAACGGTCTCCTGGAGACCGGCATAAAACCTGACAACGGTGCAACTTTTGACCACATTCCAGGTACAAAGACCGGTGGTTCCATCTTTGACCACCAAGGAAACCGACACACAGCTGCTGATCTGCTCCAGTATGCCACTCCAAGAAATATCCTTATTATCCTCAGAGCCCGCGTACACCAGATACTCTTTGATACCTCAGGTTTCACCCGTGTGTTTCCATCTAGATAGTTTACATTCTTAATGCCTTGCATTCTTTGTGTGTGTATTTTACAGGCTACCGACCACGTGCATACGGTGTACAATACAGGGACCCAAGCGGCCGGTTGCACACTGCCCAGCTGAACTACAACAGAGGAAGTCAGGTTATACTCTCCGCTGGTGCAATGGGCAGTCCACAGTTACTGATGCTGAGCGGTGTCGGGCCAAGGGACCAGCTTCAGAAGATGGGGATCAACGTTCTGGTTAACTTGCCGGCCGTTGGTCAGGGGATGGCCGACAATCCCATGAACGCTATCCTTGTCCCCTCGCCGGAATCTGTGGAGACATCTCTCATCCAGATTGTCGGGATAACTAGCTTTGGCAGCTTCATAGAGGCAGGAAGTGGCAGCATCGGTGGTTTCAACGCCGGTATGCTCCTTGAGAAAGTCATTGGTCCACGTGCCAGTGGTCAAATGGTTCTCACCAGTCTAGATGCTGCTTACCCCACAGGTGTGTGTGTGTGTGTGTGTGCGTGCGTGTGTACATATACGTAATATAAGTGTATTTTCAGGTTACTTTCAACTACTTTAAAGATCCAGCAGACTTACAGGACTGTGTGGACGGGATAAACCAGATAGAGAAGATTTTGCTGTCAGAGTCATTCAAGAAGTTTAGATTCGATGACCAGATGCTGCCATCTGGCGGTACAGTTGGAAGCCCATTGAGACCGTCTAATCTGACGTTGGACCCCACGGTGACGAACGCGTTACGGGCGTTCTGCCGGAGTACAGTGCAGACCATCTGGCATTACCACGGTGGATGCCAGGTGGGACGAGTTGTTGACAGGGATTACCATGTCCTGGGTGTTGATAATTTGAGAGTCATCGATGGTTCCACGTTTAACTATTCTCCTGGTACCAATCCTCAAGCGACAGTCATGATGCTTGGAAGGTAAGTACACACGCACGCACACGTGTATGTACATGTATATGTGTATTAATGCTTGTGAACTTTGACTATAGGTATATGGGACTGAGGATTATTGCAGACAGAATGCGTCCACTGTGATTAGTTATATGATTCTTTCTTCATTTATTAATATTTATAAAAAGGGAATGAATAATGAAACTAATTTTTTATTCCCAAAATCTCTCTTGTTAAATGAACAGCGACACACATGATAGAAATATCATGTGTGTCCACGTGTATATATGGGCTCGAACATATAATCCTCAGCTGACCTACATTATCAAAGTTAATAACAGTCAATAATTGTAATAAAAAGATATAAATATTTAAAGACTTGTTTTAAACTTTCTATATTAGATCAAAAGAATAACAAGATCTTTGTTCAATTGACAGTTACTTAGTCACTAGTAACATCTGTTACTCGACACCCGGAATTAAATATGACAGACGGGGTTAAGAACTTCTGTTGCATGATAAATTCAGCCATGATCTTGTTAAAGTGTTGAGTGAAATGAACACCATCGAATGTAATATAGTTCTCAGGATCATCACATAGTGTATACCCATCCATTGAACAACCACACAAACCATTCTGACCTGCACATAACGTACATAGTAAATATAGAATGTATACATACGATATTAACGAAAAATATACCTGCACAGTTGAACTCGCCGCCTCCCAAACCACAGCATGCAGATGTAGCATTGGTAAAGTTGTATTTAGACATGTTGCTTAGAACCTCAATATTTGCTGCAAACCAATCAAAGTAGTATATGTTCATGTTTGTGTAACTGCTACTAAGTTCATCACCCAAAGCTCTAATCTGAGAATTGTAATACTGAACAAGATCATTGATAAAACCAATGCATCCCAGGGAATCGTACTGTGGGACAGGAATAGCCTGGAGGTAGACTGCAACACAACCGGCAGCTGGCATGTTAAACAGTAAGAAGTTCCTTGCTCCTGCTTGTAAAGCTCAGTAATACTAGATCGAATCCCATCAATAGCTGCAGGAATGGTATTGTTAACAACGTAATCAGGACCGCTTGTAATGTGAGCGTTGATATCATCTCCTCCAATTTGAATATAGTAAAGAGCTTGCTCAAACCATTGCTGGCTTTCCTTGGGAAATTGATATTGCATTCTTCTTTTATGCTCGAGAAAATCCTGGACCTGAAGAGAGAATACATGCGGGCTGAAGATAACAGTATCTGGAACTTTACCACGGTTGCACCGGCGTACCCAAAGTTGAGACTCTGGAAAGAGGTGCCATTATATGCCAGACTAGGAAGGACATCTCTAAACCAAGATTCTTCGTAAGGAAGTCGATGAGAATGTACCCATTGAGTAACGACCAGAGGCTTGTCCGACTGAACACCGTAAGGATAATGTCCAGATGGCTTAGTGTTGTTGGCCTCCAATTCAGGTTGCCGGTGTCCCCGAGTGAATCTGTAAAACCAAAAACCGCCGTCGGACACAGCCAAGGAGGGATATCGTGTGCATGTACGAAACCATGAAGTGCTACAAGAACCAAGAACACTGTGAATGCAGCCATTGAACAAGGATTACTGAATGTTAATTGTGTGTTTAAGGGTTGTATGGGTGTGTGGATTTATAGTAGAGAGCACCTGCTTAAGATTGTCATCTCTGTGCTAGAAGAGATGCAGGGTCATATTAATAACAATAGGCGTTAGAAATAGTTGTACAAGATAGAATATTACTATGTTAAGTTAACTAATTCAGTCATTATATTGTGAGCAAGTTTGATGATGGTTATTTAAACCGGATATATTTCTAATGTGCGTTTGTATTTAAGATGGGAAGAGAGAGAGAGAGAGAGAGAGAGATTAGTAGGTCATAAGGAAAAGAAATGGAACGTACGTTATTTCAAAATGTGGATTTTAGGGCATTCGTGAGGGGCGCTAGGGTTCACGGGGCCGAGTCGAGTGCACAGGTAAAATCGTTTAGAAAAGGTAATCGGACTGAAGAAATGTGCGTTTTACCAGAAAAATGTCTGGTTTTTGCATCACAAATGTGCAAATATCACGATTGAGCATGACCATGGCAAATGACGTTGTAAGGATCTATAATCGCTACTCCTTGGCAGCTGCACAATGGATAGGCAAAGCTTACAGGTGTTTCCTGAGTTATGTTACAATGCCGAGGTGTCTGATTTCCTTTACGGTTTGGAACCTTGGGGTTCTTATTGGTGAATTCGCCGTTGGGATTGTAACATTTGAGGTCTCTGCTCCACGGCTCCAATACCAGGTACGCTACTGATGTGTGTATATATGACACACATTGTGTGTATAATATAGAAGCTGGAGGTGGGTTTTATTTACACTACTACATAAAAATTGTGTGTGTGTGTATGCACACACACACACACACACACACACACATATATATATATATATTATATATATATATATATATATATATATATGGTATTATTATGGATATTTTTGACATATTATGCATAACATCATACTGAAATGCAGGTTCTCAAGATCATTGTTTTCCCGCTGTATCTTCCACAAGCAGTTGCATTGTCATGCGCTTGCAAGAAAGGATTATACATTGTTCTGGGGAATTTCACAGGCTTGTACGGGGCCAGATTGTACTGCTTAGGGCGAGGCTTAAGTGGGTTGACTGTCACAAACTCTCTCATCACTTTTGCGACTGTAATCCTACGAACTGCAGAAGTTCACATTTGTGGAAGTCTGCTACGGAAGTTTCTGTGCTCTGAAACAAAGAAAACACCAACTATTGATTCTCTGCGTGATGCACTCTACTACTTCATTGTCACTTGCCTTCTCACTGCTCCCTTTGAGGTGTGTGTGTTGTGTGTGTGTGTGTGTTTCATATCTCCTTCGATAGTGTATTAACAGTCAGTTTACATTAGTTATATATTCTATATTTTGATACAGGCGGCTATTGTTTTCGTCGAGTGCGTAGCCGGGATGGTGCCATGGTCACAGTTTACAGTCAGCTGGGTTACATGGTGGCTAGGAGTGGTGGCTGCAACAATCACAGTTTCCCCTTTCATTCTCCATAGTTTCTGCTGGCGACCTAAACAAGGATGCTTTAGGATTGCTAAACTTTTGGAGATTCTCATAGTGAGTTCTTACGTGTGTTAACTTTGTGTGTGTGTGTGTGTGTGACCATTGTTTCCAGGTAACACTATTCACAGCTTTGCTGCTAATCACTGTCTATACGTTGGTCATTCCGACTTATGTGAAGCCTCTTCCTTACTTGCTCTTCCCTGTTATTGTTTACAGTGCGTTTCGGTTCAATAGGTATCTAAGCTCAAGTTATATAATTTCCAGCTATATGTGTATAATAATAGAACGAATACAGGGTGGGATGGGCATTGGTACTGTGTGCCATTTCACTATTTTGCACATGGTCAACCGTGAAGAAGCATGGAGCTCTTTATATCATTTCTGATGCTCATGGCGTAGAGGCGAAGATCATTGTACAGGTCCGTTTAACCACTTATGCAGTGTGTGTGTGTGTGTGTGTGTGATCTTGTGTAATTTTTGATCGCAGGTAGAACTGTTTGTATCAGTCAGCTCAGCTGTTGCTGTTTCACTTGCAGCTGCTGTTCGGGAGAAGCATGATCTAACAAGGAAACTGGAGAGTCTAAACCATGGCCTCGAATCTTTGGTTCATGAGAGGACTCATCAGCTTCTTAAGGCAAATGAAGAGCTCCAGTTTTCTAAACTTGCTGCTGAACAAGGTAGTCAAGCTAAATCAGAATTTCTTGCCAACATGAGTCATGAAATCAGGTGCGTGTGTGTATTGATGTGTCTAGGATCTCTGGCTTCTGTATATATTGTAATAAACATATCCAAATCTCTCTCTCTCTCTCTCTCTCACACACACACACACACACGCAGCTTATCATGTATACATTGATGTGTGTAACCTATGACAAGTAGACCGTAACACAGGACTCCTATACACGGGATACTTGGAATGTCTGCATTACTACAGTCATCAACATTGACAGAAGAGCAGAAGGAGATTATGACGACAGTTGATGAGTGCGCAGAGCTGTTGCTACACATTATAAACAGCATACTGGATCTTGGCAAAATTGAAGCTGGTCGTCTTGAAATGGAGCTTAACACATTCAACCTCTACAACGTGGTAAAGAGTACGCTCCACATTCTACAGCTTCGTGCCAATGCCCGTCATATTCAGCTGGACTATGATATCGACTGTGAAGTTCCTCAGTTCCTGGTTGGTGATTCCGGCAAGTTAAGGCAATGCTTGTTGAATCTAGGTCAGAACTACATGTACATGTATATTCCTCTCTCTCTCACACACACACACTCGCAGATACATACACGTGCACATATATCTTATGGGACAACTTTTACTGATGAAAGTATGCAGTTGGAAATGCATTGAAGTTTACAACTCAGGGACTTGTACGAGTCAAGGTGTCCGTGCAAAAGTCAAGGACTTCGGATCCAGTTCTGTCAAGAATCAAGACCTCAGAATGGTCTGAGATGTCAGAATCAACGGTCTCGATCACAGAGACCCGTAACCTGTTCATGCCTGAACACACACAGCACAGTAGTGCAATATTCCCAGCTCAGCATGCATTTCCAGATCAGCATTCCCAGGTGAAGATTCTCTTTAAGGTATCTGACACTGGGATTGGCATAAGCAGAGAGAAACTCAAAGAAATATTCAAGCCGTTCACACAAGCCGATGCTTCTATCTCTCGGATATACGGAGGGACTGGACTTGGACTGTGCGTTGTACAGAGGTAATTAATTAAAAGCTATAAAAATGTATAATACTAAATGGAGTATTAGGCTAACTTAATTTTTTAACAGCTATAGCGAATTGACAGATTTGTGGAGCTTATGGGGGTCATATAGTAGCAGAAAGTGAAGTTGGTAAAGGGAGTACGTTTTATATTGTTCTTCCTTTTCTTGTGAAGTACGAGAAAGCAACTCAAGAGCCAAATAATCCCGTTATTGCATCAAAAGACCACTCTGAAGGTATGTGATGGTGTGTGTGTGTGAGAGAGAGAGAGAGAGTGGTTCTGACAGTTGCACTTACAGTTGCTTCCAATAAACCAGTAGATGATGCAAAAGAACACATGGATATATCTGGTGCTGATGATGTACATGAAGGTGAAGCATTTCATTCTTTGACAGTGTTTGAAGTTCAACATAAAGATGCTTCAGAGTCAACTATTCATGTCATACAGTCCGAGCACAAAACTCTGCCGGCTTTGCAAACAGACAATACCTCTGTAATCCAATCCAGGTTTGAATTTTGTTTAAGTAACTATCATCTAAGAAACCAAATAAAAGTCACAGTAGCTTAAACTTTACATTCCTAACCATTAATATAGTCACAGTAAGGAAAAAATGTTAGAGGACGTGGCACTTGCTACTTCTCCTGCGAGAGAACTTAGCAAACATGAAGTTCCGGAGGACGCAACTATCTCACAAAGAGCTACCAGGTACATAACATGTGTGTCTCTATGCGTTTACACGCTCATATACACGTACACTATAGACTGCATAACAAAATGTGGCTACACAATAAAATTATACAACATTAATGTTATTGCAGTATGGATGAGACAGTATTATCTACTCAAGAATCTGCTAAACCGGTTGTTGAAGAGAGAGCATTAGCAGGCATAGAACTTAAAGTACCAAAAGGAGCCACACAGAGAACTTTTACTTTGCCACCTCCGAAGCCAATCAAGCGGATACTGTTAGTGGAGGATAACATTGTTAACCAGAAGGTTGCATCAAGGCTTCTGCAGAAACATGGTCACATGGTTACCATTGTTGGAGATGGCATCCAAGCCATTGATGCAGTTCATTCTCAGCGAGATATTATTGATTTGGTACTCATGGATATCCAGGTTAGTTTATACACACACACACTTGTGTGTGTATGAGAGAGAGAGGGGGTAAGTTAAAGCATAAAATGAGGCCATTCAAAATGGTAAACATATAATGAACATGGCTAGTACTGTGTGATGTATATATGTTTATATGTAGACACTAGATACCGAATTAAACCTACATGTGTGTGTGTGTGATAAGCATTATATACGTGTTTGTGGGGGGGGGGACTGAAACTTCTGTATATTCCAGATGCCAAATATGGATGGTCTAGAGGCAACACGTCGGATTCGTGACGAGGAACTGAGGCAAGGATGGAAAAGAATGCCCATCATTGGATTAACAGCACATGGTCATGAGCAAACATGCTTTTCAGCTGGTATGGATAGTTATATGGGTAAGCCTTTCGACATAAACAAGCTTCTAGCTACAATAGAGAAGCTTGTTACGCCCATCGATGTATGCATTAGCATTCCAGAAACTTAAAAAACATCAACAATTTCATTAACGTACGCTGTGTGTGTGTGTGTGTGTGTGTGTGGCTGACTCACTATGTGTGATATCATGTGGCATGACATGATTCACCCAGTTTTTTTTTTTAATATATCGCTTGTCAAATGAGGTGATAACGTGGTATGCCACTTAAGCATTAATTTAATTATCATTAATCTTATAATTTAAGCCAGATAAATATATTAGTTAATGTATTTAAGGTAAATTAAGCTTCACAAATGTGAGAAAATGTGTGTATGTACGAATATGGCATACAATATGGAAATTTAATGTATTAATTAATTCAATCACACATTCTTTTATTTTTTATACTATTTTTAAATAATATAGCTTTTTATACTATTTTTATACTATATATATACTAAATTTGAATAAATGAATTTAATCTGAATAATATATTCAAAGTATAAAATTTAAAATAATTTTGAATATGCTTAGTGTTGAAATATTTTTATTCATAAAATAAATTTAACATAAATATAAAGTTATAAATATAGTATAAAAAAGCTATACAAGTTTTCTTTCTTATTTTATATTTATAATTATATTTTTTCACTTCTTAATTTTTTTTTAATTTTTCACATTAATTTATGAATAAAAAATTGTTTTTTATTGCATAAAAACTAAATTAAATTTTTTTGTTAATTTATGCTTTTTCATAAGTATGAAGATATGAAAAAGAAAAATATACATTTAAAATTAAATTATCAAAAGAAACTTAAGGCCCACTTCTCATTAGTAAGTGGTTATTTGGTCTTTTATAAATTAAAAATATGTCACATCATTAATAATAATTACCATTATGGTTTTACATTAAAGTGGTTAATTGAATTATAAATTAAATTATTATTAAGTAATTTTTATTTAATTGTGATTAATGGGTTTTTTTTTATTAATTAAAGATTTTGGGCTTGAAGATATGAATATGTGTGTGCCATCTATTGTAAAAACCTGAGAATAAATTATATACAAGACATCAAAATATAATTATATTAATGAGTAGCCTTTGTCAATATATAAGTAAATGTATATTGTGTTTATATATTATACAAAAGTATATTATGTATTAATTATATCAAATGGTAGAGTGATTCCTATGTATAATAAATATTTAATTTATAAATATAAATCATAATTTTTTAGTTAAAGTCAACATTCTTTTATATATATATATATATATAATATATATATATATAAAGTTATATGTTTTTCCATGTGTTCTTATTTTTAAAACTTGTGTGTACATGTTAAATAAATGCATATGGATATATAAAACATATCAATACACACATACACACACATTTATATACATATGTTTATATATGCATATATACATGCATAGAGAGAAAGAGATTATATACACACATGGAGAGAGAGATTACATGCATAATTATAAACATTCGTACATATCAATATTTTTATAATTTTAATATTAAGACTTTCCTCTTTATAATACAAAAATGGATGTAATTAAAAATATATATGAGTTACATAAAATACATACATGCATAACTACATAATATATTGTTGTATGTATATATTTATATAAAGATACATGTATTAAAAATGCATGAATATCTCATATAGATTCTTCTTTGCCTTGGTTAACACTCAAGACTGCATCTTTTCTTAATTGATCTCATGCAATACAAATAAATAATAATTAAAAAGTAATTAAAATAAAAAAGAGATCACTTGCACATCAAATTGATTAATAATAAGTCATAAAAAGATCGATTAATAGTTGCCATTTGTAACCTCTAAAGAAGTTTCCATGAGCTTATGCACCTCCGTAAATGTTAAATTGATTAAAAATATATATAAATTTAAATTATACATATGTCATTATTTTATGTATGGTAGCTGTATAACCGAACAAAATTGTTAAGTAGGTGCCATGTAGATGTTAAATTTTTATTTAGCAAGTGAAAAACAAACTAACTACTGATATTATTTATTCATATTTAATTGGTTTAGACAATTAACCCTCATTAGTAAAAAGTAAACCTTAGCTATGGCTATAAATATGAGTCTTATTTTCATAAAAGAAGTTGTTGAAATAACACATGGTTATGGATTTTAAATCATGAGTATTCAACACATAACTTATTAATTAATTTAAGAAAAACTTATTAAAATGTTAAATTTGAATAAAAATGATTTTAAGATATATTAATTTAAATAATTTAAAATAATTTTAGATATGTAGTGACATCTCCTATTTTACAAATTGAATAATGAAACATTTTTAATATTAAAAAATTTATTTGAACATAAATATATAAATGAAAATAAAAATGTGTGATTTTACATTTACATGAATTAATTAACATATCCATAATGTATGCCATAAACATACATACACACATGCATGTACATAACATTTGTGAAGCTTAATTTACCGTAAATATATTAATTAATATATTTATCTGGCTCATCTCTTTTTCAATTATATATTAATAATAATTAAACTGATGCTTAGGTGGCATGCACATAGCATTAAACGTATTGCACGGTGTCATGATGCAGAGGGTCAACGTCTTTACCAACAGCATATACGACGCATATTTTCTGACGTGGCACATTTGCCCTGCGAGGCCTAAGCTAATTCATAATATATATATATATAGTTATATAAATTAGGGAGTTATATATTAAAATATTAAATATTTTAATGTGAATATGTGGAGCATTTAAGTAAATAAAAAGCTTTTCTATTTTATCCAATTTCTTATATTTTGATACTGGTGTAAAGAAATATAAATTATTAAGGAATTTATAATTTGATAGTTATATAATTTTATTAAATATAAACTTCAAATTTAAACTATGAGTATATAATATTTAATATTTTTTAACTTATATATTTAATCAATAATAAAAATTTATGTTAAAGATGAAGTTGATTTATGTGCATGTTTCTATTTTCATTAGTCTTCATTATATTTAATTCATAGTCACAAAAGATAAGTAAGAAGTAAAATCATTTAAAAATAAAGACCATAATAAAAATCATGTTATACATGTAATTGTATAAAATCTTTTATAAAGACACTAATCATATTATACATGTAGCTTTTGAAGTAGTTAAACTATTTTTACAAAAATCAAAAAGTAGTCTTTGTAAATAATTTCACATTATCATAAATTTACTTTAAAATATAAGTGGAGGTTACTATTCTTAAATAATTCAGACGACTCATTTTATTACATTAAATTTATTTTCGATAGTGATATACAACTTACCCTCGTTCATTCACATGTTCATAATAAATATTATTTTATACTCTCAAATATTAATTAAATTTAAAAAAAAAAAAAATAATAATATATGTATAGATGTACATTTATATAAATGAATAATCTAATTTTTAATTATTTATTTATTAAGTAAGTTTGATATATTCACATTTCTTCAGTGTCTAACCGATTTTACCTGCGCATTCGATTCGGCCCGTGAACCCTAGCGCCCCTCACCAATGCATTTTGAAATAACGTACGCTCCATTTCTTTTCCTTATATAACCTACTAATCTCTCTCTCTCTCGTCCCATCTATATAACACAAATACAAACGCACAGTAGAAATATATAATATGATTGTACCCGATTTAAATAACCACAATCAAATTACTGCATGAACTTGCTCACAATATAATGACTAAATTAGTTAACTTAATCTAAATTTTCTTATTATGCATAATAATATTCTATCTTGTACAACTATTTCTAACGCCTCTTGTTATTAATATGACCCTGCATCTCTTCTAGCACAGAGAATGACAAACTTAAGCAGGTGCTCTCCACTATAAATCCACACACCCATACAACCCTTAAACACACAATTAGCATTCAGTAATCCTTGTTCAATGGCTGCATTCACAGTGTTCTTGGTTCTTGTAACACTTCATGGTTTCGTACATGCACACGATATCCCTCCTTGGCTGTGTCCGACGGCGGTTTTCGGTTTTACAGATTCACTCGGGGACACCGGCAACCTGAATTTGGAGGCCAACAACACTAAGCCATCTGGACATTATCCTTATGGTGTCTCAGTCGGACAAGCCTCTGGTCGTTACTCAAATGGGTACATTCTCATCGACTTCCTTACGAAGAATCTTGGTTTAGGAAATGTCCTTCCTAGTCTGGCATATAATGGTACCTCTTTCCAGAGTCTCAACTTTGGGTACGCCGGTGCAACCGTGGTAACAGTTCCGGATACTGTTATCTTCAGCCCGCATGTATTTTCTCTTCAGGTCCAGGATTTTCTCGAGCATAAAAGAAGAATGCAGTATCAATTTCCCAAGGAAAGTCAGCAATGGTTTGAGCAAGCTCTTTACTATATTCAAATTGGAGGAGATGATATCAACGCTCACATTACAAGTGGTCCTGATTACGTTGTTAACAATACCATTCCTGCAGCTATTGATGGGATTCGATCTAGTATTACTGAGCTTTACAAGGCAGGAGCAAGGAACTTCTTACTGTTCAACATGCCAGCTGCCGGTTGTGTTGCAGTCTACCTCCAAGCTATTCCTGTCCCACAGTACGATTCCCTGGGATGCATTGGTTTTATCAATGATCTTGTTCAGTATTACAATTCTCATATTAGAGCTTGGGTGATGAACTTAGTAGCAGTTACACAAACATGAACATATACTACTTTGATTGGTTTGCAGCAAATATTGAGGTTCTAAGCAACATGTCTAAATACAACTTTACCAATGCTACATCTGCATGCTGTGGTTTGGGAGGCGGCGAGTTCAATTGTGCAGGTATATTTTTCGTTAATATGTATGTATACATTCTATATTTACTATGTACGTTATGTGCAGGTCAGAATGGTTTGTGTGGTTGTTCAATGGATGGGTATACTGTGTGATGATCCTGAGAACTATATTACATTGATGGTGTTCATTTCACTCAACACTTTAACAAGATCATGGCCGAATTTATTATGCAACAGAAGTTCTTAACCCCATCTGTCATATTTAATTCGGGTGTCGAGTAACAGATGTTACTAGTGACTAAGTAACTGTCAATTGAACAAGCAAATCTTGTTATATTAATTTATTCTTTTGATTTAATATGGAAAGTTTAAAACAAATCTTCTAAGTGCAAAATATTTAAATCTTTTTATTGAACAAGCAAATCTTGTTATATTAATTTATTCTTTTGATTTAATATGGAAAGTTTAAAACAAGTCTTTTAAGTGCAAAATATTTAAATCTTTTTATTACAATTATTGACTGTTAACTTTGATAATGTAGGTCAGCTGGGACTATATATGTTCATTTGATAGATACAATATACACGTGGACACACATGATTATTTATCATTGAGCAAGAGTTTGGGAACCAAAAATTAGTTTCATTATTCATTACCTTTTTATAAATATTAATAAATGAAGAAAGAATCATATAACTAATCACAGTGGACGCATTCTGTATGCAATAATCCTCAGTCCCATATACCTATAGTCAAAGTTCACAAGCATTAATACACATATACATGTACATACACGTGTGCGTGCGTGTGTGTACTTACCTTCCGAGCATCGTGACTGTTGACAATTTAAATTATAATGCTGAAAATTTAATCATAACTCTTTTATATATTATTTAAACTTAAAATAATTTCAATATAAATTATCAATTCTTGTGCATGATTTTAAGTAGCTCCACCTAAAATATGAAATATCATACATTATATAAATCATTAGTACTAGGTCAAAGAGTTAAAAATAAAATTTAAAAAAAGAATTACTATTTTTTCATGAATTAAAAAGAAAAAAATAATAATAAGAGAACCTTGTGTTAAATAGAAATATAATATTATATACATATACATTAATTATCTTATCCCCCCTAATAAGATAGTTAAATATTGAGTTTAATTTATCTTTATTTGTTCACTCTAATTAAACATGAATTTTAATATATGTTTATATTTTATTTACATGTTACATTTGTAGTAAATCAATGATACTTCATTCTCCTGCCTCTCCCGCAATAAAGTTTTTAATATCTTTAATTCATTTGTAAATTATACATAATACATAAATGAATAATTTTATTATTCACTAGCGAATAAAATTACTTATCATTTGATGTGTTATTAATGGATTAAAAAATGCTCTTTATGAAATAAATCGTATTCAAAGACTAAACTTCTTTATAAAATAAAATGCATATTCAATAATAGTTTAAAGATTAAATATATTAATGTTTTTATTCTTATTAAAATTTATATATACATATCTGTTATGAGAAATATAATTGTTAACACATTAATGTTAATTATATGCATTTACTTACAATGAAATGTGTGTAGCTGTGCATGTTTGTAATGAAAAATTTAAATTACATCTAATTAATATATATATATCATAAAGTAACTTTTATGCAAGTGTATCTTCTTATTCCAATGTGACAGGGTTATGCAAAACTCGTTCTAAGTTACTTATGAATAAAAATATATTTGTTGTTTTGTTTTAATTAATTACATATTATTTAATATGTGAAGAAGAAAATATGTGTTAACTCATTTTAATATGAAAATATTTTAAGGTACGTATTTAAAAAGAGTTTTTTAATTTACTTATTATGGATTTAAATTTATATTTTAATAAGGTTTAGAAATTAATAATTAAATATTCTTAAAATTTTATTTTGCAACTTGCTTTAATTAAGATATTATATTAATATATTTACTAACAAATTTTAAACATTAAAAAGGCACATGAATTAATAATAACATATAAAGATTTAGTAAATTATTGTGGTGAATCGCCAATACAGTGCTAATGTTAATGTCAAAATATGTCTTAGAATATATTAATATATACTGATGTCAAATTTTTTTAGAATATTTTAAGTAATATTTTTCGATTGGTAATTAATATAATGTTTTAGAAGGCTTTAAAATATTGAGACAAGGTTAAATTAAATTTTGATTTAAACTGTAAGGTCAAAAATAAAATATAAATCAGAATTATTAAATCTTTATAAATTAAAAAGAATAAAAAAGGCTAAAACAACCCAGACCTTATTTTAAATCGAAGTATAATATTGTACGGTACATGTACAATATCATATATTATTTAACATATAACATACATCTATATTACCTATGTTGTCTCCCAACAAGATAGTTGATTAAATATTGAGTTGATTTATCTCTATTTGTTCATTATCTTTATATCATGAATTTATAGTTACATGTACATGTAACAAAAACTTTTAAGATCCTTAATTCAGTTGTAAAAATTAAATTTTATAGAATATTTAAATAAATACTTTGATTGTTCATTAGAGACAAAATTACTTACCATACTTATTATAACAAAAATTGATGTGTCTATGAAATAAAATTTATATTCAATAATAATTTAAAGATTGAACTTCTTTATAATTTAAGCTTGGTATACTGTACAAGGTTACATGTGTTTAGTCATGTATGTAATAAATTGGACATCATAACATAGGTCGAAGAACATCCAGGCTCCAGCTGAAGAAGCTTTCTCCCCGCGTGTAATCCAAACTCTAAATCAGTCTGAACTCCACTTGCATTCAGCAGCATATTCCAGGATATGATATCCGGATAAAATGGCATATTCTTCACAAGCTCTTCTGCACTCCCTAACTCTCCAAGCCTCGCAAATGCCTCCACAACACACTTATAATGCTCAGGCCCAGCCACCATACCATAATCACCAACCATCTACATACACTAAATGTTTGTATATAATCTTCTCTCTCTCTCTCTCTCTCTTGGTGGTCTGTGTATGAACTGACCTGTATAAAGACGTCAGTAGCGTGGAATCCAACATAGCTACACGCAGTTAAAACTCCAAAGAAAGCAACACTGTCCAGCTCAAGCCCTTCAAGCTTCATAAGTTTGAACAGCTCTGCAATCTGTGAAAACAAAAATGATAAATGATAACACACACACACACACACACACACACACACACCTTTGAAGCGTGCCCTTGCCTAGCATATGCAGCAAGCAAGGCATTCCACCCAGAAAGACCGGTACTACTGCCCGTGAAAGCTCCTTTAGCCTCCTCTAAACGTCCACATTGTCCATAGAAGTTCACCAAAGAGCTTATTAGTACAGAGCTAAAGGGGACCCCACTATCCAATATATTCTCGTGAACTATGACGCCATGAGAGTGATCCAAACAAATAGAACAAGCCTCGAGGACATTCACAAATGTTGTCTCGTCTGGTTTCTGGCCTTCTTGATCCATAACGGCATACAAAGCTAATGCTGAATTTGCATCGTTGTTGAGAGCATATGCCTGTTATAACAGATTAGTAAAGCATATACACACGGGCGCGGTGTGTGTGTGTGTGTGTGTGTGTGTGTGTGTTTGTTATTAAATACCTGTATCATTGCATTCCAGGAGACGACAGTTCGATCTGGCATTTCATCAAAGATCTTCTTTGCATCCTCCATGAGTCCATACTGTGAATATGCTGTGATCATCATATTGTTTGTGTAGCTGTTTTGCTCGGGCATGGTACGGAAGAATGAAACACCTGAATAACGATTCTCTTCTTATTAAATGCTGTGTGTACGCACATATTTATGTGTATATATATATATATACATACGTATAGATACATGTATGTAGATATCAAACACATACCGTCCTGCAGTTCCCCGCCTTGCAAAAAAGCATGAAGTATTGAGTTCCAAGATAACACACTCCAAAGAGGAGCCTTGTCAAAGATTAATTTCGCAAGTTCAGGAGATTCACTGTAAGTGGTTGAAAGTATCCTGTAAATTCACATTCAATACACATAAAATATCATAAATCCCTGAAAAGTACATTCACAGATATACATACACTTACATGTATAATAGAAGAGAGAGAGAGAGAGAGAGAGAGAGAGAGCTTACGTCCATGAGAGAACATCACGTCGTCTCATACTTTGGAACAAGGTCCATGAATCAGAGGTTTGCCCAGAATGAGAATATGCGGAGAGCATGGCATTGCAGGAGACTTCAGACAGACTGGGAATTTTGTCAAACACAAGTTTTGCATCTGAAATACGATTATGTTGCCCATATATTGTTATTAATGCAGTCCATGACACAATATCCCGCTGAGGCATCCTCTCAAAGAGCTTTTCTGCTTTCTCTACAGTTCCACTGCAACACTCTGTTAAGTATAGAATGTACATAGACATATGTAAACACATATATGTGCAGCTAAGTATATGTATAATGTGTGGTAATCACGCACGCACGCACGCACAAGACCATACCTCTTAGTTGATACTAGAGTACAAGCCTGCATCATCATGTTCCATGCAAAAGTGTCGTGACAAGGCATTTTCAGAAACACCTCCGTTGCACAATCTTCTTTAAAACAACCAGCAAATGCTCCAATCACAAAACTCCAAGTCAGTATGTCCCTCTGAGATGCCCTGTCGAAGAGCTCCTTCATTTCGCAAATAGCACCAGCATGGGCATATGCATGAATCATGGTATTCCACGACACAAAGTTCTTTGTGGGCACTTCATCAAACATCTCCCTTGCCTCAGACAAATGCCCGGCCTGGGCATATGCACTCACCATCATGTTGTAAGCAACAGACTTCTCACAAGGCATCTCCTCGGCCATTTTCTGAGCCAGAAACATTTGCCCAGAGCGGGCAAATCCGATACTGCAGCGTTCCAAGAGAATGAATCTCTCTGTGGCATCATATAAAAGACTTTCGTTGCCATATCGAGTTCTCCTTTGTCCACAAACGCCTGCAAGAGTGTGTTCCAGGAGACAATGCTCCTCTGAGGCATCTCCAAAAAGAGTTCCAGACAAGAATGGATTTCCCCCAGTTGGGCAAATGCTGAAATCACCACGTTCCATGGCACAAAATTCCTCTCAGGAATCATCCTGAACATCTGGAGTACACATTCAACTTCCCCATTCCGTGCGTGCATTGCCATGATGGTAGTCCAAGAAATGACGTCCCGATTCATCATCTCCGAGAAGAGCTCGAATGCTAAGTGCGGATGCCCATTCTGGGCATATGCCTGGATCATGATGTTCCAAGTGCTGGTGTTGCGAATTGCAACTGGGCTGTAGAAGAGAGCGGCTGCCTCGCGAAGGAGTCCATGCCTTAGATGAGCTGTGATCAGGAGGTTCCATGAGATACTGTTCTTCTCCGTAGCGCTTTCGAAAACCTGCTTCATCTTATGGAAATGGCCGCCATGGAGGAGTTGCATGAGGAGAATGTTCCATGAATAAGCGTCCGGGTTGCTGATCGCTGCAAATGCTTCCTCCGCGTCTTGCAAGCAGCCAAGTTTGCCATACATTTCAACCAAGAGATTGCCCAGATGAGTCTGTCGATGCCAATTGAATCTGATAATGTGGGAGTGAAGACGCCTTCCCTGTTCAACATCGCCACGGATTGTACATTGCCGGAGAAGCCACACATAACGCTTCCCATTTGGAGTTGCACTGCCATTGTATAGCTCATCAATCGCCCTCACTAGTGATGTATCCTCATGCCCAGCTGAGAATGCCGATCTTCCAATGCATCTCTTTGCTTGGCGACCAACAAACATAAACCATGAACTTCAAAACATATTAAAATAATATTCATATTCATTTTATATGTTATAAATCAGCTTCATTATATAAGTAAAAAGAATATGAATATTCTCACAAACTAAAAAAAAGCACAAATTTTAACATAAATTAATAAATATTTATTAATAATAAATATAAATAAATAAATTTAATTATGTTGACAGCAATCAAGACAACCTATATAATTGATTAAAACTTCTATAATAATTAAATTGTATCATTTTTATAAAAAATTTACAAAGTTGATATTGAATCTAAAAGTTTCATATTATTTTAATTGTGTCGTTATTAATATAAAGTTGATATTACACTTACATATTTCAACCAACCCAAAACTTATTCTTACAATAGAGATGGTTATTATACATTTTTTTTTTAAGTAATTAAATTTAAAATGATTATATAAAAATATGCTTTAATATCTGATATATTAAATTATCGATCTCACATATGGTCCGTTCTTAGTTCTTATGCACAAAGAAATTTAATGTTTGTCTTTATATTTTCTTATTTTCAACATTTCTTTTATTATTTTTATACACATTAGTCTAATTTAACTAAGGCTGCAGTTAATAATTTGAACCATAAATTAAATTAATCATATCAGAAGTTTTATTAATGAGACACAATTTAGTTACATAAGGTAAGTATGTTGCTCTTTAATTAAATTTATAATGTTTATTAATATATTTATTTATTATTATGCCGTATTTTCATTATTGATGATATAAATTACACAAAGGATAATTAATGTGTAAAACTACAAGGACCATAATAAAAATTATGTTATATAATTTAAATAAATAAAAGATAAGAATCATGTTATACATATGTTTTTTAAGTGGTAAGTTCAAAAAATAACCATGATTTTTTTTTAAAAAATTCTTTAATAAATGTTGCATTTTACATTAAATGAGTTAAATATAATATTAAGACTCATTAGATTAATAATTTACATATATTATCTCAAAATTATATTTTTATTGTATTACTTATAAACATTAATTTATGTATATATTTGTGTTTTTAATTTTTTTTTTTAAAAATTATGAGTTAAATTTTGTGGAATATTCATCTACTTTTTTATTTATATTTATTATAATATATAAAATATTTTTAAATTAAATATAAAGAGAACCAATGAACATAGGAAACATGCATAAAGATATAATAATACAATATAAATAAATAAATTTATCATAATATATGTTCAATTAACAATAAAAAAGACAACTCACATTATTAATTTAATTAATCTTAATATTTATATTTAATTCACATTTAATTTAAATACGACAGTTGTTAAAAATATCAAATAATTAATTTTTAGGCTAATCACTTTGAAAACCACATGTATGATATGATTATTATCTTTGTATAGATTTTGTTTTTATTTTAATTTACATATAATTAATTATCATTTCATTTATAATTCTTCAAGTCATTTTATTATTATTAATAATGAAATTTTTATTGCCTATTACGCACAAAATTTCCCATTAGACTTATTGTAAAAAATGATTAATAATTGAAAAAATTCAAATGTAATGAAAATATAAATGTTAAATTATATTAATATTTTTGATCTTATTAAAATTTTCTTTCTTTTTTCAAGCATTTTAAATTGTGTTTAATAAAAATGTAAAGTTAAATGATTTTATAATCTTTATATTTATTTATATAAGTTAAAATTATATGATTCATCATGTATACAATCATTCTTCTTTTTTATATATTTTCATTTACAACAATAATAATTTTATACGTGCTTTTCATATCACACTTTTAAATTTTAATAAAATTAATAATGATATATTCTAAACATAATTATTTCTTAAAATTGTTTTAAATATAAGTAAATGTTATTATCTCAAATAACTCATCGAATAATTTATTTCATTATAATTATTACATTAAATTTCTTTTCATATTACGAAAAGTAACCAAAACTCTTTTGTTTAATTAATTGTCCCAATTTTTGTTCATCCAC
The DNA here is from genome assembly GCA_003024785.1 of Selaginella tamariscina. Taxonomy (NCBI): domain Eukaryota; kingdom Viridiplantae; phylum Streptophyta; class Lycopodiopsida; order Selaginellales; family Selaginellaceae; genus Selaginella; species Selaginella tamariscina. The sequence continues at coordinate 168,678 of PUQB01000097.1, forward strand.
ATCTTTATAATAAATATTATTTTGTATTACAGATATTAGTTATATTATATTTACAAGAACGAAAGTTAAATAATATAAATAACAAATGTATAAATGTAGGTGTATATAAATAAATAATTTAATTTTTAATTATTATTTATTTATTAGCATATGTATAATTGGTGTTGTATCAAAGTCGTGAGGTGCAATTAGTGATTGAGTCAAATTAATGATAAACAAAATATTAATACAACATTGCATTGATAAAATGATTAATTAAAATTTAATAAATTTAAATAGCATATTTACTTAATACTAATGAAAGATTTTATGATTTATTATAACAATAAAAGATTTATGTTTCATAATGAAAAAAGAAATCATATTCAATATTAATTCAAAGTTTTAAATATGTTGATGCATTTGCTTTATTATAATTTCTTTTTAATTTTTTTCAAATATTTTTAAAGAACTAAGTGTTAATTAGACATTTTAAAATAACATGTAATACATTCAACACTTTTCATAATCATATAATATACATAATCATTCTTATTTTAATACAATGCTAACACAAAATGAAAGATTATGTCATATTATAAAAATATTTTTCTTATCACACTTTTAAAGTTGTAATAAATAAGAACTTGTGCGTATCATAATAATATTTTTTTAACATTTATTAAAGTTTTAGTGTTATAAATATTGTTGCATTCTTGATAGCATTAAACATTTTAAATATTTTCAATTAATAATTCTAAAATAATAACATAGCCTTTTCACATGGGAGAAATTCATTAAAACTATAAATGAATTTATTTAATTAATTTAATAATTAAATATTAAGATATGATCTAATAATGTAGGTTATTTTGTAGAACATATGTCATGTTAAACTTATTTATTTATGTTGTATTATTAATAAATATTAATTTATATTATATTTTTTTTTTATTATTTTTTTGGTTTTTTAACTAACAATGGAATATTCATATGTTTTTTAATTTATATTTATTATTATGTACATAACTTATTAATTGCGTACTTTTACAACAATAAGATTTGAATAAGTCTTTATTAATAGGGGCAATCATGATTAAAATTTACATATTAACTTAATTGACAATGTTTTTGTTATAAATTCAGTATAAAATTAATGTTATATTTAAGAATTTTGTGAATTCAAACATACATATTCTTATAATTAAAGTTATTGTTATGTAATATGCTCTTAAGGTAATTAAATTACGAATGATTTTGTACGCTCTACCAGACAAATGCCTGGTTTTTGTATCATAAATGCACAAATATCATGATTGAGCTTGATGGAGTTGTATTATTGCTTTTTTTTTATCTTAATTTATTCTTGTTTATTAATGTTGTTTTTTTAAATTCATTACTTAGATCTTAATATATTATAATATCTTAAAGAACCATAATTAAAGCAAGCTGCAAAATAAAATTTTAAGAATATTTAATTATTAATTTCTAAATTTTATCAAAATATGAACTTAAATCCATAACAAGCAATTCAAAACTCTTTTTAAATATGTACCTTAAAGTATTTTCATATTAAAATGAGTTAACATATATTTTTCTTTTCCACATATTGAATAATATGTAACTAATTAAAACAAAACAAAAAACATAAAAAAATAAACATAAGTTTTGGGTATATAATTTAAACTTCTCACTACAAAACATGCACAGCTACACACATTTCATTATACAGTAAATGTGAGTATATATGTTGATAATTAACATTGATGTGTTAATAATTATATTTGTCATACCATGTATATAAATTCTAAATAAAAACATCAATATAGTTTAATTTTTAAACTATTATTGAATATACATTTTATTTTATAGAGAAGTTTAATCTTTGAATACAATTTATTTAATGAAGAGCATTTTTTCATCCATTAAACACATCAAATGGTAAGTAATTTTATTCGCTAATGAACAATAAAATTATCATTTATTTATTATGCATAATTTACAAATGAATTAAAGATATTAAAAGTTTTATTGTGGACGAGGTACATTTGATTTACTACAAATGTCACAATTGTGACATGTAAATAAAGATATAATATATATAAAAATTCATGTTTAATTAGAGTGAACAAAGATAATGAACAAACATAATTAAAGATAAATTAAACTCAATATTTAACTATCTTATTAGGGGATAAGATAATTAATATATGTATATAAATGTTAAATAATGTATGATATTATATTTCGATTCAACACAAGGTGTGGGCTTCTCTTATTATTTATTTTTTCTTTTTAATCATAAAAATTTAATAAATTTTTTCTTAATTTTATTTTTAACCCTTTGACCTTGACAATTTAAATTAGAATGCTGAAAATTTAATCATAACTTTTTTATATAACATTTAAATTTAAAATATTTTAATATAGATTATCAATCCTCGTGCATGATCTATAGCTCAACCTAGAATATCAAATCATGCATGATATGAACCATTAACATTCATATATTTTAATATACTTTTAAAGATACTCCAAATCATATTGTAATATTTTATCAACATATTTTAACATTAACATTGTGTTAATATGTATATTAGGATGGTTCATGATAATAATTTATTATATCATTATACAATATTATTACCTTTTGAACATTTAAAAATTGTTACACATAAATAAATATATTAATATATTTTATTTTATTTAATTTTTCATATATAATCTCAAATTTAAAAAGAGATTGTATGTAAAGTATTATTCAAACTATTAAAAAGTGATTTACACAAGTAAAATAGGGTGTTCCCCCACGGACCTCCCTAGTGCTAAAGAGTGCTATGGGGTGGGTGTGTACAAAAAGCCCCCACACCAAAGCAAACATAACATTATAGAGTGTTTGGTGTTGGGGGAGCATACCATAGCAAAATATTGTTAATCCCACATTGCCATCATATGTTGCCGAATTAGGAGTGTTTATTTTGTATGTCCCCACATTGCATTGACACTCTTTAATTCAAATTCATATGACACTCATTAATGGCACTCGTATTAATTTAAATTCAAAAGAAAAAAAAAATTAATCAAAAACTCACAAGTTTACTCTAAACACAAGATGAGTTTGCAAAGCAAACCTCATTGTATGTGCATATCTTGTTGCCACTCCAAGTTCAATTCGATCCTTCGGTGGATCGTTATAATCTATATGCTTTCCATTTGCACATCTTCTAACTAGTCGTTGTTGCCTTGCTTATAATGTTGTTTTTAATATCACCTTCATCAATTTAGATGTTGTGGAATGACGATATTTGAAAGTTGACGAATCCCAACTTTCAACTTTGAATCCATACACCGAAATTTTTGTTTGAATAATTTAAACGCTTGTTCGACAATCATACAAATGCTTAATAACTCTTTATTAAATTGTTCATCTTCAATTGACATATTATCCTTTACTGTTAGGCACCACTACGTACAAACTAGAGACCCTCACAAAACCACCCGACCTCCCCCGAGCTGTCTCTAGTCTCCACACGCTGCTCTCCAAAAAGGCTTCCCATATTAGTGTGCCCTTAATTCTCTTAGATCTAGGTATAGCTCTTTAGGAATATTCTAGCTTATACCTTTCTGGGGAATATTCTTTGATTCGTTATACGGGTCGTAACAATCCCCCCCATTAGCAAGTCCTTGTCCTCAAGGGCAGTATAACTTACTCAACTGGTCCTGTATCATTAGCCTTGTACATCCACAAAGAATCTACCCGGGACTCCTTGTGAGTACTCTCTTTAACTGGCTAACATGAAACACTGGGTGCACCCTCACTCCTTCTGGCAGCCGTAGTCGATATATCACCTTATCGATACGCTCCAGAATCTCATAAGGACCTGAGTACCTAGGAGACAACTTATCATTGTGTCCCTTCGTAAGGCCACAATAAGTGTTCCGCCTTACATGTGTGGCAAATACCACTCAGAGATATACATAATCTCCCACCTGGAACTCTTGGAAGCTTCTGTGCTCATTAACAAACTTGATAGCTCGGCTTGAGCTACTTGTAAGTTCTTCTTGCACAAACTCTGAATGTTTCTAAGCTCAACACTCAGATCTTTAGCTTCCTCATCCATGTTGCCTTGAGCTTTCTTACTTGCTAAACCCAGCTCAAAAGCTGTCTTGGAATGCCGTCCAAACATAGCATAATATGGACTCATTCCAATGCCACTGTGTCCTTGGCAAATGGGTGACAAAGTCCATAGAGATACTGCCCCATCGCCTGTCTGGAATAGGCAATGGTACTAATAGCCCACTTGGTTTTTCCCTGGGCACCTTTACTTGCTGACACTTGTCACAAGTCCTGCAGTACTCTATGATATTAGCTTTCATATTCCTCCAATAGAACCTTCTCTTGATCAACTCATATTTTCCTCCCCCCAAAATGACCAGCCTCCGGGTGATCATGATGGAAATATAGTACCTGGTTGATCAAATGGTCCACACGGAAGATACACACGGCCATTGTAGTACAAAACTCCATCCTAAAATGAGAATGGTGGCTCTAGCTGTCCTCTGAGCTCCTGCACCTCAGCGTCTTGTGCTTGAGCATGTTGAACTACCTGGCTAAACTCACTGACCGTCCTTGTTAATGCATTACATAAGCGTGTTTGGAATTCTCTAACCACTGTGGCTCTCCTAACGCGTGACAAAGCATTACCACCACGTTAGCCTTTCCCACGCAATGCTCAATAGGAAATTTGCCAAACTCCATGAGCTTAACCATCCAGCGAGCTTGCTGAGAGTTTAACTCTTTCTGTTTGAACAGATACACCAAAGTCTTGTGATCTGTAAACACTTTGAAACTTGCACCATAAAGATAGTGCCTCCAAACTCATAATGCATTAACAATAGCCAGTAGTTCTTGCTCATACGTTGAGTATTGTTGCTCTGCAGGATTCAAGTACGACTCTTATAAGCAATAGGCCTTCCCTCTTGCATAAGTACAACTCCAATGGCCACTCCACTTGCATCACACGATACCTCATAAGGCTTAGAGGGATCTGCAATACATAAAACTGGTGCACGTACCAAAGCTTGTTTCAAAGCTTGGAAACTGCTCTTCTCTGAAGCACTTCATGCAAAGGGAACGTCCTTCCTCAGCAACCTAGTTAACGGAGAAGCTTTCTTGGCATAATCCTTGACATACCCCGGTAATAACCAGCCATGCCCAAGAAACTCCGTAACTCTTCTGCATTGCTAGGAACTGGCCATTGCTCCACCACTGCCACCTTCTGTGGATCAGTCTTCACTCCACTTGGCGTCACAATGTGACCCAAATACTCCACTTTGCACTGAGCAAATGCACATTTGCTCTTCTTTGCATAGAGCTTGTTCTCCCTCAACAACTGAAGAACTCTTCGCAAATGCTGCACATGCTCCTTCATATTCTTACTGTAAATAAGAATATCGTTGAGGAAGATCTCCACAAAGTCGTGCAAGTAGTCACCAAACACCTCAGTCGTCAACCGAGTGAATGTGACTGGGGCATTTGTTAAGCCGAATGGCATAACAGTGAACTCGAAATGCCCAACTATCTTGGTGAACACTCTGGCTCCACCGAGATGATCCATGATAGTATCCACACATGGCATGGGCATCCTGTCCTTCACTGTTTGCTTGTTGAGAGCTCTGTAGTCTATGCACATCCTCATGGTGCCATTTTTCTTCCTGACAAGCAATACTGGTGCACCAAATGGAGACTTGCTCAGTTGTATGAAGCCATATTCCAATAGCTCCATCACTTGTCTCTTAACCTCTTGCTCCTTAGCATGGCTCAGTCGGAATGGCTTACGGTAAATGGCTTTCGTACCCTATTCCAGCTCCACACCTCTTGCATGTGGTAGCCATGAGGTAGCTCAGGAGGGAAGACGTCAGCTAGCAAACTCCTCGCACAACAGCTTTGCTCAAGGTGACAGTAAAAGAACTTGTTTGGAGACTCAAGCTTTGTTCCAAACCAAGTGTCTTTCACTTCACTATACTCAAGCTTCATGTGCTTGGTGCTCCACTAGATCACGCACTAGCTCGCAAGAAAGAAAGTCTCCACCAGCTGGGTTTTGCCAACCTCTAGCTGTAACTCCTCCACACAAGCATGTGTGACAACTAAGCCCTCAATCTCGTATTGAGGCACAGTCTTCGTCAGCTCCACCAGCTGGGTTTTGCCAACCTACAGCTGTAACTCCTCCACACAAGCACTGTAGCTCTGTGTGATAGCTGAGCCCTCAATCTCGTATTGAGGCACAGTCTTCGTGCAGCTCCACCAGCTGGGTTTTGCCAACCTACAGCTGTAACTCCTCCACACAAGCACTGTAGCTCTGTGTGATAGCTGAGCCCTCAATCTCGTATTGAGGCTCTTCGTGCAGCTCCACCAGCTGGGTTTTGCCAACCTCCAGCTGTAACTCCTCCACACAAGCATGTAGCTCTGTGTGATAGCTGAGCCTTCAAATTCATATTGAGGCACAGTCTTCGTGGGCAAGCTGCACTCCTCCACTAACTTTGTTGACACAAAGTTATCGCTACTCATGCTATCCACAAGGACTCGCACTGGACGCTCACCAAGTCGTCCCTCCACCACAATAGCATGTGTGTGTGGCTCCTCCCGTGCCATGTAGTTTACCTATTGAGCAAGAACAAATAGAAATTTACCTTGTGGTTTAGAGAAGTCTCTTTGTGCTCCTCTCTACGCTCCATCTCCTAAGCTTTTAGGCATCTACTTGTCCTTGTTGCCATTGAAACTTTTGCCCTTGGGCTTGCTTCTCTTGGACAATTTGCCTTTTAGTGTCCAATGTCTCTATACAGTGGTATTATCCCTTCCCACCAGGCACTCATCTCGAACCTTGCCTCCGATACCAATTGTTAGGCACCACTACGTACAAACTAGAGACCCTCACAAAACCACCCACCTCCCCCGAGCTGTCTCTAGTCTCCACACGCTGCTCTCCAAAAAGGCTTCCATATTAGTGTGCCCTTAATTCTCTTAGATCTAGGTATAGCTCTTTAGGAATATTCTAGCTTATACCTTTCTGGGGAATATTCTTTGATTCGTTATACGGGTCGTAACATTTACAAAATAATAATATCAGTTATATAATATAAAGAAAAATAAATAAATAAATACTGCTAAAAGGAATCAAATATGGCTAAAGTTGATAACTTTTGTTGCCGATGAAGTAAGGCTTCACATAGTCTTGGTAAGCTGGAATTATTGGTGATTGAAAGTACTCACAACTTGTTATTTTTAGTTGAATGGTTGAATTCTTCCAAACACGCATGTCATGAGCACTTCATGTAATTTAAATTGTAAGAGATTATAACTATAGATATAAAATATATTTATATGGCTAGTCAATAACGATATTCAAAAACCTCTTTTGAGTATCCACAATAACTTGAAGAATAATGTTATACTATTATTTCATGTCGAAGTAATCCTTTTTTGTCCGACTAATTTGGAGCTATAATTTCCACATGTGTGTAGTCAATTGTGCTAACTATGTTGGGTAAATGCGTCTGAGTGATATCTTGAAATTCTTGTGAGATTTGTCGCACATCATCTACCATAGTAGGAAAAAATATCATGTCTCAAAATCTTTAATAAATTGCCAACATTGTCTCTTATTTTTTAAGTAGTAAACTCATCAATTGCAAAACGCTCAGCAAGTTCCACAAAATCCAAGTTCTTCACCAACTTTAAAAGTGCACAAGTCACCCTAATGTCTATACAAATGGCAGCCCTATATTGGTGTCACTTCTTTAAACACCATGGCGAACACCTTCACAAATAAGTTCAAATGTTTGACAAGACATCTGCAACACTTGAAACCAATGGTCATTATCGTAATAGGTCATCATAAACCAATCCCATCATGCCACACTTCCTGGTCAAACGCACCACAAACGTTCAATTGCAATTGTTGTTGTTAAAGTCTTCATTCATCGAGCATTCTCATCGAACAACCAATGAATTGAAGAGTTGAAAGTGTTATGTAAAATATCCTCATGTTCTTCTTTTAAAAGCATAATCAATTGGACCATCATATATAACACCATCCACTATACTAATATTTCGCTTTGAATCTTACAGACAAAGTATAAATTATGAAATCAAAAATATTCAAATCAAAATTGCAAATGCAACTAAGCTAACTAAGTCTATAGCTATGATTGTATGTCTCGACTATGACATGAAGGGCAACTGCAATCTCACTAATGGCCATATTTCTTGTTGTGATGTCACTAAGAAACTCCATGTGTTCACACGAGTTAGATAACATAAACTCAAGTTGCTCCTATGCTTGCAAGTTTACTTCTTGAATCTGTAAAGCAAGGTTGGAAGTCAATCTATAATGAGTCCTACACCCAATAGAACCGTAGTGTTGTTTCCATCTTCTTTTAAATCCTCATTTTTAAATGGCATACTGAAAGAACCTAGAGCTTGTTGAGGGGCTGCCTCTGTATCGTTCACTTGTGGAGGAACCATGGATGCTCACGTTCCTTCAAATGAATGGATAGCTTCCCACATAGCCCACTTCATAAATGCCAAACCAAGACTAACAATATAGTCCCTAGAGAGGTTAGAGTATGGTGTAGAACCTGTTCATTTTTCATAATCAAGAATTAGCTTATACTTTCCTATCATGTTCTCCCACTTCTTTTTAACATGTCTCAAATCTCTTGAAGGAAAACTATGAGCAGCAAGTTTTTGAGCAATGTGCTTTCATAGATTATTTGCTATATGTGCAACCAAATCATAAACAGTTATTCTTACACACTAATGCTCTTGACGTTTAAGCTCCACAAGTGTATACTTTACTTAAGTAGTCCAATTTGGGTGGAGCTGTTATCAGCAGCATCATTGTAATGTCACTTCCACCAACTCATGTTGGTTGATACCACTTGTTTGTTCTTGGTCGCCCACGTCCTCCACATTAGCCATAGGAAGCAGATCCCCCATTCAATAACTTTATAACTAGTGAACAATAAAATTATTCATTTATTTATTATGTATAATTTACAAATGAATTAAAGATCTTAAAAACTTTGTTGTGGAAGAGGCCGGAGAACAAGGTACTTTTAATTTATTATAAATATCACAACTGTGACATGTAAATAAAAATATAAATATATATAAATTCATGTTTAACTAAAGTGAACAAATAAAGATAAATTAAACTCAATATTCAACTATCTTATTAGGGGGATAAGATAATTAATGTATATGCATATATATGTTAAATAATGTATAATATTATATTTTGAAACACAAGGTGTGGGCTTCTCTTGTTATTTTTTTTTTCCTTTTTAATTCATAAAATTTAATAATTTTTTTCTTAAATTTTATTTTTAACCCTTTGACCTTGACAATTTAAATTGAAATGCTACAAATTTAATCATAACTCTTTGTATATGGGCCGATTCACATCACACATTAAGTTGTGAACATTACATTAGCTGTTATTAGCTTAATATTATTAATTAATGTCATTATCTTCACACCAGCATTAGTTAATCGTAACATTAAAAATTTTTAGTTAATATAACCTAATTTAATGTAATGTAATGTAAATGATTTCACACCATATTACATTAGAATTATTAACATATATGTGTTTTCACATATGTTTTACATTAACTTTATATTAAAAGCTCAATTTATTATATTTAAATATTAAATATTATTTTAAGTTCTGCAAATTTTGAATTTTCCTTTAGTTTCTGCATACACATGCACACACACAAATTGAGATTTAAAATAATATTTAATATTTAAAAAATTTAATTACAAGATTTAATTTAATTTAAAATTTTAATTTAAATATATGCTCAGCTATGTACAATGTGGGAGGAGCGTTTGGAGGTCTCGCCATTTCCACGCAGGAGTGTTTGGAGGTCTCGCCGTCCATGCAGGAGCATTTGGAGGTCTCACCGTTTCCACGCAGAAGCGTTTGGAAGTCACCACGCCCTAATGTAAACCCTAAAGCATTTGGCATTAAGTTAATGCCAAGAAATCTTGGCATTAACTTAATGCCAAATTTTATAAAGAAAAACATTAACTGAACATTATTTTTTAATTTAATGTTTGACTAGTGTGAATAGATTTACATTAACAAATGACATTACATTATTTTTTTAAATTTAATATAATGTTTAGGCTAGTGTGAAGACAATTACATTAAATTTAACTAATGTTAATAAGTTAATGTGTGGTGTGAATCGGCCCTATATCATTTAAATTTAAAATATTTTCAATATAAATTATCAATCCTCATGCATGCTTTAAAGTAGCTCCACCTAAAATATCAAATATCATACATTATATAAATCATCAATACTCGTATATTTTAATATATTTTTAAAAATATTCCAAATCATAATGTAACATTGACATTACTATTTATCAACATATTCTGACATTAACATTGTGTTAATATATATTAAGATGATTCATGATAATAATTTATTATATCATTATACCATGTTATTACCTTTTAAACATTTAAAAATTGTTACACATCAATAAATATATTAATATATTTTAATTATTTAATTTTTCACATATAATCTCAAATTTAAAAAGAGATTGTATGGCACCGAATATTGAATTTCTGCAAAGTACATACATCTACATGTGCAGTAATACATGTGAATACGTACTGTAACATACCGGTACAGCTGTATGCCACTCCAAGAAATATCCTTGTTCTCCTCAGAGCCAGCGTACACAAGATACTCTTTGATACCTCAGGTTTCACCCGTGTGTTTCCATCTAGATAGTTTATATTCTTAATGCCTTGCATTCTTTGTGTGTGTATTTTCCAGGCTACCGACCACGTGCATACGGTGTACAATACAGGGACCCAAGCGGCCGGTTGCACACTGCCCAGCTGAACTACAACAGAGGAAGTCAGGTTATACTCTCCGCTGGTGCAATGGGCAGTCCACAGTTACTGATGCTGAGCGGTGTCGGGCCAAGGGACCAGCTTCAGAAGATGGGATCAACGTTCTGGTTAACTTGCCGGCCGTTGGTCAGGGGATTGGCCGACAATCCCATGAACGCTATCCTTGTCCCCTCGCCGGAATCTGTGGAGACATCTCTCATCCAGATTGTCGGGATAACTAGCTTTGGCAGCTTCATAGAGGCAGGAAGTGGCAGCATCGGTGGTTTCAACGCCGGTATGCTCCTTGAGAAAGTCATTGGTCCACGTGCCAGTGGTCAAATGGTTCTCACCAGTCTAGATGCCGCTGATACCCCACAGGTGTGTGCGTGCGTGCGTGTGTACATATACGTAATATAAGTGTATTTTCAGGTTACTTTCAACTACTTTAAAGATCCAGCAGACTTACAGGACTGTGTGGACGGATAAACCAGATAGAGAAGATTTTGCTGTCAGAGTCGTTCAAGAAGATACTACCATCTGGCGTTACAGTTGGAAGCCCACCGAGACCGTCTAATCTGACGTTGGACCCCACGCTGACCAACGCGTTACAGACGTTCTGCCAGACCATCTGGCATTACCACGGTGGATGCCAGGTGGGACGAGTTGTTGACAGGGATTACCATGTCCTGGGTGTTGATAACTTGAGAGTCATCGATGGTGCCACGTTTAGCTATTCTCCTGGTACCAATCCTCAAGCGACAATCATGATGCTTGGAAGGTAAGCACACACGTTCGCACGTGTATGTACATGTGTATTAATGCTTGTGAACTTTGACTATAGGTATATGGGACTGAGGAGAATGCGTCCACTGTGATTAGTTATACGATTCTTTCTTCATTTATTAATATCTATAAAAAGCGAATGAATAATGAAACTAATTTTTGGTTCTCTTGCTCAATCATAAATAATCATCTGTGTCCACGTGTATATTATATCTATCAAATGAACATATATAGTCCTCAGCTGACCTACATTATCAAAGTTAATAACAGTCAATAATTGTAATAAAAAGATTAAATATTTTGCATTTAAAGACTTGTTTTAAACTTTCCATATTAAATCAAAAGAATAAATGAATATAACAAGATTTGCTTGTTCAATTGACAATTACTTAGTCACTAGTAACATCTGTTACTTGACACCCGGAATTAAATATGACAGACGGGGTTAAGAACTTCTGTTGCATAATAAATTCGGCCATGATCTTGTTGAAGTGTTGAGTGAAATGAACACCATCGAATGTAATATAGTTCTCAGGATCGTCACACAATGTATACCCATCCATTGAACAACCACACAAACCATTCTGACCTGCACATAATGTATATAGTAAATATACAATGTATACATATGATGTTAACGAAAAAATATACCTGCACAGTTGAACTCGCCACCTCCCAAACCACAGCATGCAGATGTAGCATTGGTAAAGTTGTATTTAGACATGTTGCTTAGAACCTCAATATTTGCTGCAAACCAATCAAAGTAGTATATGTTTCATGTTTGTGTAACTGCTACTAAGTTCATCACCCAAAGCTCTAATCTGAGAATTGTAATACTGAACAAGATCATTGATAAAACCAATGCATCCCAAGGAATCGTACTGTGGGACAGGAATAGCCTGGAGGTAGACTGCAACACAACCGGCAGCTGGCATGTTAAACAATAAGAAGTTCCTTGCTCCTGCTTGTAAAGCTCAGTAATACTAGATCGAATCCCATCAATAGCTGCAGGAATGGTATTGTTAACAACGTAATCGGGACCGCTTGTAATGTGAGCGTTGATATCATCTCCTCCAATTTGAATATAGTAAAGAGCTTGCTCAAACCACTGCTGGCTTTCCTTGGGAAATTGATATTGCATTCTTCTTTTATGCTCGAGAAAATCCTGGACCTGAAGAGAGAATACATGCGGGCTGAAGATAACAGTATCTGGAACTGTTACCACGGTTGCACCGGCGTACCCAAAGTTGAGACTCTGGAAAGAGGTGCCATTATATGCCAGACTAGGAAGGACATCTCTTAAACCAAGATTCTTCGTAAGGAAGTCGATGAGAATGTACCCATTGAGTAACGACCAGAGGCTTGTCCGACTGAGACACCGTAAGGATAATGTCCAGATGGCTTAGTGTTGTTGGCCTCCAGATTAAGGTTGCCGGTGTCCCCGAGTGAATCTGTAAAACCAAAAACCGCCGTCGGACACAGCCAAGGAGGGATATCGTGTGCATGTACGAAACCATGAAGTGCTATAAGAACCAAGAACACTGTGAATGCAGCCATTGAACAAGGATTACTGAATGTTAATTGTGTGTTTAAGGGTTGTATGGGTGTGTGGATTTATAGTGGAGAGCACCTGCTTAAGATTGTCATTCTCTGTGCTAGAAGAGATGCAGGGTCATATTAATAACAAGAGGCGTTAGAAATAGTTGTACAAGATAGAATATTATTATGCATAATAAGAAATTTAGATTAAGTTAACTAATTCAGTCATTACATTGTGAGCAAGTTCATGCAGCAATTTGATGGTGGTTATTTAAACCGTGGTACAATCATAGTATATATTTCTAATGTGCGTTTTTTTGTATTTGTGTTATATAAGATGGGAGTAGGTTATAAGGAAAAGCGTACGTTATTTCAAAATGTGGATTTTAGGGCATTGGCGAGGGGCGCTAGGGTTCACAGGGCCGAGTCGAGTGCGCAGGTAGAATCGCTTAGAGAAGGTAATCACACTGAAGAAATGTGTGCTCTACTAAATAAATGTTTGGTTTTTGCATCACAAATGCGCGCAAATATCACGATTGAGCATGACCATAGCACATGCGTTGTAAGGATGTAAGATCGCTATTTTTATTTTGCCTTAATTTATTCTTGTTTATTAATGTTGTCTTTCTAAATTCATTACTCAGATCTTAATATATTAATAATATCTTAAAGAACCATAATTAAAACAAGCTACAAAATAAAATTTTAAAAATATTTAATTATTAATATTTTAAATCTTATTAAAATATGAATTTAAATCCATAGCAAGCAATTCAAAACTCTTTTAAATACTTACCTTAAAGTATTTTCATATTAAAATGAGTTAACATATATTTTTCTTTTCCACATATTGAATCTAATTAAAACAAAACAACAAACATACTCTTATACATAAGTGACTAAGCATGAGTTTTGCATAACCCTGGAATAAGAAGACACATTTGTATAAAAGTTACTTTATGATATATGTATTAACTAGATGTAATTTAAACTTCTCATTATAAACATGCACAACTACACACATTTCATTATACAGTAAATGTGAGTATATATGTTGATAATTAACATTGATGTGTTAACAATTATATTTGTCATACCATGTATATATAAATTCTACAAGAATAAAAACATTAATATTAAACTATTATTGAATATACATTTTATTTTATAAAGAAGTTTAATCTTTGAATACGATTTATTTCATAAAGAACATTTTTTAATCCATTAATAACACATCAAATGGTAAGTAATTTTATTCACTAGTGAATAATAAAATTATTCATTTATTTATTATGTATAATTTGCAAATGAATTAAAAATATTAAAAACTTTGTTATGGGAGAGGCAGAAGAACTAGGTACATTCGATTTATTCATTATAAAGTGAGGAGTGCATCCCAGAGGACCGACTCCTGCAACCACGAGCTTCCTTACACCGAAGCTGTGGAGGTCTGCCACGGACGGAAGCTAGCTCAGGCCAAGTCCACGTCATTCTGAACCACCTCACACCAGAGGAACATGTAAATAAAGATATAAACATATATAAAAATTCATGTTTAATTAGAGTGAACAAAGATAATGAACAAACATAATTAAAGATAATTAAACTCAATATTTAACTATCTTATTATGGGGATAAGATAATTAATATATTTGTATATAAATGTTAAATAATGTATGATATTATATTTTAATTCAACACAAGGTGTGGGCTTGTCTTATTAATTTTTTTTTTCTTTTTAATCATAAAAATTAATATATTTTTTTCTTAATTTTATTTTTAACCCTTTGACATTGACAATTTAAATTGGAATGCTGAAAATTTAATCATAACTTTGTTTATATAACATTTAAATTTAAAATATTTTCAATATAGATTATCAATCCTTGTGCATGATCTATAGCCCACCTAAAATATCAAATATCATGCATAATATGAATCATCAACACTCATATATTTTAATATATTTTTTTAAAATATTCCAAATATAATAACATTGACATGACTATTGTATCAACATATTCTGATGTTAACATTGTGTTAATATATTAGAATGGTTCATGATCATAATTTATTATATCATTATACAATATTATTACCTTTTGAACATTTAAAAATTGTTACACATCAACAAATATATTAATATATTTTAATTATTTAATTTTTCATATATAATCTCAAATTTAAAAAGAGATTATATGTAAGTACTATTCAAATTATTAAAATATGATGTACACAAGTAAAATAGGGTGTTCCCCACCGACCTTCCTAATGCTAAGGAGTGCTATGAAGTGGGTGTGTGCAAAAAGTCCCCACACCAAAGCGCACATAGCATTATGGAGTGTTTGGTGTTGGGGGAGCACACCATAGCAAAATATTGCTAACCCCACATTGCCATCATATGTTGCGGAATAAAGAAGTGTCCATTTTGTATGTCCCCACATTGCATGGATACTCCTTAAATCAAATCACATGACACTCATATTAATTTAAATTCAAAAGAACAAAAAAATTACTAATCACAAACCAAAAATTAAAAACTCACAAGTTTGCTCCAAATATAAAATGAGTTTGCAAAGCAAACCTAACTCTGTGTCCATCCCTTGTTGTCACTCCAAGTTCAATCCGATCCCTCGGTGGATCGTTGTAATCTACATGCCTTTCATTTGCATGTCTTGTAGCTAGTCGTTGTTGCCTTGTTTATAGTGTACTTATAAGTTTGCTTCACCTTAATCAATTAAGATGTTGTGGATAATGTAGCATATTGTGACAATATTTGAAAGTTGACGAATCCCAACCTTCAATTTTGAATCCAAACACCAAAATTTTTGTTTCAACAATTCAAATGCTTGTTCGATAACCATACGAGCGTTTAACAACTCTTTGTTAAATTATTCATCTCCAATTGACATATTATCCTCTACAAAATAATAATATCAGTTATATTAATATAAAATAAAATAAATAAATAAATACTGCTAAAAGGAACCATCAAATATGGCTGAAGTTGATAACCTTTGTTGCCAATGAGGTAAGGTTTCATATAGTCTTGATAAGCTGGAATTATTGATGACTGAAGGTACTCACAACTTGCTATCTTATGTTGAATGGTTGAATTCCTCCAAACACGCATGTTGTCACGACCCGATACAGAATACAGGATTCCGGATACAGGACATGGGTTGCAAGACTTTCCTACAGGATTCCGGATACAGGATATGGGTTGCAGGATTTTCCTACAGGATACTCCTACCAGGATTCCGGACACAGGATTCGGTTGCAGGATATGCCACAGGATATGCCTAGAGGATAAGGGACATGTGGACTCATCTTAGCCTCTGCATGCATGCAATCACTTTTGCATGCATGCAACCACTTTTGCATGCATGCCTAGATTAGCTCTTGGAGTTGTGAGCATAAAAGCTCCGACCTAATTGTTGTACAATCAGTTACTATCAACACCAGTCTTACTATGATCAATCTTGTCTTGTCTTGTTTCCTGTCCTGTTCCTGTCTCGCTCCTATTTCCTGTCCTGTTCCTGGATCCTGTCCTGCTCCGGGATCCTGTCCTGTTCCTGTTTTATCCTTACTAAGTGGATCTCCACGGGCTTGGGTTGCCCCCTTGCTGGAGCGTGACGATCCACTGATGGAAGACTTTGAAGGTTTCGTGGCTGCCTTTGAAGCCTGTTTTAGAGATCCTGATAAGTACCGTTCTGCATGCACGAAGTTACGGAAGCTCACTCAAGGATCCCGACCAGCTTCCGTCTATGCATCCGAATTTCAGCAACTTTGCACGAACATTCCATGGGACGAGACTGCATTGATCGAACACTTCCGTTTTGGGTTGAGGGACGACGTGAAGGACCTTCTCCTTACGTTACCGGATGCCCAAACATTAGTGGAGATCATGCAACAAGCTGTTCGTTGCGACAACCGTTTGTTCGAGCGTCATCAGGAAAGATCCCGTCAACAGTTCCTGCAAACCAATCCTACAGCTGTGGTACATGTTCCTGCACCACCTTCTGGAGTAGTTCCTATGGAGGTTGAGAAATCCAAGCGTGGCTCTCTTTCCGCTGCCGAGAAGCAACGTCGTCGCAGTGAGAACCTGTGCTTGTATTGTGGTGGAGCAGGACACAAGGTGGCAGATTGTCCTATTAAAGCCAGGAACTTCAAGACGCGTGAAGTCGAAGCCGAAGTTCAGTCGGAAAACTCCAATGTCCACTTCGTCTAGGA
The DNA here is from genome assembly GCA_003024785.1 of Selaginella tamariscina. Classification (NCBI taxonomy): domain Eukaryota; kingdom Viridiplantae; phylum Streptophyta; class Lycopodiopsida; order Selaginellales; family Selaginellaceae; genus Selaginella; species Selaginella tamariscina. Next base: position 186,134 of record PUQB01000097.1, read on the forward strand.
GCCGCGAAGTTGGACGTAGGTGCAGGCTCCATTGGTGCTGCTCATACCATCCCGTCACTTAAGTTTCCTGTACACATTCATCTTAATAATCGAGAGCTCATGGAGTTTGCCTTGTTAGACACTGGTGCAAATGCATGCTTCATGGATGACACGTTTGCAACTCAACATGGCATTTCGGTGGTGAAGTTGAAGCGTGCAGTTCCTGTAGAGGTGGCCGATGGGCGTCTAATTGCTTCCGGTGCAGTTACCCATGCTACCGAACCTCTCTCCTGCAGGTATGGCACATTCAACTGTTCAATTTCCTTCAACTTGATCAAGACTCGGTCGACTCCCATCATTTTGGGCATGCCATGGTTCGTTGTTGCAAATCCGCAGATCGACTGGAGGTCTAGGACACTCACGTTTTCCTCTCCAACTTCTAGGATCAATCCTGTACCTTCCTGCGTGCAGGATACATCCTTAGTATCTGAGGCAGTACAAGCTACAGGATTGACCGTACCTGTTCCTGTACCAGTGTTGAAGACTCCTCCTCGACAGGATTCACCTCATGGCAGTTCCTCAGCACATCCGCAGGCTCTCCCCATTCCTGTAAGTTTGCGGTGTCCTGTACAGGGTTCTTCCAATCCTGTATCAGTGTCGAAGGTTCCTCCTCAACAGGATCCACCTCCTGTTGATTCGTCAGCACATTCGCAGGCTTCTTCCACTCTTGCGCAACCACGGACTCCTGTACAGGATTCTTCCAATCCTGTACACTCACGGTGTCCTGTACAGGATTCTTCCAATCCTGTACACTCATCAACAACCACACAGGTTTTTTCCAATCCTGCTTCTTTCTGTTACCCTGCCTCTGTTCCATCCCCCAAGATCCTTCCTCTTTTTCAGTCACAGCTCCCTCCTTCTCCTCTCCGAGTTCTTACCACTACCATGCATGAACTCGCCACTGATCCTGCCCCCTTCCACCTTTTTGCTTTTCAAGTAACTCCTACGTCCTCTCCTACCTTTCCTGTATCCGACTCCCCTGTTTTTTCTCCTTCTCCTTCTCCTTCTCCTCCTTCTTCCCTACCATCCAAGTACCACGACTTTAAGGACGTTTTTGACAAGCACAAGGCTGCAGTTCTTCCTGTTCACAGGTCCTACGACTGTCCTATTGATCTTGCGGAAGGAAAGACTCCACCATTCGGACCGATCTATGCATTGTCACCCACAGAGTTGGAGGTTCTTCGTCAATACATCGAGGACAACTTAGGATCCGGCTTCATTCGTCACTCAAAGTCCCCTGCAGGAGCTCCTATCTTCTTTGTCAAGAAGAAGGATGGGAGTTTACGTTTGGTGGTGGACTACAGGGGTTTGAATCAAGTCACCATTCGGAATCGGTATCCGTTGCCATTGATCCCGGAACTTCTCGATCGGCTGCGAGGGGCAAAGGTGTTCACGAAGATCGACTTACGAGGAGCCTACAACCTTGTACGGATTCGTCCCGGCGATGAGTGGAAGACTGCCTTTCGTACAAGGTATGGACATTTTGAGTACACGGTAATGCCTTTCGGCCTTACCAATGCCCCAGCTGTATTCCAACACATGGTGAACGACATTTTCCGTGACTTCTTGGACCAGTTTGTGGTGATCTACCTCGACGACATCTTGATTTTCTCCAAGGACCAGGCGGCACATGACAAGCATGTACGACTAGTTTTAGAGCGGCTTCGCGAGCATGGCCTGTACGCGAAGTTGGAGAAGTGTTTTTTCGATAGGGATTCGGTGGAGTTCTTGGGCTACATCGTCTCTCCTGCTGGCGTTTCCATGGACATGCACAAGGTGAAGACCATCGTGGAGTGGGAGAGGCCCAAGTCGGTACGAGATGTACAATGTTTCCTTGGCTTTGCAAACTTCTACAGGCGGTTCATACAGGACTTCTCCAAGCGTGTACTTCCACTCACAGAACTCACCAAGCGCACAGGACTTTTCTCTTGGTCCGACAAGGCGGAACACGCGTTCACAACACTCAAGGACGTTTTCACGACAGCTCCGATTTTAGCACATCCTGACCCTTCTCATCCTTTCTTCATTGAAGCAGATGCCTCGGATTTTGCAGTAGGATCCGTCCTATCGCAAGTTGGAGAGGACAAGTTGCTTCATCCTGTAGCCTTTCACTCTCGTAAGTTCCTGTCGGCGGAGATCAACTACGAGATTCATGACAAGGAACTCAAGGCCATTGTGGATTCGTTTGAGGAATGGCGGCATTTCCTGGAAGGTGCTGCACATCCTGTACAAGTTCTTACGGATCACAAGAACCTGGAGTACTTTCAAACGGCTCGGGTCCTCAGTCGGCGACAGGCTAGGTGGGCAGAGTTCCTATCACGTTTTGACTTCGTCATCGTCTACAGGCCCGGCTTTCGGAATGGCAAGGCGGACGCATTGTCTAGGCGCTCTTACCTTGCACCAAGCCCGGGCGATCCTGCATTTGACGGTCAAAGGCAAGTGTTGTTGGGTCCTGATCGTTTCCGGCTTGCGGCACTGCAGGTTCATCAGGCTCCAGCAAATTCAACACTCCTACAGGACGTTCGTTCGCAGTTGCCTACAGACGACTTGGGAAAGAATGTGTTCTCACACATTCATCCTGACGTTGCAAGTTCCTCTTCCTCCAGTTCCCGTCCAGACTACAACCTATTCACCATACAGGATGGACTCCTGTACCGGGAAGGTCTCCTGTACGTTCCTGTTGGTATTTCTAGGACTCGTGTGGTACAGGATTGTCATGATACCCCGGCTACAGGACATTTTGGTGTGGCCAAGACAGTGGAATTGGTGACTCGCAACTATTGGTGGCCTGGGTTGCGAGGTTTTGTGGAGAGGTTTGTACGGAGTTGTGACACTTGTAGCAGGTCGAAGATGCCTCATCATGCACCCTCTGGTCTTCTTCGTCCTCTTCCTGTTCCGTCTGCTCCTTGGAGATCCATTTCTATGGATTTCCTCACAGATCTTCCTCCTTCCGTGGATTTGATGCAGTTCTTGTGGTGGTTGACCGTTTCACCAAGCAGGCTCATTTCCTACCCTGCAACAAGACAGCTACAGGTCAGACAACTGCCGAGTTGGTGATCCGCGAGGTGTTCCGACATCATGGTCTTCCTGAGAGCATTGTTTCCGATCGAGGTCCACAATTCATGTCCAAGTTTTGGCGAGAGCTTCTTCGGAGTCTACAGGTCAAAGCGGATCTTTCTTCAGGATATCACCCACAAACCGATGGGCAGTCCGAACGCACAATTCAGACCTTAGAACAGTATCTTCGTTGCTTCATCAGTTACCAGCAGGACAACTGGTTGGACCTCCTTCCAATGGCAGAGTTTGCCTACAACAACTCCATCCACGCATCTACAGGACAGACACCTTTCTTTGCTCTTACAGGCCACCATCCACGTTTTGACTTTGCTCCTACCGCTTCTCCTTCTTCCGCTCCTGCAGTACAGGATCGTCTTCAGCATCTTCGGCAGGTACAGGATGATCTCCAGGTTCATCTTCAACAGGCACAGGAACGATACAAGCATCATGCTGATGCTCACCGACAGCCGGCACCTGCATACAAGATTGGTGATCTCGTGTGGCTTCTTCGTCGACACATTCGCACCAACAGGCCTTCTTCTAAGTTGGATTTTCAACGATTGGGCCCTTATAGGATCGTGGCGGAGGTAAATCCTGTAGCTTTCCGACTCGAGTTACCATCCACGGTGAAACTTCATCCTGTGTTTCACACCTCTTTGTTGGAGCCGTATCATCCTTCTTCTCTTCCTGGTCGTGTTTCTTCTCCTCCCCCTCCTGTGGTCATTGACACGGAACCTGAGTACGAAGTCGCAGCCATCCTTGACTCTCGTCTTCATCGTCACCAACTCCAATACTTGGTGGATTGGAAAGGGTACCTGCCTACTGATCGCACTTGGGAACCTGCATCCAACTTACTCCATGCTTCTTCCAAGGTTGCTGCCTTCCATCGGCATTATCCTGCTAAACCAGGTCCCAAGACTCGTGGAACTCGTCTTTAGGGAGGAGGTGCTGTCACGACCCGATACAGAATACAGGATTCCGGATACAGGACATGGGTTGCAGGACTTTCCTACAGGATTCCGGATACAGGATATGGGTTGCAGGATTTTCCTACAGGATACTCCTACCAGGATTCCGGACACAGGATTCGGTTGCAGGATATGCCACAGGATATGCCTAGAGGATAAGGGACATGTGGACTCATCTTAGCCTCTGCATGCATGCAATCACTTTTGCATGCATGCAACCACTTTTGCATGCATGCCTAGATTAGCTCTTGGAGTTGTGAGCATAAAAGCTCCGACCTAATTGTTGTACAATCAGTTACTATCAACACCAGTCTTACTACGATCAATCTTGTCTTGTCTTGTTTCCTGTCCTGTTCCTGTCTCGCTCCTATTTCCTGTCCTGTTCCTGGATCCTGTCCTGCTCCGGGATCCTGTCCTGTTCCTGTTTTGCTCCCGGATCCTATCCTGTGCTTTCCTGTCTTGCTCCCGGATCCTATCCTAATCCTGTCCTACTCCTAGATCCGTCCTGTTCCTATTCCTGGTTCCTGTCCTGCTCTCGGTCCTGTTCCTGAGTCAAGCCTTCATGTCCTTGGAATCCTGCTCTCTTCCTGTTTCCTGGATCGTGGCTTGACACATGTCATAAGCACTTTATCTTATGTTGAATGATTAAATTTCGTCAAACACACATGTCATGAGCACTTCATGTAATTTAAATTGTAAGAGATTATAACTATAGATATAAAAATACTTACATGGCTAGTCAACAACGATATTCAGAAACCTTTTTTGAACATCCACAATAACTTGAAGAATAATGTTATACTGTTATTCTCATGTCGAAGTAATCTTCCTTGTCTGACTAATTTAGAGTTATAATGTCCACATATGTATAGTCAATTATGCTAACTATGTTGGGTAAATGTGTCCAAGTGATATCTTGAAATTCTCGTGAGATTTGTTACACATCATTTGCTGTAATAGGAAAGAATATTATGTCCCAAAATCTTTAACAAATTGCTAACATTATCTCTTGAAATATTCTTTGAGTAGTAGACTCACCGATTGCAAAACGCTCAACAAGTTTCACAGAATCCAAGTTCTTCACCAACTTCAAAAGTGCACAAGCCACCCTAATGTCTACACAAATTGCAGCCTTGTATTAGTGTCACTTCTTTAAATGCCATGCCAAACACCTTCACAAATAAGTTCAAATGTTTTACAAGACATCTGCAACACTTAAAACCAATAGTCATTATTGTAGTAAGTCATCATAAACCGATCCCACCATGCCACACTTTGTGGTCAAACTCACCATAAATGTTCAATTGCAATTGTTGTTGCTAAAGTCTTTATTCATCGAGCATTCTCATCGAACAATCAATAAATTAAGAAGTTGAAAGTGTTATGTAAAATATCCTCATGTTCCTCTTCTAAAAGCACAATCAATTGGACCACCATGTATAACACCATTCACAATATACCGATATCTCGCTTTGAATCCCACAGACAAAGTATAAATTATGAAATCAAAATTGTAATTAACCAAGTCTATAATTATGGTTGTATGTCTCAACTATGACACGAAGGGCAATTGCAATCTCACTAATGGCCATATTCCTTGTTGTTGTGATGTCACTAAGGAACTCCATATTTTCACACGAGCTAGATCACATAAACTCAAGTTGCTCCCGTGCTTGCATGTTTGCTTCTTGAATCTATGGAGTAAGGTTGAAAGTCGATCTATGATGAGTCCTACACCCAATAAAACCCGTAGTGTTGTTTCCATCTTCTTTTGAATCCTCAGTTTCAGATGGCATACTAAAAGAACCTAGAGCTTCTAGAGGGGCTGCCTCTGTATCGTTCACTTGTGAAGGAACCATGGATGCTCATGTTCCTTCAAATGAATGGATAGCCTCTCACATAGCCCACTTCATAAATGGCAAACCAAGACTAACAATATCATCCCTAGAGAGGCTAGAGTATGGTGTTCATTTTTCATAATTAAGGATTAGCTTATACTTTCTTATCATGTTCTCCCACTTCTTTCTAACATGTCTCCAATTTCTTGGAGGAAAACTCTAAGCAGCAAGTTGTTGAGCAATGTGCTTCCATCAATTATTTGTTATATGTGAAACCAAATCACAAACAGTCATTCCCGCACGCTAGAGGTGCTCTTGACGTTTGAGCTCCACAAGTGTATACTTTGCTCAAGTAGTCCAATTTGGGCCACGTTGTCTTTTGTTGAAGTTGTTATTAACAACATCATTTGTAATGTCACTTCCACAAGCTCTTGTTGGTTGATGCCACTTGTTTGTTCTTCATCACCCACGTCCTCCACACTAACCATGGGAAGCAAATCCCCCATCATGAATTTGGGAAGTAGTGTTCCTCTCATACTGATGCTGCAAATGTATATTGTTGTTTTGCTGTTGATTTAAATTGTTGTTAGTTTGTTGTTGATGCTGATTTGGACTTCTGCTGTTACTGAAGAATTGGACTCTTTGTTGCAAGTTAACAACCAAATAAAATTGGTTGTGAGAAATGAGTTAAGTTCATTTGTGAATAAACAAAAGGACTAGGCTGTGAACATCCAATTTCAACTATGCAATTGAAGAAGTCTTTTGGTTGACTGTTGGGAGAGCATTGTGAATAAGCAAGATGACGATCAAATCCATGTTGCTGCCAAGAGCCCATGAAGGTTGCTGCTATTGTTGTTGCCGACTGAGCCAAAGAGCAGAATTGTTGTGTTGCCACTGCCATGCCAAGGAGTTGTGCTAAGGAGTTGGACAGAGAAAGAGAAGGGATCAAAACCCTTGTTGATGAAACCCTTGCTAGATGCATTTAGGCAAGAGATGAATTGAGGAGGATGTGTTTATGCATGTATTTCACGATCTTATATAATGCCATTACTTTCCATTTGGCACTCCATCCCTAGGCAAGTTTTTTGGCACTCACAAGTAGGATTTACATGCACTACGATTCACATGTCTGATTATGGGGTGCTTAAGGGATTGTTTCAGCCCCCCAAAATTTATAAATGTTACCATTTCACCCCCTAAATTTATTTTTTTGAGATTTGTTTGGTGTGGGGCAACGCCACTTAGCAGTCAACACACCCATAGCGCTAAGGGGACACCCCATAGCACTATGGGGTTGGTGTGAGGGAAATTGGGTGTTCCCCCACTGACCCCATGTGCTAAGGAGTGCTATGGGGTGGGTGTGTGCAAAAAGCCCCCACACCAAAGCACCCCATAGTACTCCCTTAAAATTCACAAATGCCACCTCCTAAATTTTTTCTAAAAAAATTGTGTGGTGTGGTGCCAACCCCACTTAACAGTCAATGCACCTCATAGCACTAAGGGGACACCCATAGCGCTATAGGGGGAAATTACCCCATAGCGCTATAAGGTTGGTGTGGGGGAAATTACCCCATAGCACTCCCTAACTTGGAGTGTTAGGGAGTGTTATGAGGTCGGTGGGGGAACACCCATATAGTAATATATTCGCTGATGTGTAACACATACGAAGACGTTCAAAAGGCAATAATAACATCAACCTCCCTTACATGTGAGAGAGAAGTACACTACATACATCACATACCATCGTACATAATAAATACAAAAATCGTTCATGTCCCAATGCACCAATGCTATACAAGAGAATGACGCCCAGTACCTCTTTTATTAACAAACTGGTATCTGTGTATGGATAGGTGTCGATGCCTGCAATAGTGTAGTTCCTTCCCAAAATGGATGTCAGGAGAACTAACATCGTCAAAGAATGTCTCAAATGCACAAAAAAAGAAGTATTTCGGAGTTTCTTTCTGCACTAAAACAATGCACCAAAACACGGGACTTGGAACATGGGAAAAAACTACACATAGATGCAGTTGCAGCTGGATGCCACACTAACAAATACATAGCTAGCGCTCTCATCACAATGTATAGCAAATGCAGAAACATACTGCATGCTCGACAAATCTTCGATGGGATGACGCATCGGGATGTTGTTCTATGGACCAGTCTCATTATGGGATACGTGGAGAATGGAGAGAGTGTTGTAGCTCTAGACTTGTTCAGTAAGATGAGCTGTGAACCGAATTCTATAACAGTTGTTGCTGCACTCAAGGCATGTGCAGGCCTGGCTAGTGAGAAGCGACAGTTTTGTTTAAGAAAGGGGATGGATCTTCATAGGCTAGCCATGGAGCGAGGGTACGATAAAGATCTCATTGTCGCAAACACTTTGATCAGCATATATACAAAATGCGCTAGTATTTCCCAGGCTAGAGATGTTTTCGATAACATGGTTCATCGAAATGTTGCATCCTGGACTACACTTATGATGGGATACGTGGAGAATGGGGAGAGTTCCATTGCCATTGACTTGTTCATGCGAATGGACTGTGAACCGGACTTTGTTATATTCATTGCTGCACTCAAGGCATGTATAGGCCTGGCCTCTAAGAGACAGCAGTTTTGCTTGGAGAAGGGAATGGCCATTCATAACTCTCTCAGGGAGCATGGGTTTCTTACCAACGTATACGTTGGGAACGCTTTGATTGATATGTACAGTAAATGTGGTAGCGTCTGGCGTGCCCGTGATGTCTTTGAGGGGATGACCCAGAAAGATGTTGTGCTGGAGCTGTCTTATGCAGGGGTATGTGGAATCAGGGCAGAGCTTGGTAGCTTTAGAGATGTTCATGAGAATGGACTGTGAACCAGACTCTCTTACATTTGTTACTGCACTCAAGGCATGCACAGGTATAAAAGAGTTCAATAGAGGGTTTGTTCTAGACAAAGGAATGATGATTCATAAGCAAGCGAGAGAGCGTGGATTCGATTCAAACATCTTTGTTGCGAACAAGGTAATGGAAATGTATGGTAAGCTGGGGAGCATGCACGATGCGCGAGGCGTTTTCGATAACATGGTTGATCGGAACGTTGTCTCGTGGACTAGTCTCATTTTGGCATACGTGGAAAACGGGGAATGCTCGGTAGCAATCGAGTTGTTCACAAGAATGGACTGTGAACCGGACTCTCCCGTATATGTTGTTGCACTCAAGGCTTGCATAGGCCTGGCAACTGAGAACTATATGAACAGACAGACTTGTTTGGAGAGGGGGATAGATATTCACATGCGAGTGCGAGAGCAAGGGTTTGATTCAGACACTCTCGTGGCAAGCACTTTGATAGAGTTTTACAGTGCTTGCAGGAGCATGTCGCATGCGCAGGAGGTCTTCGATAAGATGACCCAGAGAACGAGCGTTACATGGTGTTCTCTGATTCTTGGATACGTGGAGTGCGAGGAGAGCTTGAGAGCACTCAAGATGTTTCTGAGTATGGATTGCCGGCCGGACTCGGTTACATTTGTAGCAGCGATCAAGGCGTGCAGGAGCCTCTCTAGGCTTTCCATTGGGAGACACATTCATGCTCAGGTGTGTGGGATGGGACTCGAGCAGGACCAGGTGCTGGGTAACTGTTTAGTGGACTTCTACGGGAAGTTTGGTAACACAAGTGCTGCAGAACATGTGTTCAACACGATGCAGAATACGAATACCATCTCATGGAGTGCATTGATAGCGGTGTACAGCTCACTTGGTAACACGCCTCTAGTGTTTAGTTTGGTAACGGAGATGCAAGAAGCCGAGGTGCCCATGAATGGTATCACCGTCTTGTCGATCCTTACAGCTTGTAACCATTCAGGTATGGTCGACAAGGGTAGAAACTATTTCGATTCGATGCATAGACATGGTGTAATCCCAAACTTGGAGCATTATAATTGTCTGATTGACATGCTGGGGAGAGATAACAGGTTGCAGGAAGCATTGGAAGTTGTTAATGGGATGCCGTTTGAAGCCAATCATGTGACATGGACGAGCTTGTTAGGTGCTTCTAATAAGTGGAAGAATGTGGAAGTTGGGAAGGTTGCATTTGATGCATTGCTGGCTGCTAACTCTACAGATTCAGGTCCTTATATGTTGATGTCCGACATATACCATATATAATACATAGGGTGGTTAAGCTCCTAAGGACTGTGTGTGTGTATGTGTGTGTGCGTGTGTGTGGAGAGAGAGAGAAAGATGTGTTTATATACATTGTCGCTGTAAATATAAATTAAAGGTAACAAGTTTAGATTAGGGTTTGTTTGCGCCCTAGCTATGGAGGCGGACAAGGAAGCGCAGCAGGATCCTCGCCTGGAGCTCGCCGGAAAGCTCTTCTTACTCGGAGCTCCAGAAATCCCTGACATTGAGAAGGTGCAGCTCAAGGAAGATGCGATTGCGGCAGCGCGGGCAGACGGTATGGATTCCTCGATGCGAAATCTCATATGAAAATCCTCATTCTTCTGTTTTAAATCTTATGATTTTTATGAAATCTGATGTTTTGCTCAGATATGGCCGGTCCTTACGAGAGCTGGTGTGAGAAATACGGTTGGGATTTGGATCAGGCTCTTCTGGACTCTATGCGTGCCAAAATTGCTGAAGAAGTGAAGCGACTTGATGAGAAGTAAGTGATATAGTTCTCTTTATATTGTATTGTTAGTCTGTTGCTATAGTTAAAAGCTAGTGCATAATATTTAGAAATCATTAGAGAGATCTGTACTTGATATATATATTTAGAGTGCTGTACTTGCAGACCTACATAAGAAAAGCATAAAGTTACAGAACTACAGCATAAACTGCTTTGTGGACCTACATAAAACTCCATAGTTGAAGAACAGTTGTGGAATTATATTTTGTTTATAGCTTAGGGGATGTGTAGTGGAGCTAAGTTGGATGTTTTTCAGGATTGCAGATGCTGAAGAGAATCTAGGTGAGAGCGAAGTTCGGGATGCGCTTCTGGCGAAAGCTCTCTACTATATTCGCATCGGTGAGAAGGTAAGCTCTGTATGTGTGTGAAGTTTCAGTGAAATTATATTTTTTTTTTCCAGGAATTGAGTTTAGAGCAGTTAAAGGTCACAGAAGCAAAGACGGTTGCAGTTGGTCACAAGATGGACCTCGTCTTCCATACGCTACGTCTCGCTTTCTTCTTCCTGGATTTTGATCTCATTTCCAAAAATATAGAGAAGGCTAAAAGGTTCGTATACACGTGATCACGTCTTGACTGTATAGATATTGATAGTGCTATGACACTTAATATAAATACTTTATATATGTGTTTGTATGAAATACATCAAACGCAATCATTGGCAATTGATGAGTTTATTATTATATGTGTGTATTAATGTCTTTATATTGATAATATGTTTGTTATCTTGTTTGAGGAAGGCGGTGACTGGGAGAGGAAAAACCGTCTCAAGGTTTACGAAGGTCTTTACTGCATGGCAACGAGAAATTTTAAGAAAGCTGCCGATCTTTTCCTAGATTCCATCTCCACGTTTACAACGTACGAGCTCTTTTCATACGAGACATTCATCTTCTACAGTGTACTTACCAGCATTATTTCACTGGACCGAGTTGCCTTGAAACAAAAGGTATGTCTATGCTTTTATTTCGTGTGTGTGTGTGTGTGTGTACGTATATGTATGCGTGTCTTCTCCTTGGAATATCAGCTGCCACTTGGTTTCAACCGCATATGCATGCCAGACGTGTAACTTGCACTCCTTTTAGGTCGTGGATGCTCCTGAGATACTTGCAGTTATCGATAAGATACCTCACCTTTCGGATTTCCTCAACGCGTTCTACATTTGTCATTACAGGACCTTTTACGTTGCATTCGGTAAGCCCTCTCGGTGTGTGTGGGTGTCTGTGTGTGTGTGTGTGTGAAGGAGATTATTTACTTTTTTTTTCAGCTGGGCTTACTGAACAGATACGTCTTGATCGGTATTTGGCTCCTCATTTTCGCTACTACATGAGAAAGTACGGAACGTGGCATATGGACAGTTTCTGGAGTCATATAAGAGTGTCACTATGGAAGCTATGGCTAAAGCTTTTGGAGTCAGCATTGATTTTTAGACATGTAAGTTCCATCTTATTCTCAGTATGCTTATCACGATTATTACTCTTATTTCTTTTTCTTATCTTCTATACATTTTACATTCTTTATCTTATACATATATATATATTCATGTCACCATTTTACTCTGTGACAATACCCTATGCATTCCATATACTGTAATACACTTCCGGTTCCTATACTTAGACACAAGTGTACAACACATTATATGGATATTATGTTACACAAAGTACATATTCAGTATATGGTACTCTCTCTCTCTCTCATACACACACACAGCGCCATGAAAGCTAATACTGTGTATACCTGTATTATAGACTCTATGACATACTGTATTGACTTGTGATTATTACAGAGAGCTTTCTAGGTTTATAGCGGCGGGGAAGTTGAACTGCAAGATAGACAAGGTCGCTGGCGTGTTGGAGACAAACAGGCCGGATGCAAAGAACGCACTTTACCAAGCGACGATTAAGCAGGAGATCTGTTGTTGAACCGCATCCAGAAGCTGTCTAGAGTCATCGATTTATGAGCAAGTTCTTATTATGTATTTTAAACTGATTCCCACATTTAAAAACTTATGATTATTTACATAACCTTTTATTTAATCTGTGCATTCTACTATTCTTATTTTTCACTCTGTCTCTCACACACGTCGTAGTCACGCTATAACCATGCTTTGTGTTATATACTTAATTGATATTCTCTCTCTCGCGTTTTATGGCCATGTAGAGAATGTTTCAAGAGACATAGATGTCTAGAAGCAATAGAGAACTGTAAAACCCTCTGTAAAGCCCACGATATACGCTCCCAAATCGCGAAACCGTACTAGAGAGCGATGTATATCTGTCCAACAAGTTGATAGAGATGTACGGCAAATGCGGAAGTGCAAACCACGCCCGAAAAATCTTCGACAACATAACGTCGAAAGACTCGTTTTCATGAACCTGATGATGCACGCATACTCAAGAAACGGCATTTGCAAGAGGCTGTATACATGTTCCATACGAACCCTCGAGGAACTTAGAATCTTGGAACGGTATGATAACTGCATATACCAACATGGGCATATCCGGAAGCAGTGGAGTTATTTGAGAGAATGCCGCATCAGAACTTAGTCTCATGGACTGCCATGCTCACTGCATTTACCCAGATAGGACATCTGGAAGACGCTAAGTTGCTCTTCGATAACATGCCCCAGGAACTTAGTCACATGGAATGCAATTCTCACTGCATATGCCCAGTTTGGGTATCTTCAGCAGAGCCAGGAGGTCTTTAATAAGATGCCGGAGTGGAACCAGAGATCGCTCAACACAATGCTGTCTGCGTATAACGACAAGGTGAGGTACAGTCAGCTAAGTATGTGTTTGATTCCATGGAGGACAGAAACCTCGTATCTTGGAGTTGCTTGCTTGATGTATATACCCAGAATGGGCATATACAGGAAGCAAGAGAGATCTTCAATGAAATCCCACAAAGGAACCTTGTTACATACAACACAATGCTCTCTGGATATGCCCAGAGAGGACATATCAACACAGCAAAAGATATATATGATAGCATGCCCGAGTGGGATATCTACTCAGCAACCTCGATGCTCGTCGCATACGCCGAAGACGGGGATGTGAGTGATGCAAAACAGATCTTTGAAAGAATGTTAGCCCGTAACTTGATCTCCTGGAACTCTATGTTGTCTGCGTATGCCAGAAACAGGCATCTGGAAGAGGCCAAGTGTACCTTCGACAGTGTACCCGAGTGGGATATCGTGACATGTACCACGCTTCTGGTTGCATATGCTCAGAAGGGGCATATGGAGGAGGCGAAGCGTATATTTGATGATTTGCCAGAGAGAGATGTTCTTTCCTGGAGCTCAATGTTATCGGGATATGCCCAAAATGGGCATATTCAAGAGGCAAGAGACATATTCGATAATATGCTGGAGAGGACGACGTTCTGTTGGAATGTCATGCTTGCTGCGTATGCCCATAACGGGCATTCGTACGATACACTCGACTTGTTCGATACAATGAAAGTGTGTGCGGTGCCGGATGCGTCGTGTTTCCAGTCGGTTCTTCTTGCGTGCAGTCACGCGGGGAAGGTGTTTAGAGGGGTTTCCGAGTTTGCATGTATGAGAACCGACTTCGGTATCGAGCCAAGCAGGCAGCATTTCTGCTGCATGATCGATTTGTTTGGTCGTGCTGGGCGTCTGGATGCTGCCGAGGAACTTGTTGCAAACATGCCTTTTTACCGGATGCATTCGAGTGGAGGTGCCTACTCGGTGCCTGCAGGAGCCACGGTGATCTCCAACACGGTGCTTCCGCTGCAAAGGTTCTCAACCAGTTGGTCCCTGGAGAGTCTTCTTCTTATGTTCTGTTATCGAACATATACCACTCACAAAAACAATACTTGAGGAAGAAGCTGCAGAACTCTAGAATACTGAATGTATCAATTTTGTAAAACTGATCATTTTGATATATTTGGGTTTAAAATTCTTTATCTATTAATGATGATGAGATACAGAGCCTCCGTTTAAATGGTAAAGCATATTCCGGCTACCGTCAAATTATATATATATAGATATATTTTTGAGCTTTAGGGCTTTCCCGCTCATCTCTGTTTAGGTGCGAATGGATTTGGCGGCTCAACTCGCGGAGATGGACCGGGTGAACAGCCTGCGCCAACAGTCGCGACAAAGCTTGTAAGTGTGTAATGTGTTTCTGTGATTGATTCCTTGTAAATCTCGAACTGTATGAGATTTCTCTCAGAACAAAATGTGTTTTCTGTGATTGATTCTTTGTAAATCTCGAACTATATCAGAAAAATGTGTTTTCTATGCTTGAATTCATCGATTCTTTGAAAATGTATGCTTTTCTCCCAAGATCTCTGTGATTCTTTAAGTTTTCGCTAAAAGTCTCTGTTTTCCCTGCTTCAATCCAGCGATCTCTTGCAAAATCTTTCCTTCTATAAGTTTTCGCTCACAAATCTGTGTTCATATGCTCGAATGCATCTATTGTTTGCAGAATCTCAGACTGTGTAGGTTTTCGCTGGCTTACCTCTGTTTTTGTGCTTGAATCCTGATTGATTCTTTGTAAATCTCGAACTGTATGAGATTTCGCTCAGAGAAAAATGTATTTTCTGTGCTTGAATTCATCGATTCTTTGAAAATGTATGTTTTTTCTCCAAGATCTCTGTGATTCTTTAAGTTTTCGCTAGAAATCTCTGTTTTCCGTGCTTGAATTCAGCGATCTTTTGCAAAATCTTTCCTTTTATAAGTTTTTGCTGACAAATCTGTGTTTATGTGCTCGAATGCATCGATTCTTTGCAGAATCTCAGACTGTTACTGGCTTACCTCTGTTTTGTGCTTGAATCCTGTGTTTTTTGTGATTGATTCTTTGCAAATCTCGAACTGTATGAGATTTCGCTCAGAGAAAAATGTATTTTCTGTGCTTGAATTCATCGATTCTTTGAAAATGTATGTTTTTTCTCCCAAGATCTCTGTGATTCTTTGCAAAATCTGTGATTCTTAAGTTTTCTCTAGAAATCTCTGTTTTCCGTGCTTGAATTCGGCGATCTTTTGCAAAATCTTTCCTTTTATAAGTTTTCGCTCACAAATCTGTGTTTATGTGCTCGAATGCATCGATTCTTTGCAGAATCTCAGACTGTGTAGGTTTTCGCTGGCAAATCTCTGTTTTTGTGCTTGAATCCATTGATTCTCTGCAACATCTGTCGTGCTCAAAATCTCACACATTATGTATTTCTCTCTCTATTAGGGATGGATTGAATTTCTACGGAAACGTGAAAGAGGTAGAGAATGACGCATTTTGTCGATCTCAGACGCTGGTATGTTTTCGGTTTACCAATCATTATTGTTTCAATAGGATTTCTTCACAGGAGGAATACAAAGACAGGATGACTACTCTCCTCAACAGGCCCAACGCAGTTTCTCTCTTGTAAGCGACAATACGAAGTCTATTGCATGGATAAATTTAGTGATACGATCTTTATTTCCATAACAGTATCCCCTATATCAAACTCGGAGACGCTTGGAAAACAGCAGAGAAGTTGGAGCGCATTATATTCAACCGGACAGATGGGGTTTTCGTATGTACATTTTCAACTTGTCGCAAATCCATATGTTTTATTACTTGTGTATGCATGCAAGTCGGCGTATGAAGCGATGGCCCACGACTTCATTGTTTCCTCTCAACTCGCCCAGGAGAATAAGGTACGTTTAGTTATCACACACTGTTTGTAGGCACACATGTTAATTATGTGTGTGTGTGAGAGAGAGAGATAGATGTTTTGGTTTGCACATATGATATAAATAACTTTAAGTATGTACATTTTCTGACTTTGATATTTCTGTTTTTAAGCGCCAATGTCTGAAGGGCCTCCTCGGTGATTGGCTGGAACTACGAATTAACGAGGTATATAGTTACATTGCACGGATAAATTGGCGTTTCTAATTGATGAAATATAGATGCGCAGACAGTTGCAAGCTCTCCAAGGCGGCCTGGAGCAGCTCAATGGCATCCTGAGGCAGCTCAAAGGAATTGAACCAATTGATGACATCAATGCGTTTCAGCACGAGCTTATTAACACCTTCACCGTTTAAATGGTAACACACGCACGCACGCACACCACCACATACACGTGCAACGCAATCACTCACGTGTTGACTTTTTGTAAACAGTCGATTTCGGGATCTTTGGCAGGAAGCGGACTTTTCTTCTTTGTAGCTTTCAGAGCAGCCTTGCGAATTTTCTAGGTGATCTTTGGCCAAAACCATGTTTTCTTTCTTGAGCTAAGTATCTCTTCTTCCTCTTTCCTCCTCCTCCTCTCTGCCTCTCCCTCTACCCCGCTAGTCTAAAAATATACTACATACGCTGGGAGCTGATTATACCATGTACCTAATTAGTTGTGCGTGTGCGTACTGTTACTCAGCAAAATACAAATCCTCCTGTAGCACTATGTGCTTATATAAACTCACAGACAGACCTGCATTATGTACACAGATGATACAGGCACAGCCTGTATATGTCCGTTTGTTACGATGTAGTGCATGCTTAAATATATGTACATATATATGCTCTTTGTGTCAGTTCCTTTGTATATCTCCTTGTCTCTATAAAAAACACAGGATCGCATAACCTTTGTAGTTTCTCTATACAACACACATACACACACACCTACACATTGATAGCTATAATTCTATTACGTACTCTCCTTTGATACGCTTGGCTTTGTTTGATGTACATGTCATGTGACATCAAGGAAACTCTGGTTCTGGTTTAGGCAGATAAACAAAACTTTAATTCTGAAGGATGGTCTTTGCTTAACGAACAAAACAATGACACGATCATGATAAGAAATGAACACCCATGGCACTAGTACACAACGGAGGACAGAGTTTTACAGGTATTTTGATGTGTTATTTATATGAAACTATATAACGATTTCTCTTGTGTATTTATGTATGCAGAATGTAATGCTCACAAACCAGTTACAGTTGAATCAACAAAACTGGTTTAAATTAAACATAACTAATATATGTTAGTTTATATAGTAACTACTAATACCACCTTCAAAGATGTAGAGGAATCCGTGGTTACGAAATACCATCGCCTTCAGCTCTAGCGAGTTATGGGGAAGACATACACAGAGTAAGAGAAACATAAATTTTTGTTATATATTTGTGTGTTTTCAGATGTAACTTAATCTGTACACAAGTTTTTTATGTACATTGTTAGGAGCTGGTGGTTATCTTGATGAAGGCGCTTCATCCGGATTCAATGGCTAAGACTGCTAGCTTGATGATATATATACTTATGGCCTGTACTTGCATTCTCGGTTTCTATATAAAACCGAGAATGCGAGTACATGCCGGTCACATACTTACACAACATCGTTAAATTGATACATGTCAATACAGACTATGGAGTGAAGAGTGTGCATGTGCTTATGAATGCATTTGTCGATCTACTTAAATAATTATAGAATTTTTAAGTCACGCCATCAATTTTACAAACATAAATTGTATACAAACAAATGTAGGAATAATAAAAATAAGCAATTACAAGTCGCGTAGCATTCGTTAGTTTCACATATTTACAAACTGAATAAACTGTTTATTCAAATCAAATAAGCTGAAAATTAATTCAATAACGATATTTTCTTTATAAGTTGCACTTTATTTAAATAAAAAAGTTGTAACCATATATAAATGTACAAGTAGGTCAACTGACTCAGCATTATAATATAACAGTAAGATATAAAAATGCCTGAATCTATTTTATCATTTGAATATGCAATAAATATTCTGTTCTTATCATTCGAATATGCAATGAATATTCTGTTTTTATTATTTGAATATGCAATGAATATTCTGTTTTTATTATTCGAATATGCAATGAATATTCTGTTTTTATCATTTGAATATGCCATGAATATTCTGTTTTTACCTTTTATTGACATCCTTTATAAAGGAGCGTAGGGACTAGGGCACAATTAAGAATCGATGAAGAGAAAGATAGAGGATATGTGCCCAAAGTGTTTTTGTCTTACGGAGGGCGGTAAGGAGTGCAAGAGACACGAATGGGAAGAACGCGACATGGAGCCAGAGTTTGAATTGTGCCCAATTGATCCACCCCAAGAACATGGCAATTGGGATGATTTCTTGAACCGTGCCATTGAAGCACTTGAAAACCACCATGAAAACGATCTTGATTGGGAGGATCTCATGAACCGTATCATGCGTTATGAGAACCACCATGAAAATGAAGAGCTCTTGCATGATCTCATGAACCGTCTCATGCGTGAAGCACTTGAGAATTACTATGTATTCAATGAAGATGAAGAGTTCGTGCATGGGCACCAGCCAAATTTTGATTGGGATGACATTTACCGATACATACGTCAAACACTTGATCTCTTTAATGAAGATGAATAACTCATACAATCCGAAGACATAATTACGAGCGAGAAAGAATACAAACATCTATCTGCATATATGTAATCAATAGAGTTTAATATACATATTATGCCACATTGTCTCATACGAGAACACATTAAATTATCCAGATACACATAAGATGAAGTTTGATCTCCTTATCCGTGTTCTCAATACTTCACGTGGATAAAGCCGAGAAGTTTGAGTCCTCCTCAACTTTTATAAACCCTCTTGTTTTCATGCGTATCCAGACGGCGTGTATGGCCCCATCAACATATAGTAAAGTTGGCAACAACTACCGCCGCCTTAGTTATAGATGAGAGTTGTAATAGATATATATACCTTTCTTTCTTTATATATAAGCGATAGACACCACGACAGATATACACAGCCGCCCATGCGAGTCGCCACGTATATATATATATATATAAGAATTTGCTCTCTTGAAATATACATGTTTAAGATTAAATCCATGTAATAATCCCTTCATCTTCAAATTCTTGTTCTTCTTCAATCCGCACAAGATGAAGGATCTTGGTGGAATCGATGGTGTTGTTGCTATGGAGCTCGCTTCGGTGCTCCCCCGTGTGCTTCTAGTCTCCAGGAGGACCGTTCGGAAGAACAAATTTGTGGACTTCGTTGGTATGTCGTGATTTATGTTCTGGGTTCTAATTCACACTAGTGATCATAACATGTGATTAGTAAGTACGGCAACCGTATATATGATTGTACGAATTATTTGCAGGAGAGTATCATCTGGATTTGATAGTGAGCTATGGGGCGGTTCCTCTTATAGTTCCCAGAGTGTCTGGTTTGCACTCTTTGCTAGACAGTTTTGAACCCATACATGGAGTGTTGTTATGTGAAGGCGAGGATATTGATCCAACGCTATTGATAGTGATATATCTTCATTAACTCCGGAAGATGTAGAAGAGATTAAACAGACACACACAAGTGACATTTGATTGACAGGAACAAGGTTAGCTCTTAATATTTATTATTGTTAAATGTAACATTCATTTTTAACATAGTTATGTTTTGTTAACAGGATTCTATTGAGCTTCAGCTTCCCGACGCTGCCTAGAGAGAAATATTCCTTATCTTGGAATATGCCGAGGTTCTCAAGTTCTTAACGTTGCTTGTGGAGGTTCACTTTATCAGGTGATTAATAATCAGATTTAATTACTAAGTCTTTATTTATGTTATTGCGGGTGGATTAATAAATTTATATTATAATGACTTTATAAATTTTTATATTTATTTAAATCAATTGAAATTTGATTATATATATATGTATATTTATTAATTTTTTTCTGTAGGATGTGGAGAAAGAGCTTTCAAGCAAGAGTGATGTTTCAGTGAGGCATATAAACTACGATGACTATGATGGCCATCGTCATTCTGTTAAGGTTGTAGAAGGCACACCTTTACATAAATGGTTTGAGAAATCGCTCAAGGAGAGGTCAGATCTTAACGTTAACAGTTACCACCATCAGGTTAGCACTTGCACACACACACACACACACTATCAATTATTTAATTACAGGGTGTGAAGAGATTAGCAGGAAGGTTTGAGCCAATGGCATATGCTCCAGATGGACTTATCGAGGCTTTCTATGATCCTGACGTTTATCCAGCTGAGGGAAAGTTTATAGTTGGCCTACAGTTTCACCCAGAGAGAATGAGACATTCAGAGGACGGAGATGGTATACAATATATATCATAATTAAATTTTGATATATTTTTATAACTGTGATAACTTATTGCAAATAGAGCAGGTTCAAATTCTAATGGTTTAACAGAAAACGAATTTGATTATCCAGGATGCGCTCGCGCTTATCAGGTCACCTACTTGTTTATTGTGTGTGTGTGTGTGTGTGTGTGTGTGCAGTATATATTTAACTGTGAGATGTGCAGGAGTTTGTTACTGCTGTTATAGCATATCAAAGGAAGCTAGACAAGAATGTGAAACTTGATGGGGATTTGGAGAAACAGAGGCAGAAGTTGATAAGAAGCTTCTCACTGGCCAAGCACATATATGAGGAGGAGCAGACATGCAAGAGTAATCACCGTAAACCTAAAGATCTTAAGCTTACTCGTGCTAAAAGCAGCCGTGATCTTGAACTTGGTGCTGACTTCTTACAGGTGTGCGTGTGTGTGTGTGTGTAGTATGTATGTAGTTGAATGAGTTGTGTGTGGAGAGAGAGAGAGAGATTATAAATGTGTTCTGATTATGTAGTTGAATGAGTTCGATGTGGATCAAATAGAGAGGCTGAAGCAGATGGGAGCTACAGTGAGGAACTCATCTGTATTGCTGGAGAGACTCCAAAAGAACAAGGACAATCGATCCGCAGTGAAGAAGACGATGGGGTGCATGAAGACCGCTGATCTGGTTGAGCTTCGTAATTTCTACAAGATGATGATAGAAGTTGGAAACGAAGTGTTGCAAACTAGAAATGCGTAGATTTTTCATGAATGTAGTATCTATGTTTTAGTTTGTCCTCCAGATGTAGTAAAAGTAGACACTGTACAATGTGTGTGTATACAACGATGAATTATAACCGTCCGATTTATCGGAATACGCTAGTCGAAGGGCTTTGATGGAAATGTCCCGCGGCTGTGACATGGTCAACCGCCAATTGGAGGGTTTTGGCGGATCCATCACTCTCACTCCCCAATACAATGAAGGCACTCGTGTTGCTCGATCCATGGTAACAATCGCCAGAAATGGTCACATTTTTCAGTACCCAAATCAAGGATTGTTGATCATGACCACTCTCTGCCACTAAACATGTAAGTACAGAAGTCTGCAGAGTTATGCGAATGATGATACTTGATGCATTGTTTAAATGAATAAAGCGCAACCTGAATGCGTCTTCTTGCTCTGTGTGTAAACGCCGGCCCTCTGAAAATCTTTTATAAGCAAATAGAATGGGCATTTGTTAGATACTGCTCCGTTTTCGCCATGGGGATCAAGGACGGGAACGGGAAGAGCGAGTACTCAGTATGGGAGGTTGGTCCTACACAATCAGATGAAGTTGTTCTTCCGGAATACGCAGGAGGAGAATGGTCACCACTAGGAGAAGGTAAGAAACGGGGATACAGAAGAATATATGTAGAACCAGCTCCAGAAACTACAGCCTCGCAGCACTCTTCATGGGATCAAGCAGTTTCTGCAAGTGTAGCAACAAAGGAGATCTCACCTTCAGTGGACGATGACACCGCATCGGATCTCTCTCTTATATCCGGGCTTGGCTCTAAGAACTTGAGGGAGCTTGTACTCGGACATGGTGGACCGGGTTTGAGGAAGCTCGTTTATGGGGACCAGGCAACTGCTACACCGAGTCGGGCTTCTAGTGTTAAGTCTTCTGCTCCTCCTAAGTTTGATCATATTGGCTCCTTGAAGATGACTTACTCCGCATTCAAGGATCCTGAGAACGACAAAGA
Organism: Selaginella tamariscina; assembly: GCA_003024785.1. Classification (NCBI taxonomy): domain Eukaryota; kingdom Viridiplantae; phylum Streptophyta; class Lycopodiopsida; order Selaginellales; family Selaginellaceae; genus Selaginella; species Selaginella tamariscina. Next base: position 208,522 of record PUQB01000097.1, read on the forward strand.
AGGCGTTCCTCTACCATTGGTATTTACTGTATATTCATTGTGTATATACACATGTAACTTCTATGCTGACAAAGCCATTGTGTGGAAGTTGCCAGAGATACTGGAATCATCAAGGTTCGTGGTCCCGACGGAGGACGTTCTTCTTGCTATCATCCACAAACTTGATCAAAGATACGACCCTGGAGAGCCTCTAAAATGGGACTTACTGCTCCACGTTGCGATGCATCTGGAACGTAAAGAAAACCCCAGATCGTCCTTCTTCAACTCAAGGTAGACATACATCATTAGCTTAAAGCAAAAAATGTCTTATGTTTTTCCAGATCTGGGCCACCTTTCATGTGGAAGAGCTTACAGAAGTGCAACCTTAGAAGGCCAGATATCGAGGAGTATTACCCAGGGTTAGAACCACAGGTTATGACGATGATGAAAGGGCTGGAGCAACAGAGGAAGAAATGTGAGAAAGAGGGAACTATGTAGAAGCCCGGTCTATAGCTCGAAGACTTAACGAGCTTAAGGTAATCAAAGTTATTAGTATGGTACTAATCTGAAGTGGTATTTGTGAGTGTTTAGATCCTTGAGAATAACAAAAGAAGAACAGCAATGCTCAGCAGACACATGCAAGAGAGACAAAGTGCTGAGAGAGCTTACAAGGCTGAGGTTGATGATAGGAACAGAGTAAGTGGGCGTGCGTGCGATTGTATGTGCGTTTACTCAAATTTTTTGTAACGTGTATGCAGTATTGGGATGAGAAGATAGCACAGTTTCAAAAGGAAGTAATGGAGCATGCAGCACGGTTGAAGAGGCAGCACACCTCCATTCTAGAAACATTTAAAACTAAAATGGCTTCTAAAAAGCCTTGCAAACCACAGTGGTCCGCGGAGCTTCTAAACCAAAGAAAAGTCCAAGTACGTGCGCACACACATACACACGCACCATGTGTTTATTCACGTGGATATGTGTGTATATTATAGGAGTATTTGGGGAAACAAGGGAAGTATTCAGAGGCACTCAAAGTGAAGAAGACTGCAGATAGATTAGAACACGATGAACTCGAGGCAACAATTGAGTCTTATCAAGCAGAGGTGGGATTAAAAGAGCAGTCATTGCGTGCAAAACAACATGCAGAAATGGAGGTTTTACTTCAAAAGGCTACTAAGGGACGTGATCAGCTTAGAGAAGGACGAGCCAAGGACATTCAACGCATCCACCAGGTACTTGTGTGTGTGTGTGTGTGGTGTATGTGTTAACAACTTGATGTAGTCATTAATGTATATACATCATACATATCCTTTTATTATATATAAAAACTGAACTTTTGAATGTTCTAATAATCTATAAAGATTAATGTGATTGTGCAATTAAGATAATCGCACGCACACGCATACACACACAAGTAAAAGTGTATAACATGAGTATTGTGAATACAGAGGCATAAGAACATAGTGAGGGAGCTGAAAGCGCTACATGCACACGAGATGTTCAAGTTTGAGCAGATGTACGGAAAGAAGATGACTGAGTATCAATCCAGCCTGGGAAGGTACGGATCACCCCGACACGTGGTTACAGCTCTATGGCACTTCCCAAAGTCGCGGAAGTTCAATGTGATGACGCTAGTATTGATAACGAGGATGATCAATAGTTTTTTTGGCAGTTAATTGTGGAAAATATAATAATAGAACTTCCGTAATTTTGTATGTAATTATTGTTTGTGTGCATACGTTCTAGTTATGTATTTCTAACATCCATACATATCATATATATGTGTGTGTGTGTGTGTGGTATTTGTGTGCGCGTATGTAGGCTATAGAAAAAGACCTTCAGGGTTAATGCATTTCATAATTTCGTATTTATAAGTTTTTTTTAAATATAATTTTTTTTTTAGTTTTTAATATTTGCCAACTAATCTAGTTTTGATTAATTACCACTAATACAAAAGGGAAGCTGGATTCCATATATTTATGTCATTTTTTATTAATTAACAAATTTTTTTAATCAAAATAAATAAACTTTAAACAGGTTTTACTCTATTATGATATATTATATGCAAATTGCACATATACCCTTGATTTTATTGTACATTTTTGGAAGCTTAAAATTTGTATATGTACCCTCAAACTTTGTATACAAGCATATTTATATAGTATATATGCATGTATTATAGATTCTTAGCTTAATCAATAAGTTAACCTTTAATTAAATAATTAAATCTTCAATTTACCCTTTAATGTGATATTAAATAAGGATCCCCTGTTTTGTGTTTGTTAGGGTTAATCCAGAATGGGCATCCATCGTTCTACGGCTGGCTGGTAAGAAAATACCCATCAATCACAACAGCAGCAAGCGAGCAAGGAGGCTACGGATACAGCAACTTCTACCTGGACATGAATTCCATCATACACACATCGTTCCATCCTCAATATAACCCACCCACCACATTCGAACAAGTATTTCAATCCGTGGAGGACCGAATAGGCGAGCTTGTCTCCTTGATCCGGCCCGCAAATCTCCTGTACTTAGCTATGGATGGAGTCGCTCCTCGCGCAAAGATGAACCAGCAACGAGCCAGAAGGTTCATTGCATCCAGAGAGTCTGAGGAGCTTGCATCCGAAGAGCACAAGGTACGTAACATGTTTAACACACAAGGCAAGCATCTCCCACCTGAAGAGCACAAGTCCGAGGTACAAGACTCGAATGTTATCACACCCGGTACGTGGTTCATGTCGGAGCTCTCCAACAGACTCCGTCGGTATGTACTTAGTAGGCTGGAGGAAGACGTGACATGGACAGGCTTGAAAGTGGTCATCTCCGACTCAAGTGTACCTGGAGAAGGGGAACACAAGATCATGGACTTCATTCGTCGAAGCAAGCACACAGAAGACTATGATCCTAATCTGAGCCATTGTGTGTTTGGGTCAGATGCAGATCTTATACTCCTCACCCTTGCGACTCACGAGAAGAACTTCTCTGTTCTTCGGGAGACACGGGAATGGGTATCTGAGAAAGTGGAAGGCTATGCTCCTCTCGAGCTTGTGCATATCGGCTTGCTCCGGGACTACGTTATACAAGGTATGTGTCCATGTTTCGACCTCGACTACGAGCGGGTTATAGATGACTTCGTGTTCCTGTGTTGTCTAATTGGGAATGACTTTCTACCTCATCTCCCCAACTTGGTTATCAACGATGGATGTGTGGATTGGATGATGTGTATTTATAAGAGCGAGTTTGCGAAAATGGGGACTTTTTAACTTGCAACGGGTCACTGAATACGGTGAGTTTCGGGCATTTCATACAGGCGATTGCAGCCGAGGAAGAGAGCTATCTGGAGAACAAGTATAAGAAGAAGAACAGGTCTAGACGTCACCACCGGAGATGGTTTTCCCAGGAGACGGTTGTTTCAAACCAGCAAGAACCGGAAGTTGTGAAGGTGGAAAGTCTGTATGAGGAGGATGTAGCTGAGTGCATAAACGAAGACGTACCTGAAGCTCAGTCTATGCATGATGTAATGCCACAGGAGGAACAGATAGCACATATGCACAATCTGGTTGGAGAAGTTCAACATACACAGGGAAATGAACCCCTTGACGAAGCTGATGTTATTTACAAGAACAAGTGCTTGTATTGGATGACTTAATGCTACAAGAGGAGGAAGAGGTTGGAGATGTCCAACATGCACAGGTGATTGAAGATCTACAAGAGGATGAGGAGCAGAAGAATCTTGAAGAGCTAAAGCTCGAAGCTAAAGCTCGGGTTACACGGAACACAGACAGGATCATGAGTATGCAAAGAACAGGGACCAAACGAAGCTTGGTTTACCGGGATGGAAAACACGGTACTACTCGATAAGGCTACAGGTTCCCAAGGAAGATACAGACGCTTTACTGCATGCTCGAGCTAATATGGTGCTTAAGTATATAGAGGGACTTCAATGGATTATCTGGTACTATTACCATGGAGTATGTTCGTGGCAATGGTATTATCCGTATTACTATGCACCATTTGCATCGGATTTCGTGGGGCTTAACGGGTACAGCTCTGGGTTTACGCTGGGGCAACGTTTGAAGCCTTTACAACAGCTAATGGCAGTTTTACCACCGCAAAGCGTGGAGGCACTTCCGTTATGTTATAGGAGTTTAATGCTTGATGAAAACTCGCCATTGAGAGAGTTTTATCCCAAGGAGTTTAGCGTTGATTACAGGGATGTTAACAAGGCTTGGAAAGGGGTTGTTAAACTACCGTTTGTCGATGAAGAGAAGCTTGTTGCTGCTACTAATGCACTTGATCATCTTTTGAGTGTGGAAGAGCGGGAGAGGAATTGCTTCTCATCGGATATTGTTCTACACCACTGACATGCTTTATATGTTGTATTTCTTATATATATAATTTACAATGACATGACATGAGATCTCATAGTATATACCCACGTACACATACACAGAATCTACATCGTGTATTATATATAGACACACTAATTAATTCGTAAGCCAATCCTTAAATTGAGGTACACGACTGCAAAAAAAGCTATTAATATAACTTGATAAGATAAGGACAAAAATAGCGATTATAAATAGAACCTTGGACGGTTGTTTATCACTTTGATCAGTTAATAATCAAGCGATTAATTAGATGATTATTGGGTATGAAGAGGACGGTCAGTTGTGGGCGTTCTCTCGGTTTAAAACACGAAGAAGGTATTGACAGTGAGAAAAACAGTTGTGGTTTGGGGATTGGTGAGGTACTGGGAGGGAAATCTCTAAAGAGGACTGTTTCCAACAGATTTAATAAGGAGTCTTTGTTCTGTGGTACCAATTTTTTTCGCAAAGCGTGTTACGTATGCAGGAAGGATATAATACGGATATTTTTATGTACAGATGCAAGACTTTTTGTAGCAATTCTTGCCGAGACAGACAGGTGTTCCAAGACGAAGCTTCAAAGCCAGGGTCCTCAATTGAGGCAAATGCATGAAGCTGGTGAGCTACGTTCTGTATGATTTATTTTTATTATGATTTATTTTTATTTTGTATGCTTAAGCATGTTAAGCAAAGTTTAACATGCCCTTCTATTATACATTTCCATTCATCATTTATATTTTGATGTGCCTGTGTACGATAAAATTCTGTTTAAAAAATAACTTACAAAAATCAAGTAGAGAGAGACATAACACACATATATATATTATATATATATATATATATAGAGAGAGAGAGAGAGAGAGAGAGAGAGAGGAGAGAGAGATTTACACCAGGTCATATTAACTAGTAAACCTGTTACAGTTTATTTGCAGGCATAGACTTCTTACAGTATTTGTTTGCAAACAGATCATCATTTACATTAATGCAATTATAATCTGCTGAACTTACCTCGTTCAAGTTCATCCTCAGGGTGTACATCGGCACGTTTCTTGTCCATCTTCTTGCGTTTAGCAGGAGGTTTGTCCTGTTTAGCAGGGGGTTTTGTCCTGTGCTGCCCTTGATCTTAAAGCTGGTGCCTTCCTCACACTTCCGTTCGATGGTGCCTCTATGACGTTTAACGGTTCTTCTATCCAGTTGTTCTGTGCGTTAGTCATTTGTGCTGAGTTCAACACCATTTCCGCTGCTATCACCTGGTATTATCATACATAAATTTAATATGCAGAGGAAGAGCATTGGAGTTAATTTCCTCGCCACAAGCAAAGGTAAATTTTATACACTACTAATCGTGTATTACCAAGTATATATGTTTATGTATGTCTGAGATATAAGGTATTACACGTATTACACGTACATGCTATTGTACATGGTCTCTCTCCCACACAAACTTACCCGATTGACCAGACATTCACGAGCTGTTTAGCTAGCTCAGTTGTTTGAAGCCCTGCCTTGGCTGCTGCTGAAGGGCCTTTGCAGTCTTTTCATCGCTGAGAAATGCTGCCAAGCGTAGATCCATGTCTAGCCCCGAAGAAACACCACCACAAGTTATTATCTTCCCCTGTAAAGACATGCTGCTGTAGATATCTCTCTCCCTCTCTCTCTCATATCATACACATACACAGCCTATGAGCGTTCTAACCATACAGCACTTGTACATATAATGCAGAGAGGATGTGATATACACATAGATATACAAAATAAGCTACATTTATATAACACATAGATATATGTATATATAGAAAAAGATCAATATAAAATATACAAATATCTTACACGGACAGCATAAGTCACACACACCTGTTCCAAGACTCGGAGTTGTGACACAAGTAGTAGTGACCGGTGCACACAGACGTGGTGTACATTGTGTTTTCATGTACCTGGTGTGCGTATATGTATGTCTAATGAATGATATAATGAACCTTGCGTATCCAAGACATGAACACACATGGTCTTGCAAGAGGAGCTGTGTAGCAGGACCACCAGGAACACAACAACATGTCAGTTGCATTGAGGCTGAGCATGCCCAAATCCGCACAGTAGGCACCGGGCTTGTGACTGATAAACACCACATTCACATTGGGCAGCAGATGAAGAATCTCGTACGGAAATACTGATCTGGATCATTGACGTCCTACTGTTCTCTGAATCCTCTACCAGCTGATCATTCTCCTACCATATCAAAACCCTAAGTGTTCTTCCCAGTAACCCTAGATTTAGCTCTGTCCTCCTAAAGAGTTTTTGGTGTGTGTGTGTCTCTCTCTCTATAGCAATTACAACGCTCAAGCATGAACTTACTGAAACTGTGGACAAGAACAGTATCGATTTGATTGGAAAATACCAAAAATTATTCTATTCTCTTCTTGGTTGTCACTTGCCCAAAAGGATTTGGATCAGGCAAGAGACGAGCAAGTACAGCAAGCGGAATTACAAGATACGGCAAGTAAATGGCAAAGAGGACAGACTTTGTTGCAATGTTGGAGCACAGAATGTCGAACAAAATGGGAACCTGCATCGAACTCATATTTAAATCATACAGTGAATCAATGGAAATTTTACCATTGTTGTTGCAGTGTGCACTCCATAAATAATTCCAGTGGTTCTTCCCCAGGATTTGCCTGTTTTTATGTGGTCAGGGGAATTAAATCAGACAACAAGTGCTTACCATAGAAGAAGGCATACGCATTGACCAGATAGAGTGGAAGCTGCAAGAAGATCTCGCAATAAACAAGACCCATGAAAAAGGCAGGCTTGTCCCGCATGAGATAATCACCGGAATTATGTATGTGCCAGTTGATCGTGTCCTGAATCACCACTGGATACTTCGACAATGGGAACACAGCCGTGGAATCTATCAGCAAAACCAAAGGCACATTCATGGCGAAGAACACGGCCAGCGCAATGTCCACAGTCCTTGTACCCATTCTTGGCCCGAACTCCAAGATGCAATAATAGGTTTTGTAAACATTATTATTAAATTCTTTATTTGTTTATTTTCTTTTATAATATCTCTACAAACATTTCTTGTATTGGCTTCGTAACTTTCTCAGTTCTCTGAGTATACGTTACCCAAAATATGTGGGTTACATCCTGGAGAGAGAAGATCAGATTGTATGTAATGAACATTGTCATTCTCTTTGAGCTATGGACCGCTTCCCACAATCGAGTTGAGAAATACACTCAACATGTAATTATATTGTTCGAATCAAGCAATTCCTACTTATTTACCCGACTGAGAATCTGCTGAAATTTCAATTCAATGTATCCTGGATATATCATTAACTCTTGCTTGTTGGAGGGACACCGTCCCTCTAGCATGGCTCTTCCACGTGGCTCCACCACGTAGGCAGGGCAGATGATCTCTCCACATTCTAATTGAGGACTAGGACTAGGGAGAAGGGGCATTAGGTTGCTCCTATCGTGAGAAATAAATTTGTGTTTTGCAACATGGTATCAAAGCCAGAGTGATGATAGAGTCTCATGCTCTACTTCGATAGGACATTGGGCATTTGCGTGGGAAGTTTGGCCTCTTGTGAATGATGCTGTTTCAGAAGTTCAGTTTGGGATTGAGGGTGTAAAGATGTATGGTCGCTGCCTAGGCTAGACATGTGGTGACTTTAAATATATTTACAATCTAAAACAGTAGTTTGACAGGTCTTTTCAATGGTTAAGGCATGTCTTTTTAGTTTTTCTGTTGCGTGGATTCTTTCTATTCCACTTTCTCACATGTTGGATCTTCCTTCCCCTGTTGTCTTAATCCTCTGCTAGTTGCACACCGTGGATAGGTCCTTTTAATGGGGGATGCACTCAACACTTGGTGAAGGAACCGTTAAAACCAGGTATTGACTCATTCTGACTGGTTTATCAGATGAGCGATGACCAACTGTGGATTTTGAGTGAGTGTATCATTCAACATGGGTGGATGAACATAGCGAAAGATAAGATGGGTTCTGTAGGTTGAGATAAGCGGTTATGTTGCTAATTTGTTGGTTTACACAGGATGATTGAGTCTACATGGCAGTTTGTTTTTTTGTTGCTGTGGTGTTGGTTCGTGTGGGTTAGACACTTGTTGGTGCTACTGTGGCACATCATGTGGTGATAGGTTTTGAAGAGCTGTTGATTGGTGTGGGTTAAGCACTTCTTAATGCTCTATGGACGAAGGACTTGTGGGCTTCTTAGGGTTGTGTACAGTGCTGGTGGGTGTGGGTTAGGCATTTGTCGGTACTTTCTTTGTGTGATGGTGTGAGTTGGTCTCATCCTCCTTGGTGATAACTTTCACTTGTTTTCACCATCTTGAAGATTCTTTGGAGTTGGACAAATATTCTTAAGGGATATTCTTGGGATATGCTATTAAGAATATGCTAATGGAATATTCTACTTTATGCAATATGTTTTTGCAGTATATACATGTCTCCATTTTATGACTACTATTGTATATATAGGGGCAGGTTCTTTAGGTTGTTTCATCTGGGTTGTTTCTCTATGTGGATTGGCTCGTAGACCGGCATGCAATAGTATCCCGACATTGAGAAGACCAGTAAAGGTCTGAAGTATGACAAAACCAGATATCTGCGAGCTTGAGCTTTCAAGTTCAAAACTCCAAGGTATATGGGATATTCTTTGAATATTCTTGGGTATCTTGGAGATAGTATATAGTTTAACATAATGAATATTCTGGTATTTTTGTATTTTGTTTTCTTGTTCTTAATACAATTATCGTTTGATAGGTCCAGGTTTGATTTTGAGGGTTTCCCAGACCTTGGTGGCTGGCCTTGGTCTCCCCTGAATCACTTGAAACCCTCCCAACCATCCCACTCCACCAACGCAACAAATGGCGGTAGTACAACAGATTGTCGTCATAGACGTGCCACCACCCAAATTCACCAGCCAAGAGTTTTACCTTTGGTGGGTAAAGATAGAACTCTACCTAGAAGACATGGAGCTTTGGGAGATCGTGTCTGGCACCAAAGCCAAGCCCACGACTCCTGTTGTTGACATAGCCACATGGGAGAAGAAGGATCGCAAAGCCAAAGGGTAAACTTTTCAATGCCCTAGAGCAACACGAGTTCCAAATAGTGGTGCGTTGTAAAAGTGTTGCCGAAGTCTGGACATCCCTCAAGGCAACATACGAGGCTCCACAAGCTAGCAACCGCATTTACCTCAAGCAGAAGTTGTTCAGCACCGTTATGACTGAGGGAGACTCTCTCCTTGATCATGTTGGCAAGGTAAGAGCCATATTGGACGCCCTCCAAGGTACTATGGACGAGGTTGAGGAGTGCGAGTACATTTGTGCTTGCTTCCCCCTCATATGACTCACTCGTCTCTGCCAAACTACTCCACTCAAGTTGGTTGAGGTCCAAGAGACATTGCAAGACCTTGACACTCGACAAAAGAACACGGAGCAGTAGCCAAGCACTACCCTCTTCACGGCAATGCACAAGGGGAAACATAATGAGGACATTAGCTCATCTAGCTCACCAAGGCGGAAATCCAAGCCCAAGGTGAAGTGTTCTCACTGTAAGAAGAAAGGCCACGAGTGTCACGACCCGATACAGGATACAGGATTCCGGATACAGAATTGGGTTGCATGACTTTCCCACAGGATATTCCTACCAGGATTCCGGACACAGATATGGTTGCAGGATATTCCTACAGGATATGCCACAGGATATGCTAGAGGATAAGGGACATGTGGACTCATCTTAGCCTTGCATGCATGCAGTCACTTTGCATGCATGCAACCACTTTTAGCACTCATGCCTAGATTAGCTCTTGGAGTTGTGAGCATAAAAGCTCCGACCTAATTGTTGTACAATAGTTACTTACTATCAACACCAGTCTTACTACGATCAATCTCGTCTTGTCTTGTTCTTGTCTTGTTTCCTGTCCTGTCCTATCTCGCTCCTGTTTCCTATCCTGTTCCTGGATCTGTCCTCCTGTCTTGTTCCGGATCCTGTCCTGTTTCTGTCTTGTTCCTGGATCCTATCCTGCGCCTTCCTGTCTTGCTCCCGGATCCTATCCTGATCCTGTCTTGCTCCTGATCGTCCTGTTCCTGTTCCTAGTTCCTGTCTGTCTCGGTCCTGTCCTGAGTCAAGCCTTCCTGTTCTTGGAATCCTGTTCTCTTCCTGGTTCCTGGATCGTGGCTTGACAGTTTGATAGTAACTTTTCATAGTCTCTCGTTTCCAGCTACTTTTTTTGATTCTTTTCCTTCGTTTTCCTCCTTTTTCTTTCATAGATCATGGCTGATTTTGAGCGCTTTCAACGAGCACCAAATGTTACTTCATGAGCTGGCCACTTTGCGCCAAGTGGTCACCGACTGCAAGGTTCCACCAATGCGGCACATGCAGCTGCTGATGCATCCTCCAAGGCTGCTGCGCAGGCTCTCTCAGGCATCGGTGGTTCCCTCTTCATCAACTTTTCTTCGGAGCCGAAGGTTAGCATGCCAGAGAAGTTCAGTGGTAATCGTGCCGATTTCCAAGGTTTCCTGAATCAGATCCGGCTCTTGATCCGTATGCAACCACGGCGCTACTCGACTGATGCTCAAAAGGTGGCTTTTGGCATCCTTACTAAGTGGATCTCCACGGGCTTGGGTTGCCCCCTTGCTGGAGCGTGACGACCCATTGATGGAAGACTTTGAAGGTTTCGTGGCTGCCTTTGAAGCCTGTTTGGAGATCCTGATAAGTACGTTTCATGCACGAAGTTACGGAAGCTCACTCAAGGATCCCGACCAGCTTCCGTCTATGCATCCGAATTTCAGCAACTTTGCACGAACATTCCATGGGACGAGACTGCATTGATCGAACACTTCCGTTTTGGGTTGAGGGATGACGTGAAGGACCTTCTCCTTACGTTACCGGATGCCCAAACATTAGCGGAGATCATGCAACAAGCTGTTCGTTGCGACAACCGTTTGTTCGAGCGTCGTCAAAAGATCCCGTCAGCAGTTCCTGCAAACCAATCCTGCAGCTGTGGTACATGTTCCTGCACCACCTTCTGGAGTAGTTCCTATGGAGGTTGAGAAATCCAAGTGGCTCTCTTTCCGCTGCTGAGAAGCAACGTCGCCAGTGAGAACCTGTGCTTGTATTGTGGTGGAGCAGGACACAAGGTGGCAGATTGTCCTATTAAAGCCAGGAACTTCAAGACGCGTGAAGTTGAAGCTGAAGTTCAGTCGGAAAACTCCAATGTCCACTTCGTCTAGGAGCCGCGAAGTTGGACGTAGGTGCAGGCTCCATTGGTGCTGCTCATACCATCCATCACTTAAGTTTCCTGTACACATTCATCTTAATAATCGAGAGCTCATGGAGTTTGCCTTGTTAGACACTGGTGCAAATGCATGCTTCATGGATGACACTTTTGCAACTCAACATGGCATTTCGGTGGTGAAGTTGAAGCGTGCAGTTCCTGTAGAGGTGGCCGATGGGCGTCTGATTGCTTCTGGCGCAGTTACCCATATACCGAACCTCTCTCCTGCAGTTATGGCACATTCAACTGTTCAATTTCCTTCAACTTGATCAAGACTCGGTCGACTCCCATCATTTTGGGCATGCCATGGTTCGTTGTTGCAAATCCGCAGATGGAGGTCTAGGACACTCACGTTTTCCTCTCCGACAGTTAGGATCAATCCTGTACCTTCCTGTGTGCAGGATACATCCTTAGTATCTGAGGCAGTACAAGCTACAGGATTGACCATGCCTGTTCCTGTACCAGTGTTGAAGACTCCTCCTCGACAGGATTCACCTCATGTTAGTTCCTCAGCACATCCAGGCTCTCTCCATTCCTGTTTTCCCCACTCCTGCGCAACCAAGACTCCTGTACAGGATTCTTCCAAACCTATACACTCGTCAACATCCACACATGTTTTTTCCAATCCTGCCTCTTTTTGTTACCCTGCTTTTGTTCCACCCTCCAAGATCCTCCTCTTTTCCAGTCACAGCTTCCTCCTTCTCCTCTCCGAGTTCTTACCACTACCATGCATGAACTCGCCACTGATCCTGCTCCTTTCCACCTTTTTGCCTTTTAAGTAACTCCTACGTCCTCTTTACCTTTCCTATATCCGATTCTCCTATTTTTCAATCTCCTTCTCCTACTCCTTTTCCTTTTCCTTCTCCTCCTTCTTCCCTACCATCCAAATATCACGCTTTAAGGACGTTTTTGACAAGCACAAGGCTGCAGTTCTTCCTGTTCACAGGTCCTACGACTGTCCTATTGATCTTGCGGAAGAAAGACTCCACCGTTCGGACCGATTTATGCATTGTCACCCACGGTTGGAGGTTCTTCGTCAGTACATCGAGTACAACTTGGCATCCGGCTTCATTCGTCACTCAAAGTCTCCTGCAGGAGCGCCTATCTTCTTTGTCAAGAAGAAGGATGGGAGTTTATGTTTGGTTGTGGACTACAGGGGTTTGAATCAAGTCACCATTCGGAATCGGTACCCGTTGCCATTGATCCCGGAACTTCTCGATTGGCTGCGAGGAGCAAAGGTGTTCACGAAGATCGACTTACGAGGGGCCTACAACCTTGTACTGATTCGTTCCGGCGATGAGTGGAAGACTGCCTTTCGTACAAGGGTATGGACACTTTGAGTACACGATAATGCCTTTCGGCCTTACCAATGCCCAGCCATGTTCCAACACATGGTGATGTCACGACCCGATACAGAATACAGGATTCCGGATACAGGACATGGGTTGCAGGACTTTCCTACAGGATTCCGGATACAGGATATGGGTTGCAGGATTTTTCTACAGGATACTCCTACCAGGATTCCAGACACAGGATTCGGTTGCAGGATATTCCTACAGGATATGCCTAGAGGATAAGGGACATGTGGACTCATCTTAGCCTCTGCATGCATGCAACCACTTTTGCATGCATGCCTAGATTAGCTCTTGGAGTTGTGAGCATAAAAGCTCCGACCTAATTGTTGTACAATCAGTTACTATCAACACCAGTCTTACTACGATCAATCTTGTCTTGTCTTGTTTCCTGTCCTGTTCCTGTCTCGCTCCTATTTCCTGTTCTGTTCCTGGATCCTGTCCTGCTCCGGGATCCTGTCCTGTTCCTGTTTTGCTCCCGGATCCTACCCTGTGCTTTCCTGTCTTGCTCCCGGATCCTATCCTAATCCTGTCCCACTCCTAGATCCGTCCTGTTCCTATTCCTGGTTCCTGTCCTGCTCTCGGTCCTGTTCCTGAGTCAAGCCTTCATGTCCTTGGAATCCTGCTCTCTTCCTGTTTCCTGGATCGTGGCTTGACAGTTTGATAGTAACTGCTTCATAGTTCTCCGTTTTCCAGCTACCTTTTTCTTGATTCCTTTCCTTCATTTTCCTCCTTTTTTTTTTTCTTTCCTAGATCATGGCTGATTTTGAGCATTTTCAACACGAGCACCAAATGCTACTTCATGAGCTGGCCACTTTGCGCCAAGTGGTCACCGACCTGCAAGGTTCCACCACTGCGGCACATGCAGCTGCTAATGCATCCTCCAAGGCTGCTGCGCAGGCTCTCTCCCAGGCATCGGTGGTTTCCTCTTCATCAAACTTTTCTTCGGAGCCGAAGGTTAGCATGCCAGAGAAGTTCAGTGGTAATCGTGCCGATTTCCAAGGTTTCCTGAATCAGATCCGACTCTTGATCCGTATGCAACCACGGCGCTACTCGACTGATGCTCAAAAGGTGGGTCTTTTGGCATCCTTACTAAGTGGATCTCCACGGGCTTGGGTTGCCCCCTTGCTGGAGCGTGACGATCCACTGATGGAAGACTTTGAAGGTTTCGTGGCTGCCTTTGAAGCATGTTTTGGAGATCCTGATAAGTACCGTTCTGCATGCACGAAGTTACGGAAGCTCACTCAAGGATCCCGACCAGCTTCCGTCTATGCATCCGAATTTCAGCAACTTTGCACGAACATTCCATGGGACGAGACTGCATTGATCGAACACTTCCGTTTTGGGTTGAGGGATGACGTGAAGGACCTTCTCCTTACGTTACCGGATGCCCAAACATTAGCGGAGATCATGTAACAAGCTGTTCGTTGCGACAACCGTTTGTTCGAGCGTCGTCAGGAAAGATCCCGTCAACAGTTCCTGCAAACCAATCCTACAGCTGTGGTACATGTTCCTGCACCACCTTCTGGAGTAGTTCCTATGGAGGTTGAGAAATCCAAGCGTGGCTCTCTTTCCGCTGCCGAGAAGCAACGTCGTCGCAATGAGAACCTGTGCTTGTATTGTGGTGGAGCAGGACACAAGGTGGCAGATTGTCCTATTAAAGCCAGGAACTTCAAGACGCGTGAAGTCGAAGCCGAAGTTCAGTCGGAAAACTCCAATGTCCACTTCGTCTAGGAGCCGCGAAGTTGGATGTAGGTGCAGGCTCCATTGGTGCTGCTCATACCATCCCGTCACTTAAGTTTCCTGTACACATTCATCTTAATAATCGAGAGCTCATGGAGTTTGCCTTGTTAGACACTGGTGCAAATGCATGCTTCATGGATGACACGTTTGCAACTCAACATGGCATTTCGGTGGTGAAGTTGAAGCGTGCAGTTCCTGTAGAGGTGGCCGATGGGCGTCTAATTGCTTCCGGTGCAGTTACCCATGCTACCGAACCTCTCTCCTGCAGGTATGGCACATTCAACTGTTCAATTTCCTTCAACTTGATCAAGACTCGGTCGACTCCCATCATTTTGGGCATGCCATGGTTCGTTGTTGCAAATCCACAAATTGACTGGAGGTCTAGGACACTCACGTTTTCCTCTCCAACTTCTAGGATCAATCCTGTACCTTCCTGTGTGCAGGATACATCCTTAGTATCTGAGGCAGTACAAGCTACAGGATTGACCGTACCTGTTCCTGTACCAGTGTTGAAGACTCCTCCTTGACAGGATTCACCTCATGGCAGTTCCTCAGCACATCCGCAGGCTCTCCCCATTCCTGTAAGTTTGCGGTGTCCTGTACAGGGTTCTTCCAATCCTGTATCAGTGTCGAAGGTTCCTCCTCAACAGGATCCACCTCATGTTGATTCGTCAGCACATTCGCAGGCTTCTTCCACTCTTGCGCAACCACGGACTCCTGTACAGGATTCTTCCAATCCTGTGTACACTCACGGTGTCTTGTACAGGATTCTTCCAATCCTGTACACTCATCAACAACCACACATGTTTTTTCCAATCCTGCTTCTTTCTGTTACCCTGCCTCTGTTCCATCCCCCAAGATCCTTCCTCTTTTTCAGTCACAGCTCCCTCCTTCTCCTCTCCGAGTTCTTACCACTACCATGCATGAACTCGCCACTGATCCTGCCCCCTTCCACCTTTTTGCTTTTCAAGTAACTCCTACGTCCTCTCCTACCTTTCCTGTATCCGACTCCCCTGTTTTTTCTCCTTCTCCTTCTCCTTCTCCTCCTTCTTCCCTACCATCCAAGTACCACGACTTTAAGGACGTTTTTGACAAGCACAAGGCTGCAGTTCTTCTTGTTCACAGGTCCTACGACTGTCCTATTGATCTTGCGGAAGGAAAGACTCCACCATTCGGACCGATCGGTATCCGTTGCCATTGATCCCGGAACTTCTCGATCGGCTGCGAGGGGCAAAGGTGTTCACGAAGATCGACTTACGAGGAGCCTACAACCTTGTACGGATTCGTCCCGGCGATGAGTGGAAGACTGCCTTTCGTACAAGGTATGGACATTTGAGTACACGGTAATGCCTTTCGGCCTTACCAATGCCCCAGCTGTATTCCAACACATGGTGAACGACATTTTCCGTGACTTCTTGGACCAGTTTGTGGTGATCTACCTCGACGACATCTTGATTTTCTCCAAGGACCAGGCGGCACATGACAAGCATGTACGACTAGTTTTAGAGCGGCTTCGCGAGCATGGCCTGTACGCGAAGTTGGAGAAGTGTTTTTTCGATAGGGATTCGGTGGAGTTCTTGGGCTACATCGTCTCTCCTGCTGGCGTTTCCATGGACATGCACAAGGTGAAGACCATCGTGGAGTGGGAGAGGCCCAAGTCGGTACGAGATGTACAATGTTTCCTTGGCTTTGCAAACTTCTACAGGCGGTTCATACAGGACTTCTCCAAGCGTGTACTTCCACTCACAGAACTCACCAAGCGCACAGGACTTTTCTCTTGGTCCGACAAGGTGGAACACGCGTTCACAACACTCAAGGACGTTTTCACGACAGCTCCGATTTAGCACATCCTGACCCTTCTCATCCTTTCTTCATTGAAGCAGATGCCTCGGATTTTGCAGTAGGATCTGTCCTATCGCAAGTTGGAGAGGACAAGTTGCTTCATCCTGTAGCCTTTCACTCTCGTAAGTTCCTGTCGGCGGAGATCAACTACGAGATTCATGACAAGGAACTCAAGGCCATTGTGGATTCGTTTGAGGAATGGCGGCATTTCCTGGAAGGTGCTGCCTGTACAAGTTCTTACGGATCACAAGAACCTGGAGTACTTTCAAACGGCTCGGGTCCTCAGCTGGCGACAGGCTAGGTGGGCAGAGTTCCTATCACGTTTTGACTTCGTCATCGTCTACAGGCCCGGCTTTCGGAATGGCAAGGCGGACGCATTGTCTAGGTGCTCTTACCTTGCACCAAGCCCGGGCGATCCTGCATTTGACGGTCAAAGGCAAGTGTTGTTGGGTCCTGATCGTTTCCGGCTTGCGGCACTGCAGGTTCATCAGGCTCCAGCAAATTCAACACTCCTACAGGACGTTCGTTCGCAGTTGCCTACAGACGACTTGGGAAAGAATGTGTTCTCACACATTCATCCTGACGTTGCAAGTTCCTCTTCCTCCAGTTCCCGTCCAGACTACAACCTATTCACCATACAGGATGGACTCCTGTACCGGGAAGGTCTCCTGTACGTTCCTGTTGGTATTTCTAGGACTTGTGTGGTACAGGATTGTCATGATACCCCGGCTACAGGACATTTTGGTGTGGCCAAGACAGTGGAATTGGTGACTCGCAACTATTGGTGGCCTGGGTTGCGAGGTTTTGTGGAGAGGTTTGTACGGAGTTGTGACACTTGTAGCAGGTCGAAGATGCCTCATCATGCACCCTCTGGTCTTCTTCGTCCTCTTCCTGTTCCGTCTGCTCCTTGGAGATCCATTTCTATGGATTTCCTCACAGATCTTCCTCCTTTTCGTGGATTTGATGCAGTTCTTGTGGTGGTTGACCGTTTCACCAAGCAGGCTCATTTCCTACCCTGCAACAAGACAGCTACAGGTCAGACAACTGCCGAGTTGGTGATCCGCGAGGTGTTCCGACATCATGGTCTTCCTGAGAGCATTGTTTCCGATCGAGGTCCACAATTCATGTCCAAGTTTTGGCGAGAGCTTCTTCGGAGTCTACAGGTCAAAGCGGATCTTTCTTCAGGATATCACCCACAAACCGATGGGCAGTCCGAACGCACAATTCAGACCTTAGAACAGTATCTTCGTTGCTTCATCAGTTACCAGCAGGACAACTGGTTGGACCTCCTTCCAATGGCAGAGTTTGCCTACAACAACTCCATCCACGCATCTACAGGACAGACACCTTTCTTTGCTCTTACAGGCCACCATCCACGTTTTGACTTTGCTCCTACCGCTTCTCCTTCTTCCGCTCCTGCAGTACAGGATCGTCTTCAGCATCTTCGGCAGGTACAGGATGATCTCCAGGTTCATCTTCAACAGGCACAGGAAAGATACAAGCATCATGCTGATGCTCACCGACAGCCGGCACCTGCATACAAGATTGGTGATCTCGTGTGGCTTCTTCGTCGACACATTCGCACCAACAGGCCTTCTTCTAAGTTGGATTTTCAACGATTGGGCCCTTATAGGATTGTGGCGGAGGTAAATCCTGTAGCTTTCCGACTCGAGTTACCATCCACGGTGAAACTTCATCCTGTGTTTCACACCTCTTTGTTGGAGCCGTATCATCCTTCTTCTCTTCCTGGTCGTGTTTCTTCTCCTCCCCCTCCTGTGGTCATTGACACGGAACCTGAGTACGAAGTCGCAGCCATCCTTGACTCTCGTCTTCATCGTCACCAACTCCAATACTTGGTGGATTGGAAAGGGTACCTGCCTACTGATCGCACTTGGGAACCTGCATCCAACTTACTCCATGCTTCTTCCAAGGTTACTGCCTTCCATCGGCATTATCCTGCTAAACCAGGTCCCAAGACTCGTGGAACTCGTCTTTAGGGAGGAGGTGCTGTCACGACCCGATACAGAATACAGGATTCCGGATACAGGACATGGGTTGTAGGACTTTCCTACAGGATTCCGGATACAGGATATGGGTTGCAGGATTTTCCTACAGGATACTCCTACCAGGATTCCAGACACAGGATTCGGTTGCAGGATATTCCTATAGGATATGCCTAGAGGATAAGGGACATGTGGACTCATCTTAGCCTCTGCATGCATGCAATCACTTTTGCATGCATGCAACCACTTTTGCATGCATGCCTAGATTAGCTCTTGGAGTTGTGAGCATAAAAGCTCCGACCTAATTGTTGTACAATCAGTTACTATCAACACCAGTCTTACTATGATCAATCTTGTCTTGTCTTGTTTCCTGTCCTGTTCCTGTCTCGCTCCTATTTCCTGTCTCGCTCCTATTTCCTGTCCTGTTCCTGGATCCTGTCCTGCTCCGGGATCCTGTCCTGTTCCTGTTTTGCTCCCGGATCCTACCCTGTGCTTTCCTGTCTTGCTCCCGGATCCTATCCTAATCCTGTCCTACTCCTAGATCCGTCCTGTTCCTATTCCTGGTTCCTGTCCTGCTCTCGGTCCTGTTCCTGAGTCAAGCCTTCATGTCCTTGGAATCCTGCTCTCTTCCTGTTTCCTGGATCGTGGCTTGACAGGTGAATGACATCTTTCGTGACTTCTTGAACCAATTTGTGGTGATCTATCTCGACGACATTTTGATTTTCTCCAAGGACCAGGCAGCACATGACAAGCATATACGACTAGTTCTAGAGGGGCTTCGCGAGCATGGCCTGTACGCGAAGTTGGAGAAGTGTTTTTTCGATAGGGATTCGGTGGAGTTCTTGGGCTACATCGTCTCTCCTGCTGGCGTTTCCATGGACATGCACAAGGTAAAGACCATTATGGAGTGGGAGAGGCCCAAGTCGGTACGAGATGTACAATGTTTCCTTGGCTTTGCAAACTTCTACATGCGGTTCATACAGGACTTCTCCAAGCGTGTACTTCCACTCATGGAACTCACCAAGCGCACAGGGCTTTTCTCTT
This sequence comes from Selaginella tamariscina, assembly GCA_003024785.1. NCBI lineage: Eukaryota > Viridiplantae > Streptophyta > Lycopodiopsida > Selaginellales > Selaginellaceae > Selaginella > Selaginella tamariscina. The sequence goes on from PUQB01000097.1 coordinate 228,151, forward strand.
GGTCCAACAAGGCGGAACACACATTCACAACACTCAAGGACGCCTTCACGACAGCTCCGATTTTAACACATCCTGACCCTTCTCATCCTTTCTTCATTGAATCAGATGCCTCAGACTTTGTAGTAGGATCCGTCCTATCACAAGTTGGAGAAGACAAGTTGCTGCATCCTGTAGCTTTTCACTCTCGTAAGTTCCTGTCGGCGGAGATCAATTACGAGATTCATGACACGGAACTCAAGGCCATTGTGGATTCGTTCGAGGAGTGGCGGCATTTCCTGGAAGGTGCTGCACATCCTGTACAAGTTCTTACAAATCACAAGAACCTAGAGTACTTTCAAACGGCCCGAGTTCTCAGTCGGCGACAGGCTAGGTGGGCGGAGTTCCTATCACGTTTTGACTTCGTCATCGTCTACAGGCCCAGTTTTCGGAATGGCAAGGCGGACACATTGTTTAGGCGCTCTTACCTTGCACCAAGCCCGGGCGATCCTGCATTTGACTGTCAAAGGCAAGTGTTGTTGGGTCCTGATCGATTCCGGCTTGTGGCACTGCAGGTTCATCAGGCTCCAGCAAATTCAACACTCCTACAGGACGTCCGTTCACAGTTGGCTACAGATGACTTGGCAAAGAATGTGTTCTCACACGTTCATCCTGACGTTGCAAGTTCCTCTTCCTCCAGTTCCCGTCCAAATTACAAGCTGTTCACCATACAGGATGGACTCCTGTACCGGGAAGGTCTCCTGTACGTTCCTGTTGGTATTTCTAGGACTTGTGTGGTACAGGATTGTCATGATACCCCGGCTACAGGACATTTTGGTGTGGCCAAGACAGTGGACTTGGTGACTCGCAACTATTGGTGGCCTGGGTTGCGAGGTTTTGTGGAGAGGTTTGTACGGAGTTGTGACACTTGCAACAAGTCAAAGATGTCTCATCATACACCCTCTAGTCTTCTCTGTCCTCTTCCTGTTCCTTCTGCTCCTTGGAGATCCATTTCTATGGATTTCCTCATAGATCTTCCCCCTTCTCGTGGATTTGATGCAATTCTTGTGGTGGTTGATCGTTTCACTAAGCAGGCTCATTTCCTACCCTGCAAAAAGACAGTTACAGGTCAGACAACTGCGGAGTTGGTGATCCGTGAAGTGTGTTCCGACATCATGGTCTTCCTAAGAGCATTGTCAAGCCACGATCCAGGAAACAGGAAGAGAGCAGGATTCCAAGGACATGAAGGCTTGACTCAGGAGCAGGACCGAGAGCAGGACAGGAACCAGAATAGGAACAGGACGGATCTAGGAGTAGGACAGGATTAGGATAGGATCCGGGAGCAAGACAGGAAAGACAGGATAGGATCCGGGAGCAAAACAGGAACAGGACAGGAAACAAGACAAGACAAGATTGATCGTAGTAAGACTGGTGTTGATAGTAACTGATTGTACAACAATTAGGTCGGAGCTTTTATGCTCACAACTCCAAGAGCTAATCTAGGCATGCATGCAAAAGTGGTTGCATGCATGCAAAAGTGATTGCATGCATGCAGAGGCTAAGATGAGTCCACATGTCCCTTATCCTCTAGGCATATCCTGGGTAGGAATATCCTGCAACCGAATCCTGTGTCCGGAATCCTGGTAGGAGTATCCTGTAGGAAAATCCTGCAACCCATATCCTGTATCCGGAATCCTGTAGGAAAGTCCTGCAACCCATGTCCTGTATCCGGAATCCTGTATTCTGTATCGGGTCGTGACAGCACCTCCTCCCTAAAGACGAGTTCCACGAGTCTTGGGACCTGGTTTAGCAGGATAATGCCGATGGAAGGCAGCAACCTTGGAAGAAGCATGGAGTAAGTTGGATGCAGGTTCCCAAGTGCGATCAGTAGGCAGGTACCCTTTCCAATCCACCAAGTATTGGAGTTGGTGACGATGAAGACGAGAGTCAAGGATGGCTGCGACTTCGTACTCAGGTTCCGTGTCAATGACCACAGGAGGGGGAGGAGAAGAAACACGACCAGGAAGAGAAGAAGGATGATACGGCTCCAACAAAGAGGTGTGAAACACAGGATGAAGTTTCACCGTGGATGGTAACTCGAGTCGGAAAGCTACAGGATTTACCTCCGCCACGATCCTATAAGGGCCCAATCGTTGAAAATCCAACTTAGAAGAAGGCCTGTTGGTGCGAATGTGTCGACGAAGAAGCCACACGAGATCACCAATCTTGTATGCAGGTGCCGGCTGTCGGTGAGCATCAGCATGATGCTTGTATCGTTCCTGTGCCTGTTGAAGATGAACCTGGAGATCATCCTGTACCTGCCGAAGATGCTGAAGACGATCCTGTACTGCAGGAGCGGAAGAAGGAGAAGCGGTAGGAGCAAAGTCAAAACGTGGATGGTGGCCTGTAAGAGCAAAGAAAGGTGTCTGTCCTGTAGATGCGTGGATGGAGTTGTTGTAGGCAAACTCTGCCATTGGAAGGAGGTCCAACCAGTTGTCCTGCTGGTAACTGATGAAGCAACGAAGATACTGTTCTAAGGTCTGAATTGTGCGTTCGGACTGCCCATCGGTTTGTGGGTGATATCCTGAAGAAAGATCCGCTTTGACCTGTAGACTCCGAAGAAGCTCTCGCCAAAACTTGGACATGAATTGTGGACCTCGATCGGAAACAATGCTCTCAGGAAGACCATGATGTCGGAACACCTCGCGGATCACCAACTCGGCAGTTGTCTGACCTGTAGCTGTCTTGTTGCAGGGTAGGAAATGAGCCTGCTTGGTGAAACGGTCAACCACCACAAGAACTGCATCAAATCCACGAAGGAGGAAGATCTGTGAGGAAATCCATAGAAATGGATCTCCAAGGAGCAGACGGAACAGGAAGAGGACGAAGAAGACCAGAGGGTGCATGATGAGGCATCTTCGACCTGCTACAAGTGTCACAACTCCGTACAAACCTCTCCACAAAACCTCGCAACCCAGGCCACCAATAGTTGCGAGTCACCAATTCCACTGTCTTGGCCACACCAAAATGTCCTGTAGCCGGGGTATCATGACAATCCTGTACCACACGAGTCCTAGAAATACCAACAGGAACGTACAGGAGACCTTCCCGGTACAGGAGTCCATCCTGTATGGTGAATAGGTTGTAGTCTGGACGGGAACTGGAGGAAGAGGAACTTGCAACGTCAGGATGAATGTGTGAGAACACATTCTTTCCCAAGTCGTCTGTAGGCAACTGCGAACGAACGTCCTGTAGGAGTGTTGAATTTGCTGGAGCCTGATGAACCTGCAGTGCCGCAAGCCGGAAACGATCAGGACCCAACAACACTTGCCTTTGACCGTCAAATGCAGGATCGCCCGGGCTTGGTGCAAGGTAAGAGCGCCTAGACAATGCGTCCGCCTTGCCATTCCGAAAGCCGGGCCTGTAGACGATGACGAAGTCAAAACGTGATAGGAACTCTGCCCACCTAGCCTGTCGCCGACTGAGGACCCGAGCCGTTTGAAAGTACTCCAGGTTCTTGTGATCCGTAAGAACTTGTACAGGATGTGCAGCACCTTCCAGGAAATGCCGCCATTCCTCAAACGAATCCACAATGGCCTTGAGTTCCTTGTCATGAATCTCGTAGTTGATCTCCGCCGACAGGAACTTACGAGAGTGAAAGGCTACAGGATGAAGCAACTTGTCCTCTCCAACTTGCGATAGGACGGATCCTACTGCAAAATCCGAGGCATCTGCTTCAATGAAGAAAGGATGAGAAGGGTCAGGATGTGCTAAAATCGGAGCTGTCGTGAAAACGTCCTTGAGTGTTGTGAACGCGTGTTCCGCCTTGTCGGACCAAGAGAAAAGTCCTGTGCGCTTGGTGAGTTCTGTGAGTGGAAGTACACGCTTGGAGAAGTCCTGTATGAACCGCCTGTAGAAGTTTGCAAAGCCAAGGAAACATTGTACATCTCGTACCGACTTGGGCCTCTCCCACTCCACGATGGTCTTCACCTTGTGCATGTCCATGGAAACGCCAGCAGGAGAGACGATGTAGCCCAAGAACTCCACCGAATCCCTATCGAAAAAACACTTCTCCAACTTCGCGTACAGGCCATGCTCGCGAAGCCGCTCTAAAACTAGTCGTACATGCTTGTCATGTGCCGCCTGGTCCTTGGAGAAAATCAAGATGTCGTCGAGGTAGATCACCACAAACTGGTCCAAGAAGTCACGGAAAATGTCGTTCACCATGTGTTGGAATACAGCTGGGGCATTGGTAAGGCCGAAAGGCATTACCGTGTACTCAAAATGTCCATACCTTGTACGAAAGGCAGTCTTCCACTCATCGCCGGGACGAATCCGTACAAGGTTGTAGGCTCCTCGTAAGTCGATCTTCGTGAACACCTTTGCCCCTCGCAGCCGATCGAGAAGTTCCGGGATCAATGGCAACGGATACCGATTCCGAATGGTGACTTGATTCAAACCCCTGTAGTCCACCACCAAACGTAAACTCCCATCCTTCTTCTTGACAAAGAAGATAGGAGCTCCTGCAGGGGACTTTGAGTGACGAATGAAGCCGGATCCTAAGTTGTCCTCGATGTATTGACGAAGAACCTCCAACTCTGTGGGTGACAATGCATAGATCGGTCCGAATGGTGGAGTCTTTCCTTCCGCAAGATCAATAGGACAGTCGTAGGACCTGTGAACAGGAAGAACTGCAGCCTTGTGCTTGTCAAAAACGTCCTTAAAGTCGTGGTACTTGGATGGTAGGGAAGAAGGAGGAGAAGGAGAAGGAGAAGGAGAAAAAACAGGGGAGTCGGATACAGGAAAGGTAGGAGAGGACGTAGGAGTTACTTGAAAAGCAAAAAGGTGGAAGGGGGCAGGATCAGTGGCGAGTTCATGCATGGTAGTGGTAAGAACTCGGAGAGGAGAAGGAGGGAGCTGTGACTGAAAAAGAGGAAGGATCTTGGGGGATGGAACAGAGGCAGGGTAACAGAAAGAAGCAGGATTGGAAAAAACCTGTGTGGTTGTTGATGAGTGTACAGGATTGGAAGAATCCTGTACAGGACACCGTGAGTGTACAGGATTGGAAGAATCCTGTACAGGAGTCCGTGGTTGCGCAAGAGTGGAAGAAGCCTGCGAATGTGCTGACGAATCAACAGGAGGTGGATCCTGTTGAGGAGGAACCTTCGACACTGATACAGGATTGGAAGAACCCTGTACAGGACACCGCAAACTTACAGGAATGGGGAGAGCCTGCGGATGTGCTGAGGAACTGCCATGAGGTGAATCCTGTCGAGGAGGAGTCTTCAACACTGGTACAGGAACAGGTACGGTCAATCCTGTAGCTTGTACTGCCTCAGATACTAAGGATGTATCCTGCACGCAGGAAGGTACAGGATTGATCCTAGAAGTTGGAGAGGAAAACGTGAGTGTCCTAGACCTCCAGTCGATCTGCGGATTTGCAACAACGAACCATGGCATGCCCAAAATGATGGGAGTCGACCGAGTCTTGATCAAGTTGAAGGAAATTGAACAGTTGAATGTGCCATACCTGCAGGAGAGAGGTTCGGTAGCATGGGTAACTGCACCGGAAGCAATTAGACGCCCATCGGCCACCTCTACAGGAACTGCACGCTTCAACTTCACCACCGAAATGCCATGTTGAGTTGCAAACGTGTCATCCATGAAGCATGCATTTGCACCAGTGTCTAACAAGGCAAACTCCATGAGCTCTCGATTATTAAGATGAATGTGTACAGGAAACTTAAGTGACGGGATGGTATGAGCAGCACCAATGGAGCCTGCACCTACGTCCAACTTCGCGGCTCCTAGACGAAGTGGACATTGGAGTTTTCCGACTGAACTTCGGCTTCGACTTCACGCGTCTTGAAGTTCCTGGCTTTAATAGGACAATCTGCCACCTTGTGTCCTGCTCCACCACAATACAAGCACAGGTTCTCACTGCGACGACGTTGCTTCTCGGCAGCGGAAAGAGAGCCACGCTTGGATTTCTCAACCTCCATAGGAACTACTCCAGAAGGTGGTGCAGGAACATGTACCACAGCTGTAGGATTGGTTTGCAGGAACTGTTGACGGGATCTTTCCTGACGACGCTCGAACAAACGGTTGTCGCAACGAACAGCTTGTTGCATGATCTCCGCTAATGTTTGGGCATCCGGTAACGTAAGGAGAAGGTCCTTCACGTCGTCCCTCAACCCAAAACGGAAGTGTTCGATCAATGCAGTCTCGTCCCATGGAATGTTCGTGCAAAGTTGCTGAAATTCGGATGCATAGACGGAAGCTGGTCGGGATCCTTGAGTGAGCTTCCGTAACTTCGTGCATGCAGAACGGTACTTATCAGGATCTCCAAAACAGGCTTCAAAGGCAGCCACGAAACCTTCAAAGTCTTCCATCAGTGGATCGTCACGCTCCAGCAAGGGGGCAACCCAAGCCCGTGGAGATCCACTTAGTAAGGATGCCAAAAGACCCACCTTTTGAGCATCAGTCGAGTAGCGCCGTGGTTGCATACGGATCAAGAGTCGGATCTGATTCAGGAAACCTTGGAAATCGGCACGATTACCACTGAACTTCTCTGGCATGCTAACCTTCGGCTCCGAAGAAAAGTTTGATGAAGAGGAAACCACCGATGCCTGGGAGAGAGCCTGCGCAGCAGCCTTGGAGGATGCATCAGCAGCTGCATGTGCCGCAGTGGTGGAACCTTGCAGGTCGGTGACCACTTGGCGCAAAGTGGCCAGCTCATGAAGTAGCATTTGGTGCTCGTGTTGAAAATGCTCAAAATCAGCCATGATCTAGGAAAGAAAAAAAGGAGGAAAATGAAGGAAAGGAATCAAGAAAAGGTAGCTGGAAAACGGAGAACTATGAAGCAGTTACTATCAAACTGTCAAGCCACGATCCAGGAAACAGGAAGAGAGCAGGATTCCAAGGACATGAAGGCTTGACTCAGGAACAGGACCGAGAGCAGGACAGGAACCAGGAATAGGAACAGGACGGATCTAGGAGTAGGACAGGATTAGGATAGGATCCGGGAGCAAGACAGGAAAGCACAGGATAGGATCCGGGAGCAAAACAGGAACAGGACAGGAAACAAGACAAGACAAGATTGATCGTAGTAAGACTGGTGTTGATAGTAACTGATTGTACAACAATTAGGTCGGAGCTTTTATGCTCACAACTCCAAGAGCTAATCTAGGCATGCATGCAAAAGTGGTTGCATGCATGCAAAAGTGATTGCATGCATGCAGAGGCTAAGATGAGTCCACATGTCCCTTATCCTCTAGGCATATCCTGTAGGAATATCCTGCAACCGAATCCTGTGTCTGGAATCCTGGTAGGAGTATCCTGTAGGAAAATCCTGCAACCCATATCCTGTATCCGGAATCCTGTAGGAAAGTCCTGCAACCCATGTCCTGTATCCGGAATCCTGTATTCTGTATCGAGTCGTGACAAGCATTGTTTCCAATCAAGGTCCACAATTCATGTCCAAGTTTTGGCGAGAGCTTCTTCGGAGTCTACAGGTTAAAGCGGATCTTTCTTCAGGATATCATCCGCAAACTGATGGGCAATCCGAACGCACAATTCAGACCTTGGAACAGTATCTTCGTTGCTTCATCAGTTACCAGCAGTACAACTGGTTGGACCTTCTTCCAATGGTGGAGTTTGCCTACAACAACTCCGTTCATGCATCTACAGGACAAACACCTTTCTTTGCTCTTATAGGCCACCATCCACGTTTTGACTTTGCTCCTCCCGCTTCTCCTTCTTCCGCTCCTGTAGTACAGGATCGTCTCCAGCATCTTCGTCAGGTACAGGATGATCTCCAGGTTCATCTTTAGCAGGCACAAGAACGATACAAGCATTATGCTGATGCTCACTGTCAGTCGGCACCTGCATACCAGATTGGTGATCTCGTGTGGCTTCTTCGTCGACACATTCGCACCAACAGGCCTTCTTCTAAGTTGGATTTTCAACGATTGGGCCCTTACAGGATCGTGGCGGAGGTAAATCCTGTAGCTTTCCGACTCGAGTTACCATCCACGATGAAACTTCATCCTGTGTTTCACACCTCCTTGTTGGAGCCGTATCATCCTTCTTCTCTTCCCGGTCGTGTTTTTTCTCCTCCCCCTCCTGTGGTCATTGACACTGAACCTGAGTACGAAGTTGCAACCATCCTTAATTCTCGTCTTCATCGCTGCCAACTCTAATACTTGGTGGATTGGAAAGGTTATTTGCCTACTGATCGTACTTGGGAACCTGCATCCAACTTACTCCATGCTTCTTCCAAGGTTGCTGCCTTCCATCGGCATTATCCTATTAAACCAGGTCCTAAGACTCGTGGAACTCGTCTTTAAGGAGGAGGTGCTGTCACGACCCGATACAAGATACAGGATTCCAGATACAGGATATGAGTTACAGGACTTTCCTACAGGATTCCGGATATAGGATATGGGTTGCAGGACTTTCCCACAGGATATTCCTACCAGGATTCCGGACACAGGATACGGTTGCAGGATATTCCTACAGGATATGCCTAGAGGATAAGGGACATGTGGACTCCTTAGCCTCTGCATGCATGCAGTCACTTTGCATGCATGCAACCACTTTTAGCACTCATGCCTAGATTAGCTCTTGGAGTTGTGAGCATAAAAGCTCAGACCTAATTGTTGTACAATCAATTACTATCAACACCAGTCTTACTACGATCAATCTCATCTTGTCTTGTTCTTGTCTTGTTTCCTGTCCTGTCCCTGTCTTGCTCCTGTTTCCTGTCATGTTCCTGGATCCTGTCCTTTCCTGTCTTGTTCCCGGATCCTATCCTGTTTTGTCTTGTTCCTGGATCCTGTCCTGCGCCTTCCTGTCTTGCTCCCGGATCCTATCCTGATCCTGTCTTGCTCTTGAATCCGTCCTGTTCCTGTTCCTAGTTCCTGTCCTGCGCTCGATCTTGCTCCTGAGTCAAGCCTTCCTGTTCTGGGAATCCTGTTCTCTTCTTGGTTCCTGGATCGTGGCTTGACAACGAGGAGACAAAGTGTTAGGTTAAACACCCAAAACTCAAGCATGCTCTTGCTAACGAGCGTGGCAAGGCTCTTCTCGTTGGTGACATAGCAATGTACATGGTCCATACATTCGTGGTGGTGAAGAACCCCCACACCTTCTATGTGGACTCGGCAGCAACGCACAACATTATGAACACATGCAGATGGTACGTGATCTTCGAAGCAGCTTTACCTGGACAACATGTGCTGGTGGGAGATGAACGCCCTCTTCCCTTACTAGGATATGGGACAATTCGTCTTACCCTACTGAGTGGATACCAAATGCAGATCAAGGACATGCTCTATGTCCATGAACTCCATGCCAACCTGTTAGCACTTGAGCGGCTTTGCCATGCTAGCTACACCTTCCACGGTGATGGCACCCGCATCTCCTTCACACCCCAGATAGGATGTGCACCAGCACTACATGCACATCATGATGGCAGTGGGAGCTTGTACAAGCTGGAGATGGAGCTCGAGCCAACTTCCCCCAAACCGCAAGCTCTGGTCACTCAAGGTCACACTGAAGAGCTAGAGTTGTGGCACCAACGTTTTGGCCATGCTCCAACCTCATGGATTGCACAGCTAGCACCAGAAAATATGGTAGAAGGACCGACAATTCCCCCACTAGGGAACTGCCGTTCTATAGGGATGCCATCTCGGGAAGATGCCTTGCCAAGTTTTTCCTCCTAGCGGAGCAACCAGGGCAACTAGAGTGTTCGAGCTCATGCACACAGACCTCTATGGGCTGATGCAAACTTAGTCCTACGCTGGTGCTCGGTACTTCATGACCTTTGTGGATAATTTTAGTCACTATTATACCATGTATTTCCTTCGAGAAAAATCACAAGCCTTGGATTACATGCGGTTGTACTACACACTAGGTAGCACCCAGATTGGTCAGATACTGCGATGCCGATGGTCACCTCCAATGCCTTTTACCAATTATGGGATTTAGTTGGCATTGCATGGGAGCTAACAACGACCAACTCACTGCAGCAGAACGGCATGGTAGAGAGGAAGAATAGGATGTCGATGGAGAGTGCACAGAGCATGCTGCAAACAAGCCAACTCCCACAAATGTTCTGGGTAGAAGCAGTACACACTGCCAACTTCTTGCAAAATCACCTACCAACCTTAGCGTTGAAAGGGATGATGCCACAAAGCCTAGACTAGTAGGAAGCCATCTATAGAAGGACTGAAGATCTTTGGTTGTGAGGCCTATGTCCATGCCATTGATGACTCGTCACTCAAAAAGCTTGATGCCATGAGCATCCGGTGTCGCTTTCTAGGCTACTGCACAGATAGGAAAGCCTACAAGCTATATGGTTCTATTGCCAAGAAACCGATTTTGAGCAAGGATGTGGTCTTCAATGAACACCCCCTGCTCAGCTACCATCAAGACTCCTCAGCAATTCATGGAGCTTCTTCCAGCTCTAGACCTGGTGAGTGCTCAAGCGCAATTGAAATATTATCATCGGACTCAACTCCAGAAGGTGTGGAAATCCTGCTCCAAGTGCAACTAACCAATGGGAGTTCGTGTCACCAGCCTACAGTAGCTTCCCACGCACCAACTCTAGCACATGGCACTTCTACAGCATACCCTGTAGCTCAAGCCCCATTGCCCGTGGTCACAAGCACCTCCTCAAGAGCTTCCCCACCTAGTGCAACCCTAAACACAATTAGTACAGGGCCAACAACTTGTCGGCGCAGCAAGGCACCCCCTCCATGTCGTGCATAGAGTGCCCTCCAACTTGAGAGAGGCACATGTGTCACTGGATGCAGAGCATTGGCATGCAACATGCTTGGAGGAGCTTGGATCCCTAGCTGAGAATGAGGTCTATGACTTGGTGGCACCAGAGAAGGTTCCAATGGACCGCAAGCTAATCAAGAGCATGTGGGTGTTCACACTCAAGCTTCATGCTGATGGCACCATTGCCAGGTATAAAGCTAGGCTTGTGGCTGAAAGGTGTGCACAGGTTCCTGGCATTGACTTCACAGAGATGTTTGCTCCAGTGGTGAAGATGACCAGCCTACGTCTACTCTTCTCATTGGCGGCAGCTGGGGATTACGAAATCCACCAAATGGACATAAAAACAGCTTTTCTTTATGGGGAGTTGGAATAGGAGATTTACATGGAGCAACCTGGACATGAGAGTGCTGTGTGTTGAAACAAAGCCCATGCATATGGTACACTCAATTGGACAAGTTCCTCCTTCAAGCTGGCTTCTCTAGGAGCAATGTCGACCACAGTGTGTACATTCGATGAGTGGAAGCTGACTATGTCTTCATAGCAATGTACGTTGACGACCTTTTGATCGTCAGTAGCAAGAATAGCCAACTATTTTCGTTTGCGAAGGAGGTTCTCGCCAACCACTTTGCGATGAAGGACCTTGGTGAGGCCCACTAGTGCCTCGGCATCCAAATTGTTCATAACCGAGACAAGAAGTTGATTCATTCCCATGGACACACACATGAAGTTATCAATGGAACAATGCCCAAGCACTGATGCTAAGAAAGCAGCGATGATGAACATTCCTTAATAAGTGCAGTGGGGAGCCTAATGTTCCCCATGGTCTACACCAGACCTGACATTGCCTACACCGTCAACCAGGTCAACAAATTCCTCGATAATCTTGGCATGGCACATTGGGCAGCTGTGAAGCGGATTTTCTGTTACCTCTAAAGCACCCTTGACTATGGCCTTTGCTATGAAGGGGTCCAGCCCACTCTCATGGGATGTTGTAATGCTGACTGGGTAGGTGATCTCGACAATAGGCGTTCCACCACAGGCTACTCATTTGGCCTGGGCAATACTGCAACTTCATGGAGCAGCAAGTGCCAATCCACAGTGGCGACCTCTAGCACAGAGGCTGAATACATGCCTGCCTCAGCAGCCACCAAGGAAGCCATTTGACTTCGCATGTTAGTTGCGGACCTTGGCTTCACGCAGGAGGATGCAACTACAATCTACACCAATAATTTGGGGAGTCTAATAATCTCCAAAATCCTCGCTTCCACTCCCAGATGAAGCACATCGAGGTGGTACACCACCTAGTTCGTGAGAAGACTGAAGATAATTATATCAAGCTAGTCTATTGTCCGACGAACGTCGGACAAACGATATGGTGGCGGATATCTTCACCAAGGCTCTTCCCCGAGATTGCTTCGAGCAGCACCATATTGCTCTTGGAGTTTTACCCATGCCAGAGTGAGTTCCACTCTAAGCAGGAGCGTTCGACGGACATCGTGGACTCCCTCTAGCATGGCTCTTCCACGTGGCTCCACCACATAGGCAGGGCAGATGATCTCTCCACATTCTAGGACTAGGGAGAAGGGTGATTAGGTCCTATCGTGAGGAATAAATCTGTGTTCTGCAACATTGCTGCCTTGTCTTTCCACGCAAGAGATGACATGGGTTGCAGATATGTTTTTGACTTAGATAATGTGAACGACAAATGCATACGTAATCTGTGTTGAAAACGATGCCATTACGGCATGCCGTGTATGAGTGACTGTGTGTTATATTAGAATAAGTAGCTTGTTTGACACAAGTATTTACATAAGTTCCAAAAGAAAAAATTGAGTTTGGATCAAAGCGCGTTGGCAAACAGACTTGGGTTATGACAAGGACCATTTCTTTGTGCCGACGTATATAATATTGTATACAATGGACACCACTATATAAACCATCTATCAAACCTCATTCTCCACATTCAAGCTTGCATTCAGTTTCTGTATAATCACTAGAAACATATGGCTATTCACATCAGTTACATACTTGTTCTTCTTCTAGCTTGCAGCATATTTGCTAATGCTGCAGACGAAGACATGCTTCAGGACTTCTGTGTTGCGGACAAAAACAACGGACTCACCGTAAATGGGAAGGTGTGCAAGCCGGTTGAGGACGTAAAAGCTGCAGATTTTAAGTCCGATGTGCTCAGGGTCCCTGGTAACGCCAACAACAAGCTCGGTTCTAACGTCACAACTGCAAACGTTCTCAACTTTCCTGGGGTTAACACTCTGGGAGTTTCATTTGCTAGAATCGACTTCGCACCCGGTGGCGTAAACCCACCTCATGTTCACCCACGTGGAACTGAGATCCTGTTCCTTGCTCAAGGTACACTTTATGTTGGATTCATCACAACCGCCCCAGACAACCAGCTGTTTGCTCAGACTATATATCCAGGTGTCTGTGTGTGTGTGTGTGTGTGTGTGTGTGTGGGAGAGAGAGAGAGAGAGAGAGAGTGCCTGCGAGCGTGGGTGATGGTATATGTAGAAACTATAAACTTTCTTTTTATGTTCAGGTCAACTGTTTGTATTCCCCCGTGGCTTGATCCACTTCCAGATCAATATTGGAAAGGGTCCTGCAGTAGTATTTGCCGGATTTAACAGTCAGAATCCGGGAGTAACACAGGTTGCAAAGGCCGTGTTCGCATCAAACCCACCCATTCTGGACGATGTGATCGAGAAAACATTCCAGATTGATCAGGCTCTTGTACAAAAGCTCAGAACACTTATCAGCCAGACTTAACTATATATTTCTCTCTGTTTAATAAATGGTCCTCTTCTGCTTCTTTACAGGCCTTCCATCTACATGTGTAAGCATGTGTGTTCATATATGCATCTCATACACACAGTTATTATTCACCTAAATTTTCTAAGCTGGTTTGCCGGAATGGAGATCACTTGCATTCGTATGCAAACCCCATAGCCAGCAACTTAATTGTACGTTAGTTTTACCGCTCTACAAGCTTAATCCGGAAGTTATCTGCCCAGTGTCTCAACCCTCAGTCGCTCGTGATTAATTCACGAGCTCAAGTTTACATTATAACAGTGCAGTAGTTGCTTTTTCTATTGCAAGCTATGGAAGTTAGTCTCATGTTTGTCATTCAAATATACGAGTGTTTCTAATGTTTGCTTCTTCCGTATATGTTTGTGTACTTGATTCAGTCGTAAACACACACACAACTATAATACATGAGAGAGAGGGAGAGTTGCAGCAAAATGGACCAGAGATGACTATGCAAAAGCTAAAGGATGATTTTCACTGCCGGCGTCGCCGTATCTATAGATACTTGCTTCCTCGGGGAGCAGAGTTACTAACTAATGAAAAAATTCCATATAAAATCGAAGATGAACATCAAGCAAATTGAGTATTTGTGCATACGATAGATGGCATATGCTGGAGTTTATTCTCGCAATACAAACGTACATTTCTATTTAATCATGCATATGTATGAGTATACGCATCAGTAGCTAAGCACGTTTATTGAACTTTCAGAGACAGCACACTTTACACGTGTGTGTGTGTGTTCCTGTAAACAAGATGTACATATAAATTGTTTGTAACGTATGATGCTCATAGATGTTGATTTGTGACATAGATATTGGTTATGCCCAAGAGGGACATCTACAGCAGTCCATCGAGTTCTTTCAAAAGATGCCTATGCATGACACAGTTTCTTGTACGGCTGCATGTGATGTGCTTAGAAGGCTTGGATGCATCCATCAAGCCAAGCAGGTTTTCGACTCAGAGCTGTGTACTGCGCTCATCATCATCACTGCAAATGAAAATTCAGGGAATTTCCTGCAAGCTGATGTTGTGTTCCAAGTGGGACACTGCTTCTTGCACATCCATGATCAGTATTTGCAAGCCCCAACAACCTGTCTTACTCTCACCTTATGTTCTGAATGGCCAGGTATCCAAAGCAGCTTTGAACATATTCACAGTGAACACCATGATGTCTTGATACGTGGAACATTGTGAGTTTGACAAGGTCCAGACCTAGACGTCACAATGTGCAGTGTCCTGATTGCTTGGTACTTACCGGTTTGGAAGACCACAAGGAAGCAAGCTCCAGTTTGCAATATAGCTAAATGCCTTCCAATATACAATCGTCTGCATGGTGAAGATTTGAGGAGGGGCAAGGCATTTGCAGGAGGACAAAGAACTAATGCACAACATGCCATTTGTATCAGACACGGTGGCATTTCATACCTTACTGACCTTACTTGGTGCCTGCAGAAACCACAAAGATATTGTGAGAGCTTAAAGGGTGGGGAATGAATCTTCGGAATTAGATCCGTTGTCTGCTTCAGCACATGTGTTGTTGGCAAACAACTTTACGAGCAAGAGAAGAATTTTTAACATGTAATGAGAACGATGAAGTAAAAAGAATTCCTGGAGTATTACTGTCAAGTTCAAAGACACACTGTGCGTACACATAACATTCTCGTCTCAAAGACATCCACAATGAACACACGAGGTTGAACTTGCTGTTGAAAGAGGCTAGGTATCACCAAGCTCACCATGCTTGTTGGGAATGAAAGGCAGAAAGAGAAGGTCCTCAGCTCTTGCCTTTGCACTGATATCTTAGGAGTTTGGAAGAGAAAATGTGTATATAATAAAGAACTTGAGAATGTGTTATGATTGCACGATGATACTTTGCTTGTTATCAAACTTGGTAGGTCGCAAAGTTGTAGTCAAGGACTCAAAGATGCAAGCGTGTTTATCACTTTAAAATATAGGTATTTGTAAGAGTCCAAGCGTATTCATCACTTTCAAAACTGTATTTGTTCTTACGATTTACTCATGTAAATGTTGCTAGCTATAGGGTTTGAACCTATCTGATGGTACTTTATTTGTTAGGTAGTCAAGGACTCCATTAAAAAAGGTATTTGTAAGAGTCCAAGTGTGTTCATCCCTTTCAAAATGGTATTTGTTCTTACGATTTACTCACGTAAATGTTATTGTATATGGGGTTTGAACCCATGTGCATCTAAAATAGATATGATCCCGTCAGACCACTCGGACAAACCAGGCTAAATTTTAAAGTTTAAGAATATAGATACACAAAGTGTGTGCGTATAAAATGTATATGTTATTAACGATCTATTTTATAAATGTACATGCTAGGCTACGGGAGGAGCAAGATAGATGACTTGGATAGAGTCATCATTACATATTTGTATGTGTGTTTACATGAGTATATAATATATAAATAGATAGAAAGAGGTATGCATGTGCGTGATGAGAGGATGCTACTACTACATTTTCAATTTGCTGATAGTTTTTGTACAAGAGCCTAATCAATCTGGTGGAATGTTTTCTCAACAGCATCATCTGGAATGGGTGGGATTGATGCCATTGCAACATGTGTTACCCCCGGATTATGGCTGTTAAATTTAGCAAATACTACTGCATACCATTTTCAATATTGATTTGGAAGTGGGAGAAATACAACCAGTTCACTTGAACAAAGAAAGAAAGTTATAGTTTCTACAAATACCATCTGTGTACCCGCACCCACACTCACACACACCGTCTTGCACACCTTCCCGTCCGCAAACACAAACTGAAGAACGTCTTCATATGCGGGTAGTATTATTTGTATTATTGATATAATATAAAAACATAACAGTAAACACATGATATCCTTTTTATATTTTATACGTATGCTTTTTGTTGTGTAATTGTCTTTACTTTTATCTAATATAGACTGTTATTATAACTATCTATCGATCTTATTCATAATACAGTTCTCCTATCTTTATATATTCATAATCGTATTTACAATATGACAAGTACTCATAACACATGTACCACTTTACCCAAGGTTTTTATAATATACATTGTTCTTGCATTTTCTCTAACAATGCAGGATATTTTTATTTTAAATTTGAAATTTTTTATACGGAGTTAGTACCATTTGTCAGTTACAATTCGGGGCAACGTTGGGACTTGAACATGTTCATATCACCTTTTCTTGTTTCTTTTATTATATGTAGAATATACACATGTATATTCACTTGCTCACACATACAAGTGGAATATCCAGGACAAATGCTGCAGATGATGACATGCTTGTGCTGTCGACAACCGACTCACCATAGATGTTAAGGTGTGCAAGCCGGTGTGTGTGAGTGTACAGATGGTATATGTAGAAACTATAAACTTTCTTTCTTTGTTCAGACGAAGCTGTTTGTATTTCCCCCACTTCTAAATCAATAATGAAAAGGGTCTTACAGTAGTATTTGCCGCGTCAGAATCCTGGTGCAAAAGGCTGTGTTGGCATCAAACCCAGCCATTCTAATCGAGAAAACATTCCACCAGATTGATCAGGCTCTTGTACAAAAACTTATCAGCATAAATGAAAATGTAGTACTAACGCACATGCACACACAAGCATCTCTATCTATCTATCTATCCATTTATATGCTCACATGACCACATACGTACACATATGTATTGATGGCTCTATCCAAGTCATTTATCGTGCTCCTCCAGCCTATACACGCACACACTTCGTGTATCTATACTCTTAAATGTTAAGAGTGGTCTAATGGGGATGACTTAAGATCATGTGCATTTAGATTTTGTGCGCATGTCATACCTAGTAACATTTACGTGAGTAAATTACAACATTAAACTTTGCAAGAACAAATACCTTGTCAAACTCACAATGTTCCACGTAGCAAGACATTCTGAGCAAGTTCAACCTCGTGTGTTCATTGTGAATGTCTTTGAGACGAAAAATGTTATGTGTCACATACCGTAAACCTACGCACAGTGTGTCTTTGAACTTGACAGTGGATATTCCAGGAATTCTTTTTCCTTCATCTTTCTCCTTACATGCTAAAAATTCTTCTCTTGCTCGCAAAGTTGTTTGCCAACAACACGTGCTGGGGCAGACAACGGATCTAATTCCAAAGTTTCATTCCCCACCCTTTAAGCTTTCACAATATCTTTGTGGTTTCTGCAGGCACCTAGTAGGGTATGAAATGCCATCGTGTCTGGTACAAATGTCTTGCCCTTCCTCAAATCTCCACCATGAAGACGATTTGTATATTGGAAGGCATTTAGCTATATTGCAAAGGTGAAGCTTGTTTCCTTATGGCCTTCCAAACCGTTATAAACCCTACAATTTGTTAAGTACCAAGCAATCAAGACACTGCACATTGTCACGTCTAGCTAGGTCTGGACCTTATCAAATTCACAATGTTCCACGTATCAAGACATCATGGTGTTCACTGTGAATATGTTCAAAGCTGCTTTGGATACCTGGGCATTCAGAACATAAATTGAGAGTAAAACAGGTTGCTGGTGCTTGCAAATACTTTGGTCATGGATGTGCAAGAAGCAGTGTCCCACTCTGGCATCAGTTGGAACACAGCATCAGCTTTCAGGACATCCCTGAATTTGCATTTGCAGTGATGATGATGAGCGCAGTACACAGCTCTGAGTCGAAAACCTGCTTGGCTTGATGGATGAATCCAAGCCTTCCAAGCACATCATATGCAACCGTACCCTGTCATGCATAGGCATCTTTCGAGAACTCGATGGACTGCTGTAGATGTCCCTCTTGGGCATAACCAATATCTATGTCACAAATCAACATCTATGAGCATCATACGTTACAAACGATTTATATGTACATCTAGCTATTGTACATATACAGGAACACACACACACACGTGTAAAGTGTGCTGTCTCTGAAAGTTCAATAAACATGCTTAGCTAGTGATGCGTATACTCATACATATGCATGATTAAATAGAAATGTACGTTTGTATTGCGAGAATAAACTACAGCATATGCCATCTATCTTATGCACAAAGATTCAATTTGCTTGATGTTCATCTTCGATTTTATATGGAATTTTTTCATTAGTTAGTAACTCTACTCCCCGAGGAAGCAAGTATCTGTAGATACGGCGACGCCGGCAGTGAAAATCATCCTTTAGCTTTTGCATAGTCATCTCTGGTCCATATTGCCGCTAAAAAACAACTGTCCCTCTCTCTCTCATGTATTGTAGTTGTGTTTGTGTGTTTACGACTGAATCAAGTACACAAACATATATGAAAGAAGCAAACATTAGAAACACTCGTATATTTGAATGACAAACATGAGACTAACTTCCATATAGCTTGCAATAGAAAAAGCAACTACTGCACTGTTATAATGTAAACTTGAGCTCGTGAATTAATCACGAGCCTCTTGACCTGAGACTTGGAATGGAATTATGGACTGAGGGTTGAGACACTGGGCAGATAACTTCCGGATTAAGCTTGTAGAGCGGTAAAACTAACGCACAATTAAGTTGCTGGCTATGGTGTTTGCATATGAATGCAAATGATCTTCCTTGACATCACTCCGTCAAACCAGCTTAGACGAGTAAAATTTATGTGAATAATAGCTGTGTGTATGAGATGCATATATGAACACACATGCTTACACACGTAGATGGAGGGCCTGTAAAGCAGGAGAGGACCGTTTATTAAAGAGAGAGAAATATATAGTTAAGTCTGACTGATAAGTGCCCTGAGCTTTTGTACAAGAGCCTGATCAATCTGGAATGTTTTCTCGATCACATCGTCCAGAATGGGTGGGTTTGATGCGAACACAGCCTTTGCAACCTGTGTTACTCCCGGATTCTGACTGTTAAATCCGGCAAATACTACTGCAGGACCCTTTCCGACATTGATCTGGAAGTGGATCAAGCCACGGGGGAATACAAACAGTTGACCTGAACATAAAAAGAAAGTTTATAATTTCTACATATACCATCACCCGCGCTCGCACGCGCACACTCACTCTCTCTCTCTCTCTCTCGCTCTCTCGCTCACTCACACAACACACACACACACACACACACCTGGATATATAGTCTGAGCAAACAGCTGGTTGTCTGGGGCGGTTGTGATGAATCCAACATAAAGTGTACCTTGAGCAAGGAACAGGATCTCAGTTCCACGTGGGTGAACATGAGGTGGGTTTACGCCACCGGGTGCGAAGTCGATTCTAGCAAATGAAACTCCGAGAGTGTTAACCCCAGGAAAGTTGAGAACGTTTGCAGTTGTGACGTTGGAACCGAGCTTGTTGTTGGCGTTACCAGGGACCCTGAGCACATCGGACTTAAAATCCTTAGCTTTTACGTCCTTAACCGGCTTGCACACCTTCCCATTTACGGTGAGTCCGTTGTTATTGTCCGCAACACAGAAGTCCTGAAGCATGTCTTCGTCTGCAGCATTAGCAAATATGCTGCAAGCTAGAAGAAGAACAAGTATGTAACTGATGTGACTAGCCATATTCTGTAGAAAATCACTTTAAGGACTAAGCAAATATAAGTGTATGAGCTTGAATGTGGAGAAAGAGGTCCGGATGAATGGTTTATATAGCAGAAGTTATATTTAATATTTTAGAATGCAAAGAAATAGTCTTTGTCATGGGTAAAGTCTCTTTACAAACGTGTTGTTATTAATAAAAAAATGTCGCATATTTTCTTCTAGAGTTTAAGTAAGGTGTGTATTATATATATATATATATATATACATCTGATTCAATGAAAGTGATAAAATAAAATCTATCGTATCCCGCCCGCGTTAGGTTATCCACATCAACTAAGTCAAATTCTGATAACTTTACACTAAAGCACGTAACTTAAGTATGTTAGGTGTATATATGTGAATATACATCTTTACACGAGTTTTCATATACTATTTGACTGTATGGACTTGGACCTGTTGATACGACCTTTTCATGTTTTCTCTACCGTGTATGAAGAAGTTATAGAGTAGCCGGCAAATGTTACAAGCATATACTTTTAGACAAGTATTATATTGGTCTAATTGAAGTTTAGAAACTAATTGAAGTTTAGAAATCAATTATATTATTATTCAAATTTTTATATTCTTACATATAGGATTGTTACAGATGTAACAGACCAATTTAGAAAATTGCTACAGTAATTTGGAAAGAATCAAACTTTAAATTCCTCGTGTATGAAGTATAAATTCCTTCTGTATAAAGGGCCGATTCATGAAGTTAATTTAGTGTACCACCCTTAATTAAAATGGGTCTGATTTTAATGAAAAAAGTTAATAAATTTTCATTCCCACTAACTTTTCTATTAAATTAAATTTTATTAGTTTCTATTAAATTTAATTATTTCTTTGTAAAACTTGGTGTTTACAACGATCTTTAGAGACCATTAAATTAGCAAGCGAGCGTGAAGCAAACAATAGAAATTCAGGACGAGCTAAATCCATAATTCATTCCCTTAATCTTTAATTTTTTGATATTTACTTGTTTACAGGAGGTACGTCTCGAGCTTTTATTCTGCTAGTGCTACTCTGCTACTGTTGATTCTAATGCTAGTGCTTTTACTTTAGTTCCCACAAAAGAGAAGTGAGTCCCGACAAAAAGAGGGCTTCCGGGCTTCCGGGCTTCCGGGCTTGGACCCGGAATATTCTAAAGAATCTACCAGAATATTCTTAGAATATTCCTAAATATTCTTAGAATTTAGGATTTTGGCTCAGTCGGCAATTAACAACAAAATATTTAATCATAGCCATGTTTATACTGTATTATTAAAGTTTTATTTCAACACCAAAGAGTACAATTCAACACTTGTCACTTCTTCTTACGATTGAGCAATGCTGCAATTCGTGAACCACCAGTCCTACTTGACGTCGCTATTGCTTGGGTTGGGATTTCCTCTGGCTGGATGTTCTCTTTAATCCTGTTCATAGCAATTCTCCGAGCTCAGGGTTCTTCTCAGAGTCCAACAATGTTTCTCCCCACGCGATAGCTGCAAGCATTGAGGACCCGTACCACTGCCTATATCCCAGATAAGATCACCTGGCCGGGTGAGTCGTTCTATCACGAGCTGCATCAATCGAGTGCTCTTCGGTTGGTAGTCCATCCTGCATGTGAAGATAATGGTAAATACTTAATTGTTGAAATGAAATGCCTACCATGTTCTTGGAACCGCTCAGGATTATCAACAAGAATTGTTGATGACAAACGCAGTGGATTATCGCGCAATCCTCTAGATGCATCTTGGAAGACAAGAAGGAGCAGGATGCTCTCCTGTTAAAACATCAAAATCATTAATGAACTTCATGAATAAAGAAAAAAGTACCTTCATCTTGTTGCGGTAGCCCCAACCACGCCCTCTGTAGATGTAGTACGTTGCAGCAAGTTGAAGGTCCACCACACTTGCAGCTCGGACAACTTGATCCCAGGTGTTTGCTGCAGCAAACACAACCAACCAACCATTTGCAGCCATATGCATACCTGCAAACTGGAGTGCTTCATCGAACTTCACTGGATCAAGGTAGAGGTATGGCGTATCACTCGTTGTATTTCCTGGCAAGGTCCCATTTGGAAGGTCGAAGATCACCAAGTTGAAACCATATTCTCCCGCAATATGCTGGTAGCGAGTCTGGCTGTCAGCTGTATGGTACCTGGCCACCTGTGTCTGAACTTTTCTATAAGGAACCAGTCTAGCGTCAGGAACCTCCTCTTCCTTCTCATCCGTGAGCACGGCCTGTTGCATCTCCTCGATGTCATCAATCGCCAAGAAATTATCACCTCGAGTTGTAGCAAGTGAAGGGACGAATGTGACCAAGTCATCCTTGATGTCCATGGTTCCCTGCGATGGTAGCACTTCAGATAAATTGAAGAAGGCAGCTGGATCGCGAGTAGTGGAGGTGCCAGCTACTGTATCTGAGGTCTTCTTTGACTGCTGCACAGGCTGACGCCGCTTTGCCTTGGCCTTTGTCTTCTTAATGAAGTCGACCTCTGCCGGATCCCATGAGATGCATGGGAGATCTTTTGAGTGTTCATTGTAGAGATCCTTCTCCCATGTTGGTGGTTGCCCAGGTGGATAATCAAGCCAGAACGGTACGTGTACACGCTCGAACTCTGTCAGGCCAGATCTTGTCTTCGACCACATGTGTGGTGCTTCCATGTAATCTGACCAGAATACCATAGTCTGTGTGTGAGGCACCTTTCTCGCTGCGACATACCTGTAATGAACATATAGTAGTGTCAGAATGTAACAATGTCAAGAAGATCATCCTTACCTCCAAATCATCCTTCTTGCTGTCTCTTCGTGTTCGAGGAACTCTTTCGGCTCTATGGAGTAAGTGAACTTCACACACTCATGGAATGGCTGGAACATCACGTTCTTGCATTTTACCCGCACTTCATCGCACCAAGTCGTGAAATCTGTAACCGGCCTGCTCCACTCGCCATCCTCGATGAGTCCCGTGAGAATCTGTACTGCCTCCTCTCTGATTGCCGCCAATACAAATCGATAGTAAACCACCTTATCCACTCCTTATCCTGAACACCCGGCAATCCAAGTGTCTCTTGCTCTCTCTTCAGATCGAGACGTACCAGTTTATTGAAGTACATGATTCTCGTCTCGTTTGGAATTCTCGCCCTTGAAAGCGCGTACAGCTTTTCCAACCCCATCCATCTGCATTGTTTCCATGTGATTTGGGTCACCTTGTCGAACCACTCTTCACCCAATGCAGGATCGATGATGGCTAAGATCTTCATCATGCGCTTGTCATGCTTAATGTAGACCTGTTGTTGCTCCTGGTATTTGTTGCCTTTGGATGCCCTTGCAGCCTTCTCAAGATCATCCTCAATCTCACTCTGTAATTCACAGACGTAATCAACTAAGATATAAGTGTGAGACATGGTACCTCAAAAAAGATCTTTGCACAGATCAAATTCGGAAGTGGATGCCAAGCTTGTTGTCCAGTCGCGCTTTCCTTCCACTTTCTTATGTCATCTCGTTCCTTGTCACTGAGCCTGGCCAAGATCTTCGCTGTGCCCTCCTCACTGGTGCAACATGTCTTCACAGATAGCAGAAGATGTGGCAGTGTGGTTTGCACTGCCGTTGCGGAGGAACTGCATATTTGAAAAGCTCGAAGTTAGTTAATCCTATGATCTAGAGGTCACTGTTTACCTATTAATTTGCTGAAACATTGTCACAAGCTGAAGATTATCCATGACCCCAGCACGGATGAAGCCTGAACGCACTCTCACTGCCCACTGATCTTATCTTCCGTGTCTTCTGTGTACAGCTTCTGAAGCACCTTTAGCCTGTGATTACCATCCCAACAGATGAACTTCTTCATCGAAAGCATTGGTGCCCATTGCCGGAACATGTCGGACTGAAGCTCCTCCTCAAAAGCCAAATGCTGAGCATACATCGCTTCATCGCTTCTCAATGCTGCCAGATCTGCATCTGTCATGGGGTCCCCAACTTGAAGGATGAACTGAGTGGTGTTGCGCAAATAACCAACTGCCTTCTTGAAACTCCTAGTCAAAGATTCCAGATCCGCTGGATTGACTCTCCGCACCTGCTCATTTCCCAGAATTCGGCAAATAGGGACATCCGGTGCCTCTCCATATTCTCGGATTGTGATCTTCGCGAGAAGACGCACTGCACTCTCCGAATGCATGCTGGCTGCAATGTTGTAAACTTCCTCATTATCTGGCACTTCTGCTTTACCCTTCTTCTTCTTCTTAGCAGCCTCTGAATCTCCAGCAGCTTTGCGTCGTCTCTTCTTGCTCTTGGGTTCATCCTCTTCGTCACTCGACAAAGTCACTGCGCATGAGGCTTGTGTGCCTTCTGTCTGCTCCTGTGTCTCCTGTGGTAAGACATCATCCTCAACTTCTTCAACAAAGTCTGATTGTTTGTTGGGGTTGAACTACATCCTCTTGCTCTCCTGACCAGTCCTGCTGGCTTGCCTGTTCAACTGGAGCATCACTTGAAGGTCCTTGTTCCTGAACCACAGCCAGCTTCCTACTTCCTCTCCCACGACCCCGACGCCCTCTCTGAATTGCAGCTCTAGCTTCTGCTTCTCTCTCAGTAGGCTCCTTCATCTTCTTTTCTTGTAAACGTTGTGAAGAGCGCATCTACAAAAGCAATAAGGTTTAACAAAAAACTGTAATAAATGTTCAAAGATGTTTAATAAAAATTAAAAAAACATACTAGCCCTCACAGTCGGCGTGCCGACTGAGAGAGCAGTTGCTGTAAGTCCCAGTCGGCATGCCGACTGGGCCTGGCATCAAAGGGAGTCCCAGTCGGCATGCCGACTGGGACTGGCATCAAAGGGAGTCCCAGTCGGCATGCCGACTGGGCCTGGCACAAAGGGAGTCCCAGTCGGCATGCCGACTGGGCTGGCAACAAAGGGAGGCCCAGTCGGCATGCCGACTGGGACTGGGAACGAACAAGGCCCAGTCAAAATGCTAGGTGGGACTAGAACAGTCAACCCTAGTCAAAATGCTGACTGGGGCTGGAACAGTCAACCCCGGTCAAAATGTTGACTGGATCTGGAACAGTCCACCCCAGTCGGCCTGCCGACTGGGACGGACAACGAAGTCAGTCCGAGTCGGCAGGCCGACTCGGATTTCTTGCAACTGTGAAGAGATGTAAAAAGATGAACAGATCATGAAAAGATCATGAGCAGATCATGAAGAAATCAGAAAATACTCACCCCCTCAATGGAAGCCTATTGTGATTAATCCCTGGAGCCACACTTGCTCCACGCTATGCCCCCAAATGCGCCGCTGCTCCACGAAAACCTAGCCGCCCTCGCTGCCCTAGCCGCCCTAATTGCAAAACCCTAGCCGCCCTAAATCAATTAAAAACCAACCTAATTTCTGTAAACATATTGCATGCATGATCGCCACTTGTACATAGTAAAACTTTTTAATTTACAAAAAACCTACCCAGACGCAGTAAATTAATTTCACTCTTCTACCCAGACGCACGCAATTAATATTATTTTTAATATTTGTCAATGAAATGATTGCCTCACGACTAACAAACACATTAACCATCGTGTGTAATATGTTCATTGTCTTTGAATTTTAACTTTTGTTTGTTCCATTTTTGCTACATGGCAAGAATCAGCTACAATGGTGTTGACAAGGACTTCCCTGCAGATGAAGATGGTATTGCATTTGTCTTTGAAACAGATCTCAGGTCTGCATTTGACATTCCACCTTGGCAATCTTTTAAAGTGCTGCATTTGATGTCTGTTGTTGGTGGAGATGCTGCGAATGTTGAGGTAGAACCAGAAGGGGCAAGAGCTAGCAGTTTTGTGTATTACACACTTCTTCCTTCCAAAGGACCGCTATTCCGGTTGGAGACAACAGATCGGGACAATTCTATGGTAACAATACTTCGCAATAGTCAGAGATGTAGGATTGGGAAGCAACTGGTGGTCTCGTCATCGATTCAGCAAGTTGCTGAGGTCCCAGAAGATTGCAACGGAAATGTGATTTACGAGTTGCCAGCACACGAAACAATGAAGGACAAGTACAAAGGGATGAATAGGAAGGATGGGTGTGATTACTGGACTCAACGCTGCACAACACATTGGAATGTTCCAGCTCGTGTTAGTCGCAGTTCATGTATTGGCCACATGAAATGCGTAAAGGAAACATGTCCGTTCATCAGCTTCAGTAAGAAAGCAAATGACTGCCAATTTAAGGGCACCATTGATAAAGTCCAGTTATCTTCAGATGGTAGAGTGCTTGGAATGAAGTGTGTGCATTGCAACAATGAGCCCCTTCTAGTGCAGACATGCTCCGTTGTTGCATATTACATAATTCCAGATGATATCACATGCACGAGGCTTTTCATCCATCTTGGAGAACATCAACACCCACGTAGACCACCCGAATCCATGGTCTCTAAAGACAGAGCTAAGGAGACAATCAACAAAGCAGTCGCTGCAACCCCAAGAACTAATCAACGTGTCATAGAGTTTCAAGCAGCACGCAATATAATTTTGGAAAAACTGGTAACAGATTCTGGAGATGTATCATACGACAAGGTTCTGTCAGATCTACTACCACTCACAAATCACCGCCGGTAAGCAAAAAAATTATTATTTCCTTTTGGAGATGCTTAACCTTTCCATGTAGAACAAGAGAATGGATATCTCAGGCTAGAACAACAGACACTCGTTTCAAAGAAGGTTACGAAGGACTTCTGCAGTTAAAGAAGAAGCTATCAATCCCATTCATACATGTTATCCACATACCCGGAATGGACCTCAACGGAGCTGAAGAGCAGCCTTTAATCTTCAAAATGACGGTTGCCGGCCCAGGATCCGGAATAGACTACATTAGAAGGTGTCAATCTGGAGGTGATCTCGAACAGCAGTGGGTGGTGCTAGACCACACATATCGTATTGATGATTGGTGTACACTGGGAATACATCTCTATGATCCATTGTAAGTATTAACATATCTATGTTTTAAAATACTTACTAATATAATGCACTTATGTTTGTGTAGTTTAAGGTCGATGGTGACACTTGCTTATGGTGACATGATCAGGGAGGATAGTGTGGCGGTGATCAAATTTTTGAACACTATGCTTCAAGTGTGCAGCAAGCAAGGACTTCATAATGTGAACTTTGCGGGGTTCATGTCAGATGAGTCAGGTGCAATTTGGTTAGCATTGCGTCAAGTTTTCAACAATGGGTCAAAGATGAGAGGAAGAGAAAGGAGTTGTTTGTTCCATTACATGCAGTCAGTGCGTCAAGTTACAAAGAAGTGGATACTTGAGGAACACAGGGAGGAGCACATGAACCTTGCACGCTCATGGCCTGCAGCACTAACCAACCAAGATAAGTTGGAACGACGAGTAATGTTGGAGTCATTTTGGGAAGGCAGGTCCAGTAACGTTAGCGCTTTGCAAACATGGCTGTCATGGTGGGCAAGACATGAAGATCATATTTCCATGACAGAGATAATTGACTTGACAGAAGATGGTGTTGCGAATGTGCCTACCACTAACAACTCCGAAGTTGTTCATGCAAGAGCACGAAGAGCAAGGCTGACGAAGCGTGTTCCTTTGTTGGAGGCAACAATGTTAGATTTAACAGATGCTGTTTTCCAAAGTGCAAAGGTCAAGGCATCATTTGAAGGGAGATATTCAGGCACAGGTCCTTCCATGGAAACTCTTCTGAAACGTGCACAGCAGAAACTTTCAGCGGGAAAATCAGTGTCTCCAACAACTTTTGCAAATCTTGTTAGTGATGAAGAGCATCTTGCAAGTCCAGAGTTTGCCTCTACAACAAATGTTCGTGTTCGAACCGTTCGTCAACCGTCAACTGGGGACCATGGGATTGATGCACTTCGTACACATAGACATGACACACAATATGCAGAACAAGTCATCCCAAATGCACGCAGGAAAAAACTCAAGTTTCAAGATGTCAATGTCACTGAAAGAGAGACGTTGATGACTCAGTGGGCCATCAGACGCATTGGGGAGGCAAGTCAGGTGAAATGTCTAGGTCTCACTCAGGACGGTAACAGCAAGTGTGGCAGACCCATAGGATATCCACATCGTGTACCGGCACCAGGATTTCACGGTAGACGGCAATATACAAATGCATTTGGGAACATTGAGTTCACTCATCAGATGCTATGGTTCTGCCCACGCGATTCTTGTTGCTTCAGACGACCATATGCAGGGATTCCTCCTGAGAGTATTCCAGAAGTTCCAGAGGTTTGGCCAGTTCAAAAAGGAACAAACTTGAATGCAAATGAGGTTGAAGCTCTTCTGAAAGCAGGATTCAAGTTGGAGGGATTTGAAGAAATGGTAGACGACAGTAGTAGCCGAATGGATCGAACACCATCACCACCAAGAGGAGAGGGAGCACATAGAGTACCAACATACCATGGACGGAGTGTGCGAACACCAACAAGAATGTCCAAGGAACATGAGAAACATTACAACCAGGCAAAGATTCTTCAAGGTCGGATCAACAACGTGGAGGTGGTTCAAAGAGGGAAGACTGAGGCCTTCATTGTCTCTGCAGGCATGCAATCTGCTAAGGTAACAATTTCTGCTGTTCCGTCATGCACTTGTGCAACTTTTCAGAAAGCCAAGAACTGGAGCCCCTGCCAACACATGTATTTTGTGTACACTCATGTTCTTGGATTAGACCCAACGATTACTTACTTCTTACAGAGGCGGACCCTTACTCCAGCAGAAGTGCATCGGTTATTGGTTGGTTGCAAGCGCAATGTCGAACCTGCGACTTTTTAAGTTTAGTCGGTATAGTAAAGTCTAGTCGGCAAATAATTAGCGTTTTTCACTTGTTGGTCGGCATTTTATAATGAAAGTTAAAGATAATCTACTTGGCAGAATATTCTAGAATATTCCCTTTTATTTGACAGAATATTCCTGGATATTCGGGAATATGCGAAAAGCCCGTTGTACGAAGCCCGGTTTTTGCCAATCCTCAAGAGAAGTTGGTTTTAGCTTTCACAAACGATAATTTAATTCGAAAAAGAAAGTCAAACTAGACTCAAAAAGATATTTTTTACTTAATTCAATTAAAGAGGTAGAATATTTTAAAGGAGCCAGAGATCATTGTTTGAAAATGGTTTTGACTAAAGAGAAATGGCTAACAATGTTAGTGGGAATGGATACCCATTATGTAATTGTATATTTATTAAATTAAGTTAAGTGTGAATGTGATCTTTTTAAAAAATTTCTAATTAAATTTGTTAGTATATTTCCATTAAATTATTTTATTAGGCTAATTAGGTTAATTAAAATAAAATAATTTGATTGAGAGTAGAAATCAGCCCATAGTATTATATTATGGCAGTGAAAACTTATGTGTTAAATCAATAATAAAAATTATTTAAGAATTTAGTGTAAACAAAGTTCTAAGTACTCGTAAGCCAAGTGGAAAAGTTTAAATGAAAATGGAAAAAGTGATATTGTTTTTTAATTGAATTAAAAATTAAAAATTAAAATAAATATTAAGAAGATTCATGAAATATTCATGGATATGCTTTATTTAATAATGTTTAATCAATTCAACCAAAAAGTTTAAATAATTATATATGCAATATGTGTTTCATGTAATGTATTTGTGTTTCTCCTTTAGAGAGCAAAATAATAAATTTTAAAAAACATAGACATTAAAGATTTCTTTTGACATTTTTTAAGTGTTGTGAAATGAGTTTCAAATTAATTCAACATGGTTTTTGAGAATACATATGAAATATGATAACTATGTAATAAGTATTTTTCTTTCAAGAAATAAGAGTAATATTTTTTTGAATAAAGATAGTCATTCATGCTCTTTTAATTTGCATATAATTTGTCTTTTTATGCATCTTATATATAACAAGATCAATCTTGCTGTTGATGTTCACATGTAATTTATATAAGTAAGATGTGAAGGCTCGTTTAATGAAGTTGCTGATTTATATAGTCTTTAATGTTTTTTTATTGTTTATTTATGAATAATAATGTTAATTATGTTTATTATTTATTTGTCTTCTTCATTTGAAATTCATGTTTTATTATGCAAGTTTACTTGAGGATTTGTTGATCTTTATGTAGGTATCCAAATTGTTTTAACATTTATGATACTGTTGTTACATGGTCCATTTTTGGAAGGATTATATTACAGTGGTTAATTTTGACATATATAAAGTTGAAATATTTTCCATGGTAGGGTTTAGACAATATACTATTAAAATAATAATTATGTTTATAACTAATTTGCTCTGACATGCATCTTAACGCAACTTTGTATAAATGTGCCATTGCATAAGTTTTCCATTTAAAAGTTGATAGTTATGAACGAATGTTAATGAAATAATAATCTCAGATCAACCAAGAATTTTATTTTTAATTAACTCATTTAAATTTATAATTAATACAATTCCAATAACAACTAACACATCGTTCTCCCAAGTAACACAACCTTAATACTTACCCCCATGTTCTTTTTTTATGAATTACAATGGGAGAATGAAAGGCCACATTAGATGAACTTGCCCAACCTAGATAAAGGTCAAGCAATAAAATATTTGTGGTGTAATTTAAAATCAATTATGTTTATAACAAAAAAAATTTGTAAAACCTCTATAGAGGCTTTGTCGTGTCCTAGAAGTACAATTATTTTCATTCACTACCAAGCCAGCTCTACAAAATCGTTTTTACAAAATGTCATTCTTTTTAAAACAGGTAAATTAAAATCATGTTAAGAGTTGTTTGATATAAATTTTATGGCAAATCATTAATGAAACTATTCTTATTAAGAAATTAAATAGGTTAAGGAGACTATTCTTGTTACATCTTATTTATATTAACGATGTCTTTCAAATGGAATAAGGTCATAATTAATAATTATGCAAATAAATTTATCTTTATAGTAACAACGAGATGCATCTCATTCTTAGACTTTAATGATTAAATTCTATTATACAACCTACTGCATTTGGCAAAATGAAATGCATAGATTATTGGTTGCAAATAGTCTTAACTAACCATGATAAATATTAATTTTGAGTTGCCCATCAAAATGGCAGTGCCTCACTACACTAACTGCATTACTTTTATTTCTTTCATGTTTACATACAATTTTTCACCCTATTTATTTCTTTGGATTATACAGCTCATATCCTATTAATCAATATTTAACATGATAAAAGTTTAATAATAATTTAGAATTAAATTTAATGATTCTAAATATGATTTTAATTAAATATTGACTCATAGTTAAAAATTTGTGTTCAATTGGATCATGAGTCTAAGTGTAATTAGTTTGACTCTAATTTCTCCCACTTCCAAATCAATATTGAAAAGGGTATGCAGTAGTATTTGCCACATTTAACAGCCATAATCCGGGAGTAATACATGTTGCAAAGGCTGTGTTGGCATCAAACCCACCCATTCCAGATGATGCTGTTGAGAAAACATTCCACCAGATTGATTAGGCTCTTGTACAAAAACTATCAGCAAATTGAAAATGTAGTAGTAGCATTCTCTCATCACGCACATGCATCCAGTCCATCTCTTTCTATTATCTATATATTTATATACTCATGTAAACACAGATACAAATATGTAATGATGGCTCTATCCAAGTCATCTATCTTGTTCCTCCCGTAGCCTAGCATGTACACTTATAAAATAGGTCGTTAATAACATATACATATTATAAGCACACACTTTGTGTATATACATATTAAATTTTAATGTTTAACCTGGTTCGTCAGAGTGGTTCCGTCAATGGGGTTGCCGTTCCCATGGTACTCGTAATCATACTCAAGTACGGACAAAACTTGCAAATTAGGATGACATCAAAAATTTAAGACAAGTTCAGTAATATGTATTAATGAAAAACTTATCATAATATGCATCATTATTTTTTATAAAGAGTGGTCCAAAGGATATCTGCATTTAGTTGCAGGGTTCAAGCCCCATAGCCAATAACATTTACGTGACTAAATAGTAAGCACAATACCATTTTGAAAGTGATGAACACTACAAATACCTATTTTAAAGTGATAAACACGCTTGACATCTTTGACATCTTTAAGTCGACTACAACTTTGCGACCTACCAAGTTTGATAACAAACGAAGTATCATCAGATAGGTTCAAACCCCATAGCTAGCAATTTACATGAGTAAATCGCAAGAACAAATACCATTTTGAAAGTGATGAACACGCTTGGACTCTTACAAATACCTACGCTTGCATCTTTTGAGTCCTTGATACAACTTTGCGACCTACCAAGTTTGATAACAAGCAAAGTATCATCGTGGCAATCGTAACACGTTCTCAAGTTCTTTGTTATATACACGTTTTCTCCTCCAAGCTCCGAAGATACAAGTGCAAAGACAAGAGCTGAGGAACTTTTCCTTCTGCCCAACAAGCATGGTGAGCTTGGTGATACCTAGCCTCTTTCATCAGCAAGTTCAACCTCGTGTGTTCATTGCGGATGTCTTTGAGACGAAAATGTTATGTGTCACATACCGTAAACCTACGCACAGTGCGTCTTTGAACTTGACAGTAATACTCCAGGAATTCTTTTTACTTCATCGTTCTCATTGCATGCTAAAAAATGTTCTCTTGCTCGTAAACTTGCTTGCCAACAACACATATGCTGAGGCAGACAACGGATCTGATTCCAAAGTTTCATTCCCCACCCTTTAAGCTCTCACAATATCTTTGTGGTTTCTGCAGGCACCAAGTAAGGTCAGTAAGGTATGAAATGCACCGTGTCTGGTACAAATGGCATGTTGTGCATTAGTTCTTTGTCCTCCTGCAAATGCCTTGCCCTTCCTCAAATCTCCACCATGCAGACGATTTGTATATTGGAAGGCATTTAGCTATATTGCAAAGGTGGAGCTTGCTTCCTTATGGCCTTCCAAACCGTTATAAACCCTACCATTTTTAAGTACCAAGCAATCAGGACACTGCACATTGTCACGTCTAGATCTGGACCTTGTCAAATGTTCCACGTATCAAGACATCATGGTGTTCACTGTGAATATGTTCAAAGCTGCTTTGGATACCTGGCCATTCAGAACATAAGTTGAGAGTAAGACAGGTTGTTGGTGCTTGCAAATACCTCGATCATGGATGTGCAAGAAGCAGTGTCCCACTTGGAACACAACATCAGCTTGCAGGAAATTCCCTGAATTTGCATTTGCAGTGATGATGATGAGCGCAGTCCACAGCGCTGGACACCTCTGAGTCGAAAACCTGCTTGGCTTGATGGATGCATCCAAGCCTTCCAAGCACATCATATGCAACCGTACAAGAAACCTTGTCATGCGTAGGCATCTTCTGAAAGAACTCGATGGACTGCTGTCTTGGGCATAACCAATATCTATGTCACAAATCAACATCTATGAGCATCATACGTTACAAACGATTTATATGTACATATAGCTATTGTACATATACAGGAACACACACACACACATGTTTAAAGTGTGCTGTCTCTGAAAGTTCAATAAACATGCTTAGCTATACTCATACATAAGCATGCTTAAATAGAAATGTACGTTTGTATTGGGAGAATAAACTACAGCATATGCCACCTATCTTATGCAGAAATACTCAATTTTCATGATCTTCATCTTCGATTTTATATGGAATTTTTTGAATAGTTAGTAAGTCTGCTCCCCGAGGAAGCAAGTATCTGTAGATACGGCGACGCCTGCAGTGAAAATCATCCTTTAGCTTTTGCATAGTCATCTGTGGTCCATATTGCCGCTAAAAACAACTCCCTCTCTCTCATGTATTATAGTTGTGTGTGTTTACGAGTGAATCAAGTACACAAACATATATGGAAGAAGCAAACATTAGAAACACTCGTATATTTGAAGATAACATGACAAACATGAGACTAACTTCCATATCTTGCAATAGAAAAAGCAACTACTGCACTGTTATAATGTAAACTTGAGCTCGTGAATTAATGACGAGCCTCTAGACATGAGACCTGGAATTATGGACTGAGGGTTGACACATTGGGCAGATAACTTCCGAATGCAAGTGATCTCCATTCCGGCAAACCAGCTTGGACGTTAAAGTAAAATTTAGGTGAATAATAGCTATGTGTGTATGAGAGATGCATACATCAACACACACATGCTTACACATGTAGATGGAGGGCCTGTAAAGAAGCAGGAGAGGACCATTTATTAAAAAGAGAGAAATATATAGTTAAGTCTGGCTGATAAGTGTTCTGAGCTTTTGTACAAGAGCCTGATCAATCTGGAATGTTTTCTCGATCACATCGTCCAGAATGGGTGGGTTTGATGCGAACACAGCCTTTGCAACCTGTGTTACTCCCGGATTCTGACTGTTAAATCCGGCAAATACTACTGCAGGACCCTTTCCAATATTGATCTGGAAGTGGATCAAGCCACGGGGGAATACAAACAGTTGACCTGAACATATAAAGAAAGTTTATAGTTTCTACATATACCATCTGCGCACCCGCGCTCGCACGCTCTCTCTCTCTCTCTCTTACACACACACACACACACACACACACACACACACACACACCTGGATATATAGTCTGAGCGAACAGCTGGTTGTCTGGGGCGGTTGTGATGAATCCAACATAAAGTGTACCTTGAGCAAGGAACAGGATCTCAGTTCCACGTGGGTGAACATGAGGTGGGTTTACGCCACCCGGTGCGAAGTCATTCTAGCAAATGAAAACTCCCGAGTGTTAACCCCAGGAAAGTTGCAGTTGTGACGTTAGAACCGAGCTTGTTGTTGGCGTTACCAGGGACCCTGAGCACATCGGACTTAAAATCTGCAGCTTTTACGTCCTCAACCGGCTTGCACACCTTCCCATTTACGGTGAGTCCGTTGTTCTTGTCCGCAACACAGAAGTCCTGAAGCATGTCTTCGTCTGCAGCATTAGCAAACATGCTGCAAGCTAGAAGAAGAACAAGTATGTAACTGATGTGACTAGCCATATTCGGTAGAAAATCACCTTAAGAGACTAAGCAAATGTAAGTGTACGAAGCTTGAATGTGGAGAAAGAGGTCCGGATGAATGGTTTATATAGCCGTGTAAGTTATCTATAATATTATTTTGATATTTTAGAATGCAAAGAAATAGTCTTTGGCATGGGTCAAGTCTCTTTGCAAACGTGTTGTTATTAATAAAAAAAATGTCCCGTATTTTCTTCTAGAGTTTAAGCAAGGCACGTCTCGTACTATTATTATATATATATGCATCTGATTACGTAAGCATTTCAATGTGATGAATTAAAATCTATTCATATTTCACATATCCCGCATTAGGTTCTCCACATCAGCTAAATCAAATTCTGATAACTTAACACTGTAAGTATGTTAGGTGTATATATGAATATACATCTTTACACGAGTTTTCATATACTATTTGACTGTAAGCATAAGTGTTGGACTTGGACACGTTGATACGACCTTTTCATGTTTTCTCTACCGTGTATCTAAGTGGCAAATGTTACAAGCATATACTTTTAGACAGGTATTATATTAGTCTAGTTAAAGTTAAAAATCAATTTGCTTAAAAACTATATCATTATTCAAATTTTATATTCTTACATATAGGATTGTTTACAGATGTAACATACCACTTTAGAAAATTGCTACAGTAATTTGGAAAGAATCAAACTGTAGATTCCTCATGTATAAAGTATAAATGAAACCGTAGATTCCTTCTGTATAAAGGGCCGATTCCCATAGGTTAATGAAGCTAATTTAGTGTACCACCCTTAATTAAAAAATGGGTCTAATTTTAATGAAAAAAGTTAATAAATTTTCATTCCTCACTAACTTTTCTATTAAATTAAATTTTATTAGTTTCTATTAAATTTAATTATTTCTTTGTAAAATTTAATGGTGTTTATAACGATATTAAATTAGTGAATGAGCATGAAGCAAACAATGGAAAATTCAGGATGAGCTAAACCCATAATTTATTCTCATAATGTTTAATTTTTTGATATTTACAGGAGGTATGTCTCAAGATTTTATTTCTAGTGGTAATCTTGTTTCAATTACTACTACTGTTATTGCCCCTGCTATTACTGATTTTAATGCTAGTGCTTTTACTCTAAAGAGAAATTGGTTTTAACTTCCATAAATGAGAAGTCGATCCGAGAAAGGAAGTGAAACTAGATTCAAACAGATATTATTTGGTTAATTCAATTAAAGAAGTAGAATATTTTGAAGAAGGGAGAGATGACCAGGACACTTGTAGAACACGGCCCCCTTTAAGAAGTGTATAATAAATTCAAGGAAAATTAACATTGACTTTAATTCCCAAGGGTTTCTTGAGTATTTTTTTAAGATCATTTAAATTTAAATTAAACTTTATTATTATACAGGAGCTAAAACATTGTGAACATATAAATTAATGCATTGATAAAGTTTTGTAAATGCATTTTTGTCGCCTACAAATTTTCTTCGCCATGTATATTCTTAAAAATAACTATCATAAATACTTTTTGTAATCTCATACCTTGGTAATGATCGCTTAATAGCTTCCTATGTAGATTCAATTGTATTTATATGGACTCAAGTGTTAAGATTAACAAATTTCTCAGAATGGTTCATAGTGTAATACTCAAAGTTAACTTATAATTAACTATTTTAAATTATAATCCTTTTAACAATTACTTAAAATTATAATTTCAACTTTAATATACTGATAAATAAGATCATTAAGTGTTTCCTTAGTTCTATAGGTATTGATATCATGAATAAATATCTACTTTTTATATTTATATTTACCAAAGTTATTTTCATCTATTTCCATTATTTTTCTTGGTCCTCCTATCTTAGTATTATTATTTTGTAAATTAATATAGCGAATATATTTACAAAATTTATACCAATCAAGAAGAAATCCACATTTTATTGTAGCATTTTGTTGTGGCATTTGAACTAATCAATAATACATAATATTAATCATTTGTTTCCACTTTAGTTTATTTAAGTGCATGTTTTAAAATCTTTAATTATCATGACCCGATATAAGATATAGGATACGGAATACATGATATGCCTACAGGATAAAGGACATTATTTTTGGCTCATGACTAGATTAGTTCTTGCCTAGATTAACTCTTGGAGTTGTGAGCATAAAAGCTCTGACCTAATTGTTATACAATCAGTTACTATCAACACTAGCCTTTTTACGATCATTCTTGTCTTGTCTTGTCTTGCTCTTTGCTTCCTGCTTTCATCTTGTTTTTAATTCTTGTTATGCTCCTGTCTTGTTCCTAGTCTTTATCCTACTCTTGAGTCAAGCCTCCTTGCTCTTGGATCATGGCTTGGTTCCT
Organism: Selaginella tamariscina; assembly: GCA_003024785.1. Lineage (NCBI taxonomy): Eukaryota > Viridiplantae > Streptophyta > Lycopodiopsida > Selaginellales > Selaginellaceae > Selaginella > Selaginella tamariscina. The sequence continues at coordinate 265,607 of PUQB01000097.1, forward strand.
AGTTCCTGTCATGCTCTTGCCTTGTTCTTAATCCTTATAATGCTCTTGAGTCAAGCTTCCTTGCTCTTGGATCGTGGCTTAATAGTTTGATAGTAAGTGCTCTCATATCTCCCCGATTTTCAGTTACTTTTTTTTTTTCCTCCTTAGCATTTCCTCCTTGTTTTCCTCATTCTTTTCTTCACAGATCATGGCAGATTTTACACAATTTCAACACAAGCACCAAATGTTGCTTCATGAGCTAGCCACTTTGTGCCAAGTGGTCACATATCTGCAAGGTTCTACCAACACGGCGCATGCATGCATCCTCCAAGGCTGTTGCGCAAGCTCTCTCTCAAGCATCCGTCATTTCCTCTCCATCGAACTCTTTCTTAGAGCCAAAGATCAGCATGCCAAAGAAGTTTAGTGACAATCGCGTAGATTTCCAAGGTTTCTTGAATTAGATCAGGCTTTTGATCCGTATGTAACCACGCCACTACTCAACTGATGCACAAAAGGTTGGTCTTTTGGCATCCTTACTAGTTGGATCTCCACGGGCTTGGGTTGCCCTTTTGCTAGAGCGTGACAACCCATTGATGGAAGAGTTTGAAGGATTCATGGCTGCCTTTAACGTCTACTTTGGAGATCTTGATAAGTACTGTTTCGCATGCACGAAGTTAAGGAAGCTCACACAAGGATTCCGACCAACTTTAACCCTTACTTTGGAGATCCCGATAAGTACTGTTCTATATGCACGAAGTTAAGGAAGCTCACACAAGGATTCCGACCAACTTCCGTCTATGCATTTGAATTTTAGCAACTTTGCATGAACATTCCATGGAACGACATTGTATTAATCGAAACACTTCCATTTTGAGTTGAGGGATGACATGAAGGACCTTCTCCTTATGTTACCGAATGCCCAAACCTTAGTGGAGATCATGCAACATGCCGTTCACTACGACAACTGTTTGTTTGAGCATCGTCAGAAAAAATCCTGTCAGTAGTTCATGCAAGCCAATCTTGTAGCTGTAGTACATGTTCCTACAACACCTTCTGGAGTAGTTCCTATGGAGGTTGACAAATACAAGTGTGGCCCACTTTCAGTTTGCTGAGAAGCAACATCGTCATGGTGAGACTTATGTTTGTATTGTGGTAAAACAGGACACAAGGTGGCAAAATGTCCTGTTAAAGCCAGGGAAAGCTCAAGACACGTAAAATTGAAGCTGAAGTTCAATGTCCTCCACTTCGGTCTAGGAGCTATGAAGTTGAACGTAGGTGCAGGCTCCATTGGTGCTGCTCATATCATCCCATCATTTAAGTTTCATGTACACATTCGCCTCAATGATCGAGAACTCAAGGAGTTCGCCCTGTTAGACACTGGTGCAAATGCATGCTTCATGAATGATACTTTTGCAACTCAACATGGCATTCCAATGGTGAAGTTGAAGCGTGCAGTTCCTGTAGAGGTTGTAGATGATTGTTTGATTGTTTCTGGCGCAATTACCTATGTTACCATACCTCTCTCTTGCACTCATGGCGCATTCAACTGTTCGATTTTCTTCAACTTGATCAAGACTCGAATGACTCCCATTGTTTTGGGCATGCCATGGTCTTCATAATTGATCTTCAGTGTGAGAAACTTGCAGGAGTGAAATGCTACCAAGTGGAGTTGACCATCGTTTGTGGTTGCAAATCCTCAGATTGACTGGAGGTCTAGGACGCTCACGGTTTCATCTCTAGCAGCCATGATTAATCCTGTACCTTCATGCATGCAGGATATGACCTTAGTGTCTAAGGCAGTACAAGTTACAGGATTGCCCGTGCCTGTTCCTATATTAGTGTTGAAGATTCCTCCTCGACAAGATTCACCTCATGTCAGTTTGTTAGCACATTCGCAGGCTCTCTCCACTCCTGCAAGTTCACGGATTCTTGTATAGGACTTCTCCAAGCGTGTACTTCCACTCACGCTACTCACCAAGTGCACAAGGGATTTCTGTTGATCCAATAAGGTGGAACATGCATTCACAGCACTCAAGGACGCCTTCATGACAACTTCAATTTTAGCACATCCTGATCCTTCTCGTCCCTTCTTCATTGAAGCAGATGCTTCGGACTTTGCAATAGGTTCTATTCTATCACAAGTTGGAGAAGACAAGTTACTCCATCTTGTAGCTTTTCACTCTCGTAAGTTCCTTTCGGTAGAAATCAATTACAAGATTTATGACAAGGAACTCAAGGTCATTGTGGATTCGTTCGAGGAGTGGCAGCATTTCCTAGAAGGTGCTGCACATCATGTACAAATTCTTATGGATCACAAGAACTTGGAGTTTTTTCAAACGGCTTGAGTTCTCAGTCGGCGACAGGCTAAGTGGGTGGAATTCTTATCATATTTTGATTTTGTCATTGTCTACAGGCCTAGTTTTGGAATGGCAAAGCAGATGCATTGTCTAGACGCTCTTACCTTGCACCAACCCTGGGTAATCCTGCATATGACTGTCAAAAGCAAGTGTTGTTGGGTCCTGATCGATTTCGGCTTGTGAAGCTACAGGTTCATTAGGCTCCAGCAGATTTAACACTTCTATAGGACATCCGTTTGCAATTGGCTACAAACAACTTGGTAAAGAATGTGTTCTCACACATTAGTCCTTACATCACAAGCTCTTCTTCCTCCAGTTCCTGTACAGACTATAGGTTGTTTGCCATACAAGATGGACTCCTGTACCGGGAAGGTCTTCTATACATTCATGTTGGTGTTTATAGGACTCGTGTGGTACAGGATTGTCATGATACTCCGGTTACATAACATTTTAGTGTGGCCAAGACAGTTGAGTTGGTAACTCGCAACTATTGGTGGCATCGGTTGCGAGGTTTTATGAAAATGTTTATATGGAGTTGTGACACTTGCAACAGGTCGAAGATGCCTCGTCACGTGCCCTCTAGTCTTCTTTGCCCTCTTCTTATTCCCTTTGCTCCTTGGAGATCCATTTTTATGGATTTCCTCATAGGTCTTCTCTTTCTCGTGGATTTAATGCAGTTCTTGTGGTGGTTGACTGTTTCACCAAACATGTTCATTTCCTACCATGTAACAAGACATTTACAAGCCAGACAACTGCTGAGTTGGTGATCTACGAAGTGTTCCGACACCATGGTTTTCCTGAGAGCATTGTTTCTGATTGAGGCCCACAATTCATGTTTAGATTTTGGCGAGAGCTTCTCTGGAGTCTACAAATTAAAGCGGATCTTTCTTTATAATATCATTCGCAAACTGATGGGCAGTCAGAACACATGATTCAGACCTTGAAGCAATATCTTCGCTACTTCATCAATTATCAACAGGACAATTGGTTGGACCTTCTTCCTATGGCAGAGTTTGCCTACAACAATTTCGTTCACGCATCTACATGCCATACTTTGTTTTTAAACCCTACAAATGTACAAGATGGAAATGTTTGTAATGACAACTTTCACCATTAATTCTTGGAAAAAGCAAGAAGAGCTCCAAGAAGTGTGTAGGTTAGTGGTAGAGGCAAGAGAAGAGTTGTGGTCTCTTATGCCTCTCCTCAAATTTTGGAGTAGAGATTTGGAGTTTTGAATGGTATGTGTGCAATATACCTTTCTTTGCTCTTACAGGTTACCATCCACGTTTTGACTTTGCTCCTCCTGCTCCTCCTTCTTCCGCTCCTGCAGTACATGATCGTCTCTAGCATCTTCGTCTGATCTCTGGGTTCATCTTCAACAGGCACAGGAACGATACAAGCATCATGCTAATGCTCATCATCAGTCGGCACCTGCATGCAAGATTGGGGATCTCATGTGGCTTCTTTGTTAGCATATTTGCACCAATAGGCCTTTTTCTAAGTTGGATTTTCAACAATTAGGCCCTTATAGGATTGCGGTTGAGGTCAATCTTGTAGCTTTCCGACTAGAGCTACCATCTACTGTAAAACTTCATTTTGTGTTTCACATCTCTTTATTGGAACCGTATCATCCTTCTTTTCTTCCTGATCGTGCTTCTTCTCCTCCCCCTCATGTGGTAAATGACGACAAACCTGAGTATGAAGTTGCAGCCATCCTTGATTCTCGTATTCATCGTCGCCAACTCCAATACTTGATGGATTGGAAAGGTTATTTGCCTACCGATCACACTTGTGAACCTGCATCCAATCTATTTCATGCTTCTTTCAAGGTTGCTGCATTCCATCGGCATTATCCTGCTAAACCATGTTCCAGGACTCGTGGAACTCGTTTTTATGGAGAAGGTGTTGTCACGACCCGATACATGATGCATGATACATGATACGGAATACATGATATGCCTATAATATATGCCTACATAATATGCATACAGGATATACCTACAGGATATGCCTATAGGATATGCCTACAGGATAAGGGACACTATTTTTGACTCATGATTAAATTAGCTCTTGCCTAGATTAGCTCTTGGAGTTGTGAGCATAAAAGCTCCGACTTAATTATTTTACAATTAGTTATTATCAACATCAGTCTTTTTACAATCATTCTTGTCTTGTTTTTGTCTTGCTTTTTGCCTCTTGCTCTCGTTTTATTTTTAGTTCCTGTCCTGCTTTTGTCTTGTTCCTAGTCCTTGTCCTGCTCATGAGTCAAACCTCCTTGCTCTTGGATCATGGCTTGGTTCCTAGTTCCTGTCCTGCTCTTGCCTTGTTCCTAATCCTTGTCTTGCTCCTGAGTCAAGCCTCCTTACTCTTGGATCGTGGCTTAACATTAATAATATTACATAACTTACATTTCCATTTTATATCATTTTTTGCACTGCTGTCTCCTCTCACATTCATTAAACTTTTACATTTTTCACAAACACAATCTTTTAAAAGCAAAACCAATTTTAACACAAAAATCAATTGTTTTTAATGATGAATTAGTTTTTTTATGCAATTCACGCATATTCATATCTTTTATAGAACAATTTGCAAATGATATAAAATTAGACATTATGAGAATAATAAAAAAAAAAACACAAAAGAAGAAAGAAATGCACACAAATAAAATAAAACCCTATATGAAACACTAAAGCAAAGGCACTACTTATATATAATATATACATGAGGATTCACGTTTTTCGTATTCTGCAAACTAGTCGAGATGACCATTTGAAAATGGTGTTGGTTAAAGAGAAATGATCTCGAATCTTTAACAATGTTAATGGGAATGCATACACATTATATAATTGTTATATTAATTAAATTAAGTTAGGTGTGAATGTGATTCTTTTAAAATTTTCTAGTTAAATTTGTTACAAACTAAGAATATGTTTTCATTAAAGTATTTTAAATTAGGCTAATTAGGTTAACTAAAATAATATAATTTAATTGTGGGTGGGAATTGGCCCATAGTATTATATTATGACATCGAAAATTTTTTGCACTGTTGTCTCCTCTCACATTCATTAAATTTATTACTTTGCTTCTTAAAAAGAATTAACTACTACGTTCATGTGTATATTAGGATAGGTGACCAATTTATGTGTGTTTTTCTTTTTAAGGAGCAAAGTAATAAATTTTTAGAAACATACACATTAAAGCTTTCATTGGCACTTCCCAAGCATTGTGAGATTAGCTTCAAATTAATTCAACATGGTTTTTGAGAATACATATGAAACATAGTGACTATGTATAAATATTTTTCTTTAATAAACAAGAATAATGTTTTTTATAAAGATAGTCATTCATGCTCTTTTGATTTTCATATGATTTGCCTTTTGGAACAAGATCAATCTCGCTATTGGTGTTTTGTGTATGCAATTTATGTAAGTAACACGTGAAGGCTTGTTTGGCAAAGTTGTTGATTCACATGTTTTTTGTTGTTCACCCATATATAATGTTGGTCATGTTTATCGTATATTTGTCCCCTTTATTTAGAATTCATGTTTTATCCTATAAGTTCACTTAAAGATTGTTGATTTTTTTGTATTGTACTTCTATTGTTTTGACCTTTGTAATGTTGTTGTTGCATGGTCCATTTTTGGGAGGTGGTTCATTTTGTCATTTTGTCATGTATGAAGTTGAGATAATTTTCAAGGTAGCGTTCAAACAACATCCTACTAGAATAGTAGTTATATTTACAACTTATTTGCTCTGACATCTGCCATCTTAACACAACTTTATATATGTATTATCGCATGAGTCTTTCATTTGAAAGTTGGAGTGTAAAATCATGCATGGATGTCAAAAAATAACAATCTCAGACAAGCTAAGAGTTATGTTTTTAATTAAGTCATTTCAATCTACAAGTAGTACAATCCCATTAGCAACTAATGCATCATTATCGCAAGTAACAAAACCTCAATGCCTACCCATGTTCTTTTATTGTGAATCACAATGGGGGAATCAGTGAGTTTGCACGTTGTCCCTGATTTTGAGGAGCCATGCACCCTAACCTAGACAAAGGCCAAGCAACAAAACATTTGTGGTGTAGTCTGAAGTCGATTATGTTTGTAGCGCAAAAAGCTTGTAAACCTCTATACAAGCTTTATTGTGTCCCGATGGTACAAAATGGCATATCCACAGAGAATCTACATACAATGATGCCATTCACTATCACTACCCCATGATGAGTCAGCTTCACAAAGTTGTTTTTGCAAAATGTTATTGTTTTAAAAAATGTAAATTAAGATTGTGTTAGGAGTTATTTAATATAAATTTTGTAACAAATCATTTATGAGCCTATTCTTGTCAAGAAATCAAATAGGCTTTCTCGTTACACCTTATTTAAGTTGATGAAGTCTTTCAAATGGAACAAGGCATAACTTTTGAAGGACATATTTATGTTGAATGACACAAATCTTGTTAAACAAAAAATAAATGATGTAATGAGATTGTTCTCGTCCTGCATGTATGAGGATAACACTTTATTTAAGCGATTACAATTAAGGAAATATATAACAAGAATATTCTTGTTAATAAGTCTACAATTTTGAGTTTAAGGGTGTTTTTTTAAAATGATTAGCAAGACTATTCTCCTCTCGTATGCATGTATATATCTACAATATAATATCCTTTTATTAAATAGAATTCTCTAAGAGAATATTTTTTATGTAACTTGAATCATTAAATAAGTGTTAAGCCACAATTCAAGAGCAAAGAGGTTTGACTCAGGAGCAGGACAAGGACTAAGAACAAAATAGGAGCAAGACAAGAACTAAGAACAAGACATGAGCAGAACAGAAACTAGGAACAAGACAAGAAGAGAACAGGAAGTAAGGAGCAAGACAAGAACAAAACAAAATTAATCGTAGAAAGACTGGGGTTGATAGTAATTAATTGTACAACAATTAGGTCGGAGCTTTTATGTTCACAATTCCAAGAGCTAATTTGGTCATGAGCCTAATCTAGTCATGAGCTAAAATGGTGAAGGTATATCTTGTAGCATATCTTGTAGGCATATCCTGTAGGTATATCTTGTAGGCATATTCTATAAGCATATCATGTAAGTATATCCTGTAGGCATATCCTGTAGGTATATCTTGTAGGCATATCCTGTAGGTATATCATGTAAGCATATCCTGTGGGCATATCATATATCCCGTATTTTGTATCCTGTATCCTGCATCCTGTATCGGCTCGTGATAGCACCTCTTTCCTAAGAACGAGTTCCACGAGTCTTGGGACCTGGTTTAGTAGGATAACGCCGATAAAAAGCAGCAACCTTGGAAGAAATATGAAGTAAATTGGATGCAGGTTCCCAAGTGTGATCGGTAGGCAAATAACCTTTCCAATCCACCAAGTATTGAAGCTGGCAGCGATGAAGACGAGAATCAAGGATGGTTACAACTTCGTACTTAAAATCATCGTCAATGACCACATGAGAGGGAGAAGAAGAAGCACGACCAGGAAGAAAAGAAGGATGATACAGTTCCAACAATGAGGTGTGAAACACAGGATGAAGTTTCACCATAGATGGTAGCTCTAGTCGAAAAGCTATAGGATTGACCTCAGCCGCAATCCTGTAAGGGCCCAATTAATAAAAATCCAACTTAAAAGAAGGCCTGTTGGTGCGAATATGCCGACAAAGGAGCCACACAAGATCACCAATCTTGTATGTAGGTGTCGGCTGATGATGAGCATCAACATGACGCTTGTATTGTTCCTGTGCCTGCTGAAGGTGAACCTGGAGATCATCCTGTACCTAATGAAGATGTTGAAGACGATCCTGTACTGCAGGAGTGGAAGAAAAAGTAGGAGGAGCAAAGTCAAAACGTGGATGGTAGTCTATAAGAGCGAAGAAAGGTTTTAGCCTGTAGATGCGTGAACAGAGTTGTTGTAGGCAAACTCCGCCATAGGAAGAAGGTCCAACTAGTTGTCCTGTTGGTAATTGATGAAGCAACGAAGATATTGCTCTAAGGTTTGAATCGTGCGTTTTGACTGCCTATTAGTTTGCGGATGATATTCTGAAGAAAGATCCGCTTTGACTTGTAGACTTTGGAGAAGCTCTCGTCAAAATTTGGACATGAATTGTGGCCTCGATCAAAAACATACTCTCAGGAAGACCATGATGTCGAAACACTTCATATATCACCAACTCAGTAGTTGTTTGGCTTGTAACTGTCTTGTTACATGGTAGGAAATGAGCATGTTTGGTGAAACAGTCAATCACCACAAGAACTACATCAAATCCATAAGAAGGAGGAAGATCTATGAGGAAATCCATAAAAATGGATATCCAAGGAATATAAGGAACAAGAAGAGGACGAAGAAGACCAAAGGGTGCGTGACGAGGCATCTTCGACCTGTTACAAGTGTCACAACTTCGTACAAACCTTTCCACAAAATAGTTGTACAAACCTCACAACCCAAGCCACCAATAGTTGCGAGTCACCAACTCAATTGTCTTGGCCACACCAAAATGTCCTGTGGTTGGGGTATCATGACAATCCTGTACCACACGAGTCCTGCAAACACCAATAGGAATGTACATGAGACCTTCCTCATACAAGGGTCTTATATGGCAAACAACTTGTAGTTTGTACGGGAACTGGAAAAAGAGGAATTTGAGATGTCAGGACTAAGTGTGAGAACACATTCTTTGCCAAGTCGTCTGTAGCCAACTGCAAACGGATGTCCTGTAAAAGTGTTGAATTTGCTGGAGCCTGATGAACTTGTAGTGCTGCAAGCCGAAAATGATCAGGACTCAACAACACTTGCTTTTGACAGTCATATGCAGGATGCCCAAGGTCGGTACAAGGTAGGAGTGTAGACAATGCGTCCTCTTTGCCATTTTGAAAACTAGGCCTGTAGACGATGACAAAATCAAAACGTGACAGAAATTCCGCCCACCTAGCATATCGCCGACTGAGAACTCAAGCCGTTTAAAAAATTCTAGGTTCTTGTGATCCATAAAAACTTGTATAGGATGTGCAGCACCTTCTAGGAAGTGCCACCACTCCTCGAATGAATCCACAATGTTCCTTGTTATGAATCTCGTAATTGATCTGCTGAAAGGAACTTACGAAAGTGAAAGGACAGGATGAAGTAACTTATCTTCTCCAACTTGAGATAGGATAGAACCTATTGCAAAGTCCGAACCATCTGCTTCAACAAAGAAGGGACAAGAAGGATCAGGATGTGCTAAAATTGGAGCTGTCGTGAAGGTGTTTTTGAGTGTTATGAATGCATGTTCCACCTTATCAAACCAAGAGAAATCTCCTGTGCACTTGGTAAGTTCTGTGAGTGGAAGTACACAATTGGAGAAGTCTTGTATGAATCACCTGTAGAAGTTTGTAAAGCTAAGAAAACATTGTATGTCTCATACAGACTTGGGCCTTTCCCACTCTATGATAGTCTTCACCTTGTGCATGTCCATGGAAACGTCAGCAAAAGAGACGATGTAGCCTAAGAACTCCACAATATCCCTGTCGAAAAAACACTTCTCCAACTTCGCATACATGCTCGCAGCATGCTTATTGTGCCGCCTGGTCTTTGGAGAAATTAAAATGTCATCAAGTAATTACTGGTTCAAGAAGTCATGAAAGATGTTATTCACCATGTGTTAGAACATGGCTGGGGCATTGGTAAGTCCAAAAGGCTTGTGTTCAAAGTGTCTACCTTGTATGAAGGTAATCTTCCTATGCTGGGCATTGGTAAGTCCAAAAGCATCACTGTGTACTCAAAGTGTCTATACCTTGTATGAAAGGTAATCTTCCACTCATTGCCTAGATGAATCTGTACAAGATTGTAGCCTGCGTAAGTTAATCTTCATGAACAGCTTGCTCCTTGCAGCGGATCGAGAAGTTCCAAGATCAATGGCAACGGGTACCGGTTTTGGATGGTGATTGATTCAAACCCTTGTAGTCCACAACGCAAACTCCCTTTTCTTCTTGGCAAAGAGATAGATGCTTGGGGACTTTGAATGACGAATGAAGCCAGATGCCAAGTTGTCCTCGATGTACTGACGAAGAACCTTCAATTCTGTAGGTGACAGTGCATAAATCAATCTGAACGGTGGAGTCTTTTCTTCCGCAAGATTGATAGAACAGTCGTAGGACTTGTGAATAGGAAGAATTGCAGCCTCGTGCTTATCAAAACATCTTGAAAGGAGTGATACTTGGATGGCATGAAAAAGTAGGAGAAGGAGAAGGGGAAGGGATTGAAAACAGGAGAGTCAAATACAGGACAGGTAGAAGAGGACGTAGGAGTTTACTTGAAAAACAAAAAGATGAAAATGAGTAAAATCAGTGGCAAGTTCATGCATAGTAGTGGTATGAACTTGAAGAGGAAAAGGAAGGAGCTGTGAATGAAAAAGAGAAAGGATCTTGAAAGATGGAACAGAAGTAAGTAATAAAAAGAGGCAAGGTTGGGGAAAACCTGTATGGATGTTGACGAGTGTACAGAATTAGAAGAATCCTGTACAGAAGTCTGTAAATGCACAAGAGTAAGGAGAGCCTGAGAATGTGCTAACGAACTAACAGGAGGTGGATCTTGTTAAGGAGGAACCTTCAACATTGATACAGGATTGGAAGAACCTTGTACAGGAATCCGCGAACTTATAGGAGTGGAGAGATCCTGCGGATGTGCTGAAGAACTAACATGAGGTGAATCCTATCAAGGAGGAATCTTCAACTCTGGACATATAATAAAGAAAAGAAAAGGTGACATGAACATGTTCAAGTCCAACGTTGCCCCGAACTGTAGCTGGCAAATGGTACTAACTCCATATAGGAAATTTAAAATTTAAAACAAAAATATCTTGCATTGTCACCATGGCTTGATGCCTTTTCATTACTAGAGATAAAGAATATTTTATATTCTTTTTAGAAAATACAAAAACAATGTATATTACGTACTTGTGTTATGAATACTTGTGATATTATAAATATGATTATGAATATATAAAGATAGGAAGAATGTATTATGGATAAAAATAGATAGTTATGATAACGGTCCATATTGGATAAGAACAAAGACAACTACGGTAATGAAAAAATGAAACATATAATATCACCTTAAGACTTTGAATTAACTTGTTGAGAATCTCACTCACGAAATGGGAAATCGACACCTATTTTGCATACTTCCCTTCGTCTATTTAGACATCACAAAGTATGAATTAATATATGTTTTCCATGTGCAACACTTTACCTTCTACTTTATAATCGCACTCCCTCGAAGATATGAAAATCTTCTCTAAAAATTTAAAGATTTGTAAAAAATTCAAAGGCATAGATATTATAAACCTTTGCATTATTCAACAATTGAATTAGGATACAGCAAGGCTTTATGTTACTTTAATTTTTTAAATGCATGCATTCCACCAATATAGGACACACTGCCTTTGTAGCAGATGTTAATTGTTTGTAATGCTACATAATGAACATAGGATTTTTAAAATTTGGGTAATATCATTTGTATTATCGATATAACATAAGAACATAACAGTAAACACATGGTATCTTTTCTAAAAATAAATAAAAAGGAGCCAACGACGACGTGTTATGTTATTCATAACCGAAGGCAGAAGATTGAGGAGAAGCTTGAAGTAATTAGTGAAAGAACTAATGGGCTTTAGAAGGACCTTTAAAGGCATATTTAGTACAAACATGAATTAGAAGAGATGGTTGAACAATTATAGAAGGCTATGCAATTTCTAAGTAATGAGGTGGAGCGGCTATGGTAATAGAGTTTGGTTCTTGTTTTGTTATAAAATAGTATTATATTGTGGTTGTTGTTTTTAATTTTTATATATGATGAATACATATGTCAACTTTTAAATATGTTTTGCTTTAATTATTTAACGTTATGAGATTTTATTTGGAAAGGGCAAGGACGTGCTAATTTGGCATATATTTCCTTGTTAGTTTTTGATGATTATGAACTCAAGAGTATGTTGTTGCAAACACATGGCTAATGTAAATGTATGAGTTGGTTAGGTAACATAGTAAGCTCAATTGGTTGGGAAAATATAAATGGTCTTGTGAGATTAATCTTTTAAGAATACTTCAAAAGCAAGAGTATGGCCTCTTGTTCGAGAGATTATTAAAACATGCTAAAATTTATCTAGTAGAGGTCTAAGGAGGATGAGAAGGGGCAACAAGATTAATCCCGTCAGCACCCGTTGTTTAGGAACATGCCTCGGTAAGATTAATCCCGTCAACATAGTTTTTGGCAAAAGGATTTGGTAGGATAAATCCTGCCCAATTCCAAGGACAATGACAAAGCACATTCACATACACACACACAAACAATACAGTTCTTTGTTTAATCAAATACATATGTATTGTATAGAACACATATGCTTGTGTGTGTACATATACTTATACATATATATGTATACACATTTTATAAATCCCGATGTATCAAATAAGATACTATATATTATATATATATACAAATACAACTTATACATATACATACATATACTATAATATATATATATATATATATATATATATATATATATATATATAAAGAGAGAGGGACACACACACATACTTATGCATACACACTATACTTCTGCATAAATATTTTACATTTATACACACTATGAATGATATATATGTTTGTGTACATATACATATATATGCATACTTATGAATACACATTATACTTATGCATACAATTTTATGTTCATACACACTATGAATGTATACGATTTATACATACACACACATATATACAGATTTAAACTCGAGTTGTGTGAATAAGATTATACATATATATTGTGTATACTTACACACATAGATGTGAGTTTTGCTTCTTTACTATAGCCATTCATGTTACTAGTGTGATATGGCCGATTTGATAGGGTTTTGTTATAGTGCAACCTCCTTGGACAAAAGTGCAGTACACATTGGAAAAAATAAAATATATTAACCCTAAAATCCCTAAAAAACATTAACCCTATTAAATTAAATCAATATCAATTAACCCTAAATAATATAATATTGTAAATAATGTATAATAGTGATGATTTAATTAGTATGAATATACTATTATAAATAATGTATAATGATAATATTAGTAAAATGTTCTATAAAAGTGTGTAATATGTATCAAAAATATATAAATTATATATATATAAATAAATGGAAATAAGTTAAACTTTAGAACACATTATTATGTCATGTGTATGAAAGAATGCATTTACACATAAACTAATATAAATGAACACATGTATTAAGTAATAAACATATTAAGCAAAGTATTTAATAGCCCAAAAAACACATTCACGGCACTCATACAAGATGAATATCTTATTTACATAAAATAGAACACAAAAGTACATATATAAATATTTAATTTGTATATAAATTGGGAAAATTGAGTTAAATATAACAAAGTATTAAATCTATATGAGACAAATATTTAATTATATGTGTGTATGTAATTGTTCGAATTAACTAAAGGCCCACTTTCCACTAGTGAGTGGTTATTTGCCTCAACCAATTAAATTTTAACAAATTTTTTATTTTATTAGCAGTTTATTTTTTTACTTGCTGGTTATTTAAAATTTAATATTTACATGGCACCTACGTGGCACTTATATGGCTTTTTCAGTGGTAACCAAACAACCGGGCAATTTTGCCCAGTTATATGGCTACTATGCATAAAATATGACACGTGTATAATTTAAATATATAAGTTATTATTAAGCTTTATTTTATTTCCTTGCACAAGCCCATGGAGACTCATTTGGGGTTACAAAACAGTAAGGCGCCACGCATGTGGCAACTACCAATCAATTTATTTATCACTTGTTATTAATCAATTTGATGTGCAAGTGATTCTTTTTTATTTTAATTACTTTTTTTTTTGTTCTAATTTGAATCCATTAAATAAAGATGCAATAAGCTTCTCAATGTTGAAAAAAGGTTAATCAAGGCAAAGAAGGATTTTGATGAGATCATTATGTATCTTTAATTTGTGTTTTTATATTATAAAGTACATAAATATATATATACAATATAAGTTATGCATGTATGTATTTATGTAACTCATATATATTCTAATTACATTCATTTTTGCATTATTGAAAAGGAAAGCCTCAATATTAGAATTATAAAAATATTTATATGTATAAGTATTTTTAGTTATGTATATAATATCTCTCTCTTTGCATGTGTGCATGTAATCTCTCTCTCTCCATGCATAATACTTGCCCCATATATAAGTATGCATGTAATCTCTTTCTCTCTCTATGCATGTATATATGCATATATAAACATATGTATATATATGTGTGTGTATTAATATGTTTTATGTATGCAGATGCATTTGTTTAACATGTACACACAAGTCTTGAAACAAGAATGCCTGAAAAAAATATATAACTTTATATATATAAACAAAAATGTATAACTTTAACTAAAAAATTATAATTTATGTTTATAGGTTAATTATTTAATATACACATCAATCATTGTACCATTTGATACAATTAATACATATATATTACTTTTGTATCATATATATGAACACAATATACATTGACTTATATATTTATTAATATATTTATATTTTTATCTTTTTTCATATAATTTATTCTTAAGTTTTTACAATATATGACACACACGTATTCATATCTTCAAGTCCAAAAACCTTAATTAATTAAAAAAAAAAACCATTAACCATGGTTAAATGGAAATTGCTCACTAGTATTTAATTTTTAATTTAATTAACCACTCTAGTGGTGAAAAGTGGAAATTAATAATAATTTTATAAAGCAATGTGAGATCACTCTTAATATATGTGTACTTGCAAACTATTTTTAGAGTTAAATTTTAGTAGATAAAAGAAAAATGAATAATGTGTAAATTAATAAGTTAGCGTGATGCTTGAATGTGTATATAGACACACACACACATGTCATAAATGTTAAACGTGGATCCCTAATTTATAAGGAAGCTAAACCTTATTAATAATTAAATATACAGTTACTCTATATATGCCTTCACACACCCAACACCCTCAGACAAAAATGGGCACAAACAATAATAAATAACAATTTTAATAATTTAAATATCATTTATTAATAATTATATAATATTTAATATAAGACTATTCAGTGTTTATCTTAAGAATGATTTTTTTTGTTGTTATTTTCAATCTCAAAATACATGCATTTTTTAACAGCTTTGCACTTTCAACACTTATGAAAAGCCACCTATATCAGATGGATTTAACATGTATGATGCATGTTGATTCTTTTCGACTAGGAAACCATGTTTTCTTTAAGCATCTATTATATATTTAGCTTTCCTTTTTGTCTCACCTCCTTTATGGTTGGAACCATCAATAACTTGGACCCATCTAAATAAGGTGGTTATATAAGGAGTTATCCAATGGCAAATTTAAGAAACCCAAATGGATAACAATCCAATTTACAAAGATATAAAGAAACCATAATCAGTAAATCAGTGAAAATTAATTAATCAATTGGAAAGCCAATTAGTGAATTAAAGAAAATGTATAGAATATGCACAAAAAATCTATGAAAACACTCAATTCTATAGAAAGGCCTTAATCTATGGAAACCACAATGGTAACAAGCCCTAATGACACGGTGTCACATAGCCTAGTCACAAATTTTGAGGCAGCATGAGTGCTGACATGTGTTTACACACATGTGCAACCTATGTTCATATTAACGTAATGTAAAATTATCAAAATGATTTGGGAATGATCCACAGGTCAAAGGCATTGACATAGAAAGTATATTGTTGGCGGATTGATATGTTAATTAATAGCACCAAGATCAATAAAGTGGCATAATAGTTGGAAGCATTACAGCTTGGACAATAATGGTGAAGGATATGTAAGTATTAACATACTTGTAAAATATTGAATTGCAGAATAAACTACAGTACAACATAGTAAAATAGACTTTAATATATGAAAATAATCTTGATGTGAAAGGATTGATATGAACAATATATAGCTAACGAATTAATGAATTTTCAAAATCTAAATGAGTTATCAAAATCTAATTTATTGAGCTACAAGATTGACATGTTTGCACAATTTAGAGTATTGGTGAATGAATAACAACTACATTACTAATTCAAACAAAACACAAATATTGGCAAGCACAAAAATTTTGTATATAAGTAATGATGAACACTACAGTTAAGTTTCTTGTTTAGTCAACAACATCTTACACAAAAGCAAAATACCATAATTGGCAATAGCACATAACTTATATTTAGTAAAATTAAACATTCATTCTTTTGCATTCAACATATTATTATTTAAAATAAGACTCTTCTTGTGTTTTACTTCCCTAAAGAATACTCCCTTCAAATATTCTTTTGATACATTATAACATATTATTAATGTTTACATGCATAAAACGAGACTCATCCTATGATTCAATTCACATAAAGAATAATCCCTTAAAAAAATTTAATATAATAAAAGGATATTATATTGTAGATTGGTAGTGAATGGTAGCATTGTATTTAAATCCTTTGCGGATATGCCATTTTATATCGTTGATATCAGAGTTTTAACTTGAAGGGCCACCACGTGGTTGTTAAATGGCTATCTAGCATCATTGCTCTTGGTGAGCAACTCTAAATCTTCCAAGATGATCTCAAGAGTTTGATTCAGATGCCTAATTAGGTGAAAGACTCAGAGTCCTACTCTAAGTCCTTTAGATTGACTATCCTCCGAACCCTAGAGGATAACCCGAATAGACTTTAGAATCCTTTCCCAATAGACCTAAACAGGATCATGCCTAAACTTTATTAAGAAGATGTGTCTTACACATACCATCATGACAGAGCTAAGGCATTGTCACTTACTTATTTATTCGGGCATATAACCTCTTTAGGGTAACAAGGGGTACTCTAAACCACGACTAACCCTTGAGGGTTTGAGTGGCTAAGTTATACTCTAGACTTAGGGCTAATACTTAGTGTGCGCCATAGGCGAACAGGAGTGTTAAGCAAACTCCTCAAGGTTAGGTTTGAATAAGCTTAAGTACATGACTTTACGAGTGCTTCATGAAAGGGTTCTTGTAGCTTAGGTTGTTCAACCCTTAAATCCTACCCCCTAGTCAAGTGTGCCAAAGCACACCTAATTATGAGACCTAGCCTCCCTTGAGCTGATACTAGTGCAAGCATAAGCATGCTTATTAGGTAACAAACCCATGACACAACTCCAAAGGGTGTGCCTCGGGCGTTGTATTGTGTGTCGTGTAGCTCAGTGTCACATTTTTATGTGACACTGTCTTTCACAATATGGGTTATCATGCCATAACCCCTTAGATTCAAGAGTTACATCAAATGCCACAAATGTGGCTCCTAAATGCCAACTCTAGAACCCCTTAGTGAACCCTCAAGAACTTGGTAATGAGAACTTGTCAGCCAAGATCCCACGCTCACAATTGAACAAGGACATGGATGTGCCTTGCTTAATTGTGAGTGCCACCTAGCTTGACGTGAAGGAGGTTGGAAACATGCATCAACCTATATCCCTTGAAAGGTGCATTCCAACAAGACCTTTTAATCATGAATTTGACAATATTAAGGGTAGGCTACCACGAAGGTGGGATGTTTAAGGCGGCACAACAAAGGATTATGCCTTAATGATAGAAGTTAAAGCTTGTACCGACAAAAGAGTAACAAACTCAATCATGAAAAAACTCTCTTACATGTACTACTTAATATATGTGACAAAGGCCCCCTCCCCCTTGTTTTCTTATTTACATAATTGGGCTTACACGGAATTTCATTCCTAATGGGAATATACTCGATGAATTTTAAGTTAACGACCCCTAAACTCTATCCTGAGGGGTTTAGGGTGTGGGGTGTTTCTACCCATATACGACATGTTGAACTCACCAAAACCACCCAAAAACCTAATTAGGACATAGAAAACCAAGGTAAAAATTTTTTAAATGAAAATGTTAGCTTCGCCTAGAGTTTCATGCAAATACCTAATGACACCCAGCTAAACCATCACTACATACTCAAGTGTACTAAGCATGCCTGTTTCTTTTATATTTAAGAATTATCAACATAGTTCGGTAGGTAACAATAGTTAATGTCTAAAGTAAAGAGAATTCATAGTAAAAACTATGGCAATTGGGACATGACAAAACTAGGTTTTACAAGTTTTTCCCGTTGTAAACACAATTGACTTCGAACTACATCATAAATGTTTGGGTTGGGGTGCATGACATATAAGTTCACATGGCATGGCCTTTGATTCTCCCATTGTTATTCAGAACAGAAGAACATGGGGGGTTGTGTTACTTAGAGAGAATGGTACATTAGTTGTTAATGGGATAATGAGTCAATTATAAAATAAAACTCTTAGCTAGTTTAAGACTGTTATTTTCTTGACATCCGTGCATGATTTTGCACTTCAACTTTCAAATGGAAGATTCGTGTAATGACACATATATAAAGTTGTGTTAAGATAGCACATGTCAAAAGTAAATAAATTACAAAAATAACTACTATTCTAACACGATGTTGTCTAAACGCTACTTTGGAAATTATTTCAACTTCATACATGACAAAATGAACCATTCTAATAAAATCCTGCCAAAATAAACCATGCAACAACAACATCACAAAGATCAAAATAATGAAAACACATTTTTGGAAACCTACATAAAGATCAACAAATCCTTAAGTGGACTTGTAGGACAAAATATGGATTCCAAATGAAGAAAACAAATAGACAATAAACAACCAGCATTATACATGGGCGAACAACATAAAAATATCAAAGACTATGTGAATCAACAACTTCGCCAAACAAGCCTTCCCGTCTCACTTATATAAACTACATGTAAAAGAACACCAATAATGACATTAATCTCGTTTCATAGAAGATGCACAAAAGGCAAATTATCTGAAAATCAAAAGAGCATGAATGACTATCTTTATAAAAACTGTTATTCTTATTTCTTTAAGGAAAAATACTTACTACATAATCACCATGTTTCATATGTATTCTCAAAAATCATGTTGAAGTAACTTGAAGTTAATCCCATGACGCTTAGGAAGTCTCAAAAAAAAGCTTTAATGTGTATATTTTAAAAATTTATTACTTTGTTCCTTAAAGGAAAAACACAAATAAATTGGTCACCTATCCTAGTATACACATGAAGATAGTATTATTCTATTAAGAAAGAAGGGTCTCTTATTGTACATGAAACACATTTTATGGTTATTTCATAAAGAATTCATTTAAATTTTATTTGGTTCAATCCATTAAATAAAGCATATTCAATTGATATTCTCAATATTTAAAAACAATATCATTTTTTTTTATTTTTACCATATTTTTCCACTTGATTGATATATGGCTTAGGGGTAGTTAGAACTTTGTTTGGATTAAATTATTACATTTTTTTAAAACATTTTTACTTATTCATTTTTAAATAACAAGATAAAATATCTTGAGAATGAATATAAAAGAGAAATTCTTAAATAATATTTGTTATTAATTTAACACATAAGTTTTCCAGTGTCATAATATAATACTACGGGCCGATTCCCCCTTGCAATTATTTTATTTTAATGGACCTAATTCGCCTAATTTAAAATATTTGAATGAAAACATATTCCTAGTTTTTAACAAATTTAACTAAAAAAGTTTTAAAGAATCACATTCACACCTAACTTAATTTAATTAATATAGCAGTTACACAATTAGTATGCATTTCATTAACATTGTTAAAGATTTGAGACCAGTTCTCTTTAGCCAACACCATTTTCAAATAGTCATATCTCACTCCTTCAAAATATTCTACCTCTTTAATTCAATTAAGCAAATCATATCTTTTTGAGGCTAATTTGACTTCCTCTTTTGAACCAACTTCTCATCTCTGGAAGCTAGAACCAACTTTTCTTTGTGGGAGCTAGAGTAAAAGAACTTCAGCAGTAGCAAGGGCAATAACAGTAGCAGTAATTGAAACAAGACTAGCAATACCAGAAATAAAAGCTCGAGACATACACAAAATAAATATTAAAAAATTAAAGATTAACAGATTTAGCTTGTCCTGAATTTTCCATTGTTTGTTTCATGCTCGCTCACTAATTTAATGGTCTCTAAAGATCGTTGTAAACACCATTAAGTTTTACAAAGAAATAATTAAATTTAATATAAATTTTAAAAAATTAATTTAATTAGGGTGGTACACTAAATTAGCTTCATTAACCGATGGGAATGGGCCGTTTATACAGAAGGAATCTACGGTTCCATTTATACTTTATACATGAGGAATCTACAGTTTGATTATTTCCAAATTACTGTAGTAATTTTCCTGCTACATCTGTAAACAATCTGTAAGAATATAAAATTTGAATAATAATATAATTTATATGCAAATTGATTTCTAAACTTTAACTAGACCAATATACAACTTCTCTAAAAGTATATGCTTGTAACGTTTGACGGCTACTCTATAACTTCTCCATACACGATAGAGAAAACATGAAAACTCGTGTAAAGATGTATATTCACATATATACACCTAACATACTTAATAGTGTTAAGTTATCAGAATTTGATTTAGCCGATGTGGATAACCTAATGCGGGATACGTGAATTATGAACAGATTTTAAATCATCACATTCATTAAAATGCTTAGAGTTTAAGCAAGGTGTGTACAACACGTCTCGTACTATTTTATATATATGTGCATCTGATTACGTAAGCATTTCGACGAATGTGATGAATTAAAATCAATTCATATTTTACGTATTCCGCATTAGGTTATCCAGGTCAGCTAAATCAAATTCTGATAACTTAACAGTAAAGCACGTAGCTTAAGTATGTTAGGTGTATATATGTGAATATACATCTTTACACGAGTTTTGGTATATTATTTGACTGTAAGCAGAAGTATGACCTTTTCATGTTTTCTCTACCGTGTATGGAGAAGTTATAGAGTAGCCGGCAAATGTTACAAGCATATACGTTTAGACAGTATTATATTACTTGTATATGCTTATAAAATTTGCCGGCTACTCTACAACTTCTCCATACACGGTAGAAAAGGCCAAGTCCAACACTTCTGCTTACAGTCAAATAGTATATGAAAACTCGTGTAAAGATGTATAGTCCCATATATACAGTGTTAAGTTATCAGAATGAATCTGAATAGATTTTAAATCATCACATTCATTAAAATGCTTACGTAATCAGATGCATATATATAATAATAGTACGAGACGTGCCTTGTTTAAACTCTAGAAGAAAATACGGGACAATTTTTTATTAATAACAACACGTTTGCAAAGAGACTTGACCCATGCCAAAGACTATTTCTTTGCATTCTAAAATATCAAAATAATATTATATATAGCCTTCACGGCTATATAAACCATTCAACCGGACCTCTTTCTCCACATTCAAGCTTCGTACACTTATATTTGCTTAGTCTGTTAAGGTGATTTTCTACCGAATATGGCTAGTCACATCAGTTACATACTTGTTCTTCTTCTAGCTTGCAGCATATTTGCTAATGCTGCAGACGAAGACATGCTTCAGGACTTCTGTGTTGCGGACAATAATAACGGACTCACCGTAAATGGGAAGGTGTGCAAGCCGGTTGAGGACGTAAAAGCTGCAGATTTTAAGTCCGATGTGCTCAGGGTCCCTGGTAACGCCAACAACAAGCTCGGTTCTAACGTCACAACTGCAAACGTTCTCAACTTTCCTGGGGTTAACACTCTGGGAGTTTCATTTGCTAGAATCGACTTCGCACCCGGTGGCGTAAACCCACCTCATGTTCACCCACGTGGAACTGAGATCCTGTTCCTTGCTCAAGGTACACTTTATGTTGGATTCATCACAACCGCCCCAGACAACCAGCTGTTTGCTCAGACTATATATCCAGGTGTGTGTGTGTGTGTGTTGTGTGAGTGAGTGAGAGAGCGAGAGAGAGAGAGAGTGAGTGTGCGCGTGCGAGCGCGGGTGATGGTATATGTAGAAACTGTAAACTTTCTTTTTATGTTCAGGTCAACTGTTTGTATTCCCCCGTGGCTTGATCCACTTCCAGATCAATGTCGGAAAGGGTCCTGCAGTAGTATTTGCCGGATTTAACAGTCAGAATCCGGGAGTAACACAGGTTGCAAAGGCTGTGTTCGCATCAAACCCACCCATTCTGGACGATGTGATTGAGAAAACATTCCAGATTGATCAGGCTCTTGTACAAAAGCTCAGAGCGCTTGTCAGCCAGACTTAACTATATATTTCTCTCCTTTTAATAAATGGAAATTTACCCATACTAGCATCCTCTCCTCTCCTGCTTCTTTACAGGCCCTCCATCTACATGTGTAAGCATGTGTTTCATATACACAAATTTTACTTTAACGTCTAATCTGGTTTGACGGAGTGATGTTAAGGAAGATCATTTGCATTCATATGCAAACCCCATAGCCAGCAACTTAATTGTGCGTTAGTTTTACGGCTCTACAAGCTTAATCCGGAAGATATTTGCCCAGTGTCTCAACCCTCAGTCCATAAGTCCAGGTCTCAAGTCTAGGTGATTAGTTCTGGCTCAAGTTTACATTTAATCGTGCAATAGTTGCTTTTTCTATTGCAAGCTATGGTTCATGTTTGTCATGCTATCTTCAAATATAAGAGTGTTTTTAATGCTTGTTTCTTTGTGTACTTGATTCACTCATAAACACGCACACAATTATAATACATGAAAAAGAGAGGGAGAGTTGTTTTTTTAGTGGCAATATGGACCAGAGATGACTATGCAAAAGCTAAAGGACGATTTTCACTGCGTATCTACAGATACTTGCTTCTTCGGGGAGCAGAGTTACTAACAATTGAAAAGAAATCCATGTAAAATCAAAGTTGAGCTTAGTCAATAACAAATTGAATCTTTGTGCATAAGATAGATGGCAGATGTTGTAGTTTATTCTCGCAATACCTGCACACATTTTTATTTAAGCATGCCTATGTATGAGTATACGTATCACTAGCTAAGCATGTTTATTGAACTTTCAAGAGACAGCACACTTTACACATGTGTGTGTGTGTGTTCCTAGATGTGTATATAAATCATTTGTAATGTATGATGCTCATAGATGTTGATTTGTGACATAGATATTGGTTATGCCCAAGAGGGACATGTACAACACTCCATCGAGTTCTTTCAGAAGACGCCTATGCATGACACGGTTTCTTGTACGGTTGCATATGATGTGCTTGGAAGGGTTGGATGCATCCATCAAGCCAAGCAGGTTTTCGACTCAGAGGTGGACTGCGCTCATCATCATCACTGCAAATGCAAATTCAGGGGATTTCCTGCAAGCTGATGTTGTGTTCCAACTTGATGCCAGAGTGGGACACTACTTCTTTCACATCCATGATCAAGGCATTTGAAAGCACCAACAACCTGTTTTACTCTCAACTTATGTTCTGAATGCCCAGGTATCCAAAGCAGCTTTGAACATATTCACAGTGAACACCACGATGTCTTGCTACGTAGAACGTTGTGAGTTTGAAAAAGGTCCAGACCTAGACGTTACACTGTACTAAAAAAAATGTTGGGTTGATAACGGTTTGGAAGGCCATAATTAAAAAAAAACAAACAAGCGCTACCTTTGCAATGCTTATCAAATATACAAATCGTCTGCATGGTGGAGATTCGAGGAAGGGCAGGGCATTTGCATGATGACAAAGAACTAATTAACAACATGCCATTTGTACCACGACACGGTGGCATTTCATACCTTACTAGGTGCCTGCAGAAACCACAGAGATACTGTGAGAGCTCAAAGGGTGGGGAATGAAACTTTGAAATTAAATCCGTTGTTTGCCTCATCACGTGTTATTGGCAAACACCGTCAAGTCCAAAGACACTGTGCGCAGGTTTACGGTGTTTGATACATAGCAACCTCGCCTCAAAGACATCCACAGTGAACTCACGATGCTGAACTTGTTGATGAAAGAGGCTAGGTATCACCAAACTCATCATGCTCGTTGAGAAGGAAAAACAGAAGGAGAAGCTCCTCTGATATCTTCGGAGACTGGAGGAGAAGATGTGTATAATATAACAAAGAACTTGAGAATGTGTTATGATTGGCATGATGCTACTTGCTTCTTATCAAAATTGGTGGGTCGCAGAGTTGTAGTCAATGACTCAGAGATGCCAAGCGTGTTCATCACTTTAAAAAAGGTATTTGTAAGAGTCCAACCGTGTTCATCACTTTCAAAATGGTATTTGTTCTTGCAAAGTTTGTTGATGCCATTTACTCACGTAAATATTAATGGCTTTGACGTTGTTAATGGCTACGAGGTTTGAACCCATGTTGGGATTTACTATAAATGTTGCTGGATACGAGGGTTTAAACCCATGCGCATGCAAATGCAAATAATCTTAAGTCATCCCCATTAGACCACCAGCTTAAACATTAAGATTTTAAGAATATACATACACGAAGTGTGTGCGTATGAGATTTACGATCTATTCTATCTAGGCTATGGGAGGAGCACGATAGATGACTTGGATCGAGCCATCGTTACATATTTTTATGTGTGTTTAATAGATATATAGATAGATAGAAAGAGATGCATGTGTATGCATGTGTGTGATGAGAGGATGTTACTACTACATTTTCGATTTGCTGATAATTTTTCGCGCTTGAAATATATTTTTTATAGCATTCCTCGAGATTGATTAGGCTCTTGTATGTTAGAGTTAATAATTCTTCTCGACCACATCATCTTTAATGTGTGGGTTTGATACCAATGCAGCGTTTGCAACCTGTGTTACTCTTGGCTTATGGTTGCTAAATGTGGCAAATACTATTTGGAAGTGAGGGAAATCCAAACAGTTCACTTGAACAAAGAAAGCAAGTTTATGGTTTCTACAAATACCATATGTGCACCCGCACCCACACTCACACACAAAGGCTTGCACACCTTCCCATTTACGGCGAGTACGTTGTCGTTGTCTGCAACACAAAAGTCCTGAAGCATGTCTTCATTTGTAGCATTTGTCCCAGATATTCCACTTGTGTGTGTGTGAGCAACATGTAATAAAAAGGTGATGAACATGTTCAAGATCAATGTTGCCAAGAATTGTAGTCCATATAAGAATTAAAAATTTAAATTAAAGTATTCTGCAATGCAAAAGTAAACATGGGTTTGATGTTAAATATGAATCTTTTCATTATTAAATATAAAAATATTTTGTATTCTTATGAGAAAATACACAAATAATATATGTTAGATAAAACCTTGCGTAGAGTCATACAAGTATTGTAAGTATTTGTCATAATATGAATATAAATATTTCAAGATAGTATGCATATTATGGATAAGATCGATGGATAGTATACAAATTAAATAAGTGTAGAGAACGGTTAGGATAATGAAAGATGACACTTATAAATATATAGAGGGTATTAATTATGTTTTTGTATTATATTAATAATATAAACAATTTTACTCATATTTCTTTTTAGTAGTGTCATATTCTTGTTTCTTTCCTATTAATACATTAAGATTCATAGTAGTAGTCTTGTATTTAATGTGTATGTTAGCGAATTCTGTATTTTCTAACAAAAAAAAAGCTATTGTGCGTAAATTCAATCTAGGTTAACCAAGCAGCTTGTACTGTAGCATGTGTGTCACTTGGCTTACTCCCAACACTCCCCTGTAAGCCAAGTGTTAGGCTAACCCAAGTCTGATCCTAAATAAGAGGAACTTGTAAGGCTTAGTAAAGATGTTTTGTTCTTGCACATAATGACATTGGACAAGGATGTGCTTATTACGACCGTGAAACATTGATTTCCGGGTTATGGCAATGCTGCTCTAGTTGTCACACCATTTAATAATTGGCCTAGGTTGAAGATTATTGAGATCCTCCATCAACCGTTTTAGCCACACAACTTCCTTACAACACATAGTCAAGGCAATATAAGAGTGATACAACACTCTACTATTTATTGGCCTAATTGATGGCAACCTTGCATAATTGAAGGTTGAAACCAATGGTCCAACCAACATCCTTCGTTGGTAGCCCAACTAGCATTTGTGTAGTAAGTTAGAGCTACGTCTTGCATAGAGTAACATAAGCCATGATCCACTATGCCTTTGAGGTACTGTAATATGTGTTCTATGGCCTTCCAATGACTAAATCATCTCAGTGCAATGGTTGTGTAACATATATCAAACTGCACTGTAAAGGCCAAATACATCAAGCATTCAATCGAGCTACAATAGAAAATATTGTCATCTAACTTGGGCCCATCACCATATGGAGCCAATGCCCCGACTACCATCGGCATTTGCACTTGATGGGAATCAACTATGCTAACATGTTGGAGGAGCAACTTTGCATATTGACCTTGGTGAATTTTTAAGGTAGTAGTCGAAGGCTTGTGCTAACCTAGATGCTCAAGGAGTGTACCTCACTAAGATCTTTCATTTGAAAGGTGCTAGTGAGTGTGGCCTTTAAAGCTTGAATGGGTAGTTCATTTCCTCGGTGATTAACAAGTCATCCACGTACAAGGCCATGACGAGCATAGCCTCTCCCTCACCCTTCGCATAAGCATTTGAGTTGGCAGTAACACAATAAAACCTTGTTTGCGTAAGGTTTTATTGAACTTTTGGTACCATACATTGTGACAATTGTTTCAAACCATAAAAGCCTTGTGAAGCCTCCATACTTTGTAGCGATCTTTGTGACCAAGGAAACCAGCAAAGATTCACATAAAGATTTCTTCTTCCAGTTGGTCATGAAGAAAAGTGATCTTTACATCCATTTGATCAACTTTTTAGTTCCAAGCATTTACAAGAGCCAAGATTGTTCATATGCTTGTCATCTTGACCACAAGAAAAAATGTCCCATCATAGTCGATGCCTTTCACTTGCGTGAAACCCTTAGTTATAAGCTGAACCTTGTAGCAATTATGGGTCTTCTTAAATACCCACTTGAAGTCCATGAGTTTGTGACCGTGTAGGGCATTGAAAACTTCAAACGTGTGATTCTCAAGAAGAGAATCCATTTCATCTTGAATAGCCACACACCAATCATGGCCATGCACAGCTTCCTCATATGTCCATAAAATGTTCTTATCCATTAACATGCACAATTCATCTTTGTCATTAGTGAGGATGTGGCATCCTCCAAAAATTTCCAATATGGTCTTTGCATAACTTAACCTTGAGAAATCACCCATATTCAGTAGTACAAAAGGTACCTTGACTCATGATTAACCCTTACTAAATCATACCCTAGACCTAATGTTAATACTTAGTGAGGACACGTGAGTGTTTTGTTAAGTAAACTCTTTAAGATTAAATTTGAATAACTTTAAGTATATAACTTTACAAGTGATTTATGAAAAGAGCTCTTGTTAACGAACTCAGGTTGTTCAATTCTTATATCCCAAGGAAAACATTCCCTAATTAGGTGTCACCTAAATATAAAACCTAACTTTCCTTGAACAGATGAGATACAAACACACATTATTTGCTAAAATATTGTTTGCTAACCCTAAAAGGCACGTCTCAGGTATTGTATTGTGTATTATTTAACTTTATGTCACATCTTCATGTGACAGTATTTCCCAACACATGGACTATTTTGTCATAGCTCTTCAAACTTAAAAACTACACTTGATGTTACGAACATGACTCTTTTAAAATCTTTTTTCATGTAAACTTTTAAGAACATAGTAAAGTTAACATATTACCTAAGATCCCAAGCCCATAATTAAACAAGGATACAAAAGTGCAATGTTTAAATGCAAGTGTATGTCTTATATTGACATGAAAGAGGAGGTTAGAGATGTAATTCACACCTGGACTAACAAGATGTGTATTTTAATAAGACCTCTTAAATGCAAATTTGTTAATATTAAGAGTAGGTTGGGATGTGCCTTTATAATTTGAAAAGATAATTTTTAATTTTGCCTCCACGACACAAGTTTACAATAGAAAAATAACGAACTTAATTAGTAATTTAGGAACTTTTATTATATATTCTATTTAATATATATAACATATGCACCCCCTAATTTGTGACATTTTGAATCCTTTACTACGCTTGGACTTTTACAAATGTCATTTTTGCATTTTTGAGTCCTTTATTGCGCTTGGATTCTTACAAATGCCATTTTTATAAAGATGAACACTTTGAGTCATTGACTACAACTTTGTCACCAACCAACTTCATGGCAATCGTAACACATTCTCAAGTTATTTGTTATATACACATTTAGCAAAGGTAAGAAGAGCTGAGGACCTCCCCTTCTGCTTTTCATTTCCGAACGGGGCGCGATGAGCTTGGTAATATTCTCTCATGTGATATGGAGTTCGAAATTCCAAATTCAGCCTCGTGAGTTCATTGTGGATGTTTTTAAGACGAGGATGCGATGTGTCACATACCACAATGTGTCTTTGACAGTGCCTACTTTGAGGTGTAAAATCTGTATTTAAATGCATAATCTTTGAGATAGTTAGGAAATTCTTTTTCTTCATCATTCTCATTACCCTGGAAGAAATTCTTCTCGTGCCTGCAATGGTGTTTGCCAACAAAACATGTGCTTAAGTAGACAAT
Organism: Selaginella tamariscina; assembly: GCA_003024785.1. Taxonomy (NCBI): domain Eukaryota; kingdom Viridiplantae; phylum Streptophyta; class Lycopodiopsida; order Selaginellales; family Selaginellaceae; genus Selaginella; species Selaginella tamariscina. Next base: position 294,606 of record PUQB01000097.1, read on the forward strand.
GGATCTAATTTCAAATTTTCAGCTCACATTATATTCGTGGTTTCTGCGTGCACATAGTAAGGTATGAAATGCTGCTGTGTCTGCATGTTGTGCATTAGTTCTTTGTCATCGTGCCAATGCCCTGCCATTCCTCAAATCTCTCCACCGTGCGGACGATTTGTATATTTGATGAGTCTGGAAGGCATTTAGCCATATTGCAAAGGTGGAGCTTGTTTCCTTTCTATTATGGCCTTCCAAACCGTTATTAACCCTAAATTTTTTGAGTTCCAAGCAATCGAGACACTGCACATTGTCACGTCTAGGTCTGGAGCTTGTCAAACTCACAGTGTTCCACGTAGCAAGACACCATGGTGTTCACTGTGAAAATGTTCAAAGATGCTTTGGATACCTAGCCATTCAGAACGTAAAACAGGTTGTTGGTGCTTGCAAATTCAGAACGTAAAACAGGTTGTTGGTGCTTGCAAATACCTCGATCATGGATGTGCAAGAATTCCCCTGAATTTGCATTTGCAGTGATGATGATGAGCGCAGTCCACCTCTGAGTCGAAAACCTGCTTGGCTTGATGGATGCATCCAAGCCTTCTAAGCACATCACACGCAACCGTACAAGAAACCATGTCATGCATAGGCATCTTCTGAAAAGAACTCGATGCACTGTTGTAGATGTCCCTCTTGAGCATAACCAATATCTATGTCACAAATCAACATCTATGAGCATCGTATGTTACAAATGATTTATATATACATCTAGCTACTGTATATATACAGGAACACATGCACACGTGTATAAGTGTGCTGTCTCTGAAAGCTCAATAAACATGCTTAGTTAGTGATACGTATACACATACATGAGCATGCTTAAATAGAAATGTGTGCGGGTATTACGAGAATAAACCATATGCCATCTATCTTATGCACAAAGACTCAATGTTCGCAATGTTATTGACTAAGCCCAACTTCGGATTTACATGGATTACTTTCAATAATGAGTAACTCTGCTCCCCGAAGAAGCACTTGTATCTGTAGATACGCAGTGAAAATCGTTCTTTAGATTTTGCATAGTCATCTCTGGTCCATATTGCCACTAAAAAACAACTCTCCCTCTCTCTTTCATGTATTATAATTGTGTGAGTGTTTATGACACAAAGAAACAAGCATTAGAAACACTCTTATATTTGAAGATAGCATGACAAACATGAACCATAACTTGCAATAGAAAAAGCAACTATTGCGCGGTTATAATGTAAACTTGAGCCAGAACTAATCACCTAGACCTGAGACCTGGACTTATGGACTGAGGGTTGAGACACTGGGCAAATATCTTCCGGATTAAGCTTGTAGAGCGGTAAAACTAACGCACAATTAAGTTGCTGGCTATGGGGTTTGCATATGAATGCAAATGATCTTCCTTAACATCACTCCGTCAAACCAGATTAGACGTTAAAGTAAACTTTGTGTGCATATATGAACACACATGCTTACACATGTAGATGGAGGGCCTGTAAAGAAGCAGGAGAGGAGAGGATGCTAGTATGGGTAAATTTCCATTTATTAAAAGGAGAGAAATATATAGTTAAGTCTGGCTGATAAGTGCTCTGAGCTTTTGTACAAGAGCCTGATCAATCTGGAATGTTTTCTCGATCACATCGTCCAGAATGGGTGGGTTTGATGCGAACACAGCCTTTGCAACCTGTGTTACTCCCGGATTCTGACTGTTGAATCCGGCAAATACTACTGCAGGACCCTTTCCAATATTGATCTGGAAGTGGATTAAGCCACGGGGTAATACAAACAGTTGACCTGAACATATAAAGAAAGTTTATATTTCTACACATGCCATCTGCGCACCCGCGCGCGCGCGCACACACACACACACACACCTGGATATATAGTCTGAGCGAACAGCTGATTGTCTGGGGCGGTTGTGATGAATCCAACATAAAGTGTACCTTGAGCAAGGAACAGGATCTCAGTTCCACGTGGGTGAACATGAGGTGGGTTTACGCCACCGGGTGCGAAGTCGATTCTAGCAAATGAAACTCCCAGAGTGTTAACCCCAGGAAAGTTGAGAACGTTTGCAGTTGTGACGTTAGAACCGAGCTTGTTGTTGGCGTTACCAGGGACCCTGAGCACATCGGACTTAAAATCTGCAGCTTTTACGTCCTCAACCGGCTTGCACACCTTCCCATTTACGGTGAGTCCGTTGTTCTTGTCCGCAACACAGAAGTCCTGAAGCATGTCTTCGTCTGCAGAATTAGCAAACATGCTGCAAGCTAGAAGAAGAACAAGTATGTAACTGATGTGACTAGCCATATTCTGTAGAAAATCACCTTAAGAGACTAAGCAAATGTAAGTGTACGAAGCTTGAATGTGGAGAAAGAGGTCCGGATGAATGGTTTATATAGCCGTGTAAGTTATATATAATTATTATTTTGATATTTTAAATGCAAAGAAATAGTCTTTGGCATGGGTCAAGTCTCTCTGCAAACGTGTTGTTATTAATAAAAAAAATGTTCCGTATTTTCTTCTAGAGTTTAAGCAAGGCACGTCTCGTACTATTTTATATATATATGCAAGCATTTCAATGAATGTGATGAATTAAAATCTATTCAAATTCCACGGATCCCTAAATCAAATTCTGATAACTTAACACTGTAAGTATGTTAGGCGTATATATGAATATACATCTTTACACGAGTTTTCATATACTATTTGACTGTAAGCAGAAGTGTTGGACTTGGACATGTTGATACGACCTTTTCATGTTTTCTCTTATGGAGAAGTGGCAAATCTTACAAGCAGACAAATATTACCTATATATATATATATATATATATATATATATATATATATATAAACCCAATATTAATTAACCCTAAATAAATATAATATTGTAAATAGTGTATAATATTGATTGATAATATTATTTGTATAAACGTTCGATAAAAGTGTGTTAATATGTGTAAAAAATGTATAATGTAAATGTACAATTTCATATGTATAAATAAATGGAAATAAGTTAAATTTAGAACACACATTATTGTGTCATGTAATAAATACATACTAAAGAATGCATTTGCACATAAATTAGTATAAGATGAATACATTGTAAGGTAACTACGGTAAATACGTAGGTTACTTTGGTAATTAAGGTATATACGGAGTTAATCCTATAATTATAGGATAATCTATTATGGGTTCATAGGATAGTCAAAATATGATTAAGTATATACCTTTTACTTGTATATATAAATCTTCACATGAATACAAGGTTATCCCGAGTTCGCTTCTCTGTGTTTCTTGTTGGAAGATCTGCGTTAGGTTTTCAGGAGGGTTGCTTGGCATCTGTTTCTCTGCGTTTCTTATTGATTTCTGGTGTGTCGGCGCGAGGCTCCTTGTCGTTGCTTGGCATCTGGTGTGTCGGCAGTGGAGAGACATGGCGGCAATCCTCGGGGCTGGCTCTTCCGCAGTAGTAATCGATCGTGGAGAACAATCCCAGGCTGTGAAAATTGCGAGGAAGTGTGATTTCGATTTGGAAGCCGAATTCAACACCACTCAGAGGCTATTCGAGCTGTGGCAGATTTATCGGAAGAAAATAGCGTGGTGATCCCCAGACCGATACAATATGTGCCATGTTTCACTAATGACGAAGATTTACAAGATGTGATTGCAAAAATCCCACCTCAGGCTGGCATTGAGGCCGGAAGCTCTGCGTTTGTTATGGAGAAGATTCATCCGCTCCCCTCAGGATTATGGGCTCAAGCAGCCGTAAAGAAATCGATGAACACAGCAACAATAAAATTAGCCCCGTATATACCTTAATTACCAAGGTAACCTACGTATTTACCGTAGTTACCTTACACTAGTGTAAGGTAACTATGGTAAATACGTAGGTTACCTTGGTAATTAAGGTATATACGGGGCTAATCCTATGAACCCATAATAGATTATCCTATAATTATAGGATTAGCCCCGTATATACCTTAATTACCAAGGTAACCTACGTATTTACCGTAGTTACCTTACAATATGTATTAAGTAGTCACATATTAAGCAAAGTATTCAATAACCCAAAAAACACATCCACCGTATTTTATTTACATAAAATAAAACATAAAATGCGCATACATAATATAATTAATATATATATAAATTGAGAAAATCAAGTTAAATCTAGCAAGGTACTAAGTCTATATGAGATAAATACTTTTAATTATATGTGTGTATGTAATTATACAAATGAAGTGATAATATTTTTATAAAGCAATGCAAGATCACTCTTAATATATATATACAAAGTGTGGTTGCAAACTCATTTTAGAGTTAAATTTTAGTAAATAGAGGAACCAATGAATAATGTGTATATTAATAAGTTAACGTGATGCTTGATTATGTGTGTGTGTATATATATATATACACATGTCATAAATGTTAAACGTGGATCCCTAAACTATAAGGAAGTTTTAAGCTCTAAACCCTATTTATAAATAAATATATAGTTACTATACATGCTAGATTGTATATGCCTTCACACACACAATCCCTTCAAATCAAAATGGGCACAAACAATAATAATTAACAATTTTAATAATTTAATTATCATTTATTAATAATTATATAATATTTAATATAGGAATATTTAGTGTTTATCTTAAGAATGAAAATATTAATACTCAAAGAATCTGTTAAATTATAAAGAAATATATAATAATTACATTTTTTTACTTTCAACCTCAGAATATAGATATTCTCTTATAGTTTTGCTGATTATGATGTTTTTAACATTTTTGGGCATCCACCCATATCGAATAGATTTAACATGTACGATGCATGTTAACTTTTTTGACTAGGAGATCATGTTTTATTTAAGCATTCATTATATATTTGACTTTCCTCTTCATGTTGCCTCTTTTGTAGTTGGAATTTTACCTCATTATTTCTTGTGATGACTTCGGGTGTATCGATAACTTGACCCATCCAAATAAGATAGTTATATAATGGGTTATCCAATGGTGAAATTAAAAAACTCACATGGCGGATAGTACAATCTACAAAAATATAAAAAAAACTTTAATCAATAAATCAATGGTAGAAAACCTAATCAATAAAATCAATGAATTAAAAAAATTGTATAAAATATGCATAGAAAATATATGAGAACACTCAATTCTAAAGATTTTGAGGCAACATTTTTCAGACACATGTGCAACATGTGTTCATATTAATGTAATGTAAAGTTATCAAAATGATTTGGAAATAATTCACACATCAAAGGCGTTGACATGGGAAGTAGATTGCTAGTGAATCGATACATTAGTTAATAGTACCAAGATCGATAAGGTGGCATAATAATTCAGCTTGGACAATAATGCTGAAGGATATGTAAGTACTGACATATTTATAAAATATTAAATTGCAGAATAAACTAGAGTATAACATAGTAAAGTAGACTTTAATATATGGAATAATCTTAATATGAAAGATTGATATGAACAACATATAGCTAGTGAATCGATGAGTTGTCAAAATTAAGTTTATTGAGTGGCAACATTGACATGCTTGCCCAATTTAGAGTGTTGGTGAATGAATGATGACTTCATTTGAAATTTAAATAAAACATGAATATCAATAAACAAGCACTATATATAAGGATGATAAACAATGCATCTAAGTTTCTTATTTAGTCCTTTGTCCTTCAACAACATCTCAACAAAAACAAACTACCATCGTTAGCAATAGCACATAACTTATAGTTGATAAAATTCAACATTCATTCTTTTGCATTTAGCATGTTATTATTTACCTTTCCTAAAGAATATTCCTTTTGAATATTCTATTTAATATATTATACCATATTGTTAATGTTTATGTGCATAGAATGAGACTTATTTCATGATTCAAGTCACATAAAAAATATTTTCTTAGAAAATTCTATTTAATAAAAGGATATTATATTGTAGATATATACATGCATACAAGAGGAGAATAGTTTTGTTAATCATTTAAAAAAACACCCTTAAACTCAAAATTGTAGACTTATTAACAAGAATATTCTTAGTTATATATTGAATTGCTTGAATAGAGTGTTATCCTCATACATGCATGACGAGAACAATCTCATTACATCATTTATTTTTGTTTGACAATATTTGTGTCATTCAACATATAAATATGCCCTTCAAAAGTTATTCCTTGTTCCATTTAAAAGACATCATCAACTTAAATAAGGTGTAACAAGAATAGTCTCATTGGCCTATTTAATTTCTTAACAAGAATAGGTTCATAAATGATTTGCCACAAAATTTATATTAAATAACTCCTAACACGATTTTAATTTACCTTTTGAAAATAATAACATTTTGCAAAAGCAACTTTGTGAAGTTGATCATCATGAGGTAGTGATATTGAATGGCATTATTGTATTTAGATTCTTTGTGGATATGCTATTTTGTACCGTTGGAACACAACAAAGCTTGTATAGAGGTTCTGAGTTTTTCGCATTACAAACACAATCGACTTCAGATTGCACTACAAATGTTTTGTTGCTTAGTCTTTGTCTGGGTTAGGGTGCATGGCTCTTCAAAATCAGGGACAACGTGCAAACTCACTAATTCCCCATTGTGATTCACAATAAAAGAATATGGGTAGGCATTGAGGTTTTGCTACTTGAGAAAATGATGCATTAGTTGCTAATTTGATTGTACTACTTGTAGATTGAAATGACATAATTAAAACATAACTCTTGGCTTGTCTGAGATTGTTATTTGGTTGACATCCATGCATGATTTTATACTCCAACTTTCAAATGGAAGACTCATGCAATAATACATATATAAAGTTGTGTTAAAATGGCACATGTCAGAGCAAATAAGTTATAAATATAATTACTATTCTAGCATGATGTTGTTTGAATGTTATTTTGAAAATTATCTTAATTTCATACATGACAAAATGAATCACCTCCCAAAAATGAACCATGCAACAACAGCATTACAAAGGTCAAAACAATAAAAGTACAATACAAAAAAATCAATATAAATCCTTAAATGAACTTACATGATAAAACATGAATTTTAAATAAAGGAGACAAATAAACAATAAATATGATCAACATTATACATGGGTAAACAACAAAAAAACATGGGAATCAACAACTTTGCCAAACAAGCCTTCACATGTTACTTACATAAACTGCATACAAAAAACATTAATAGCGAGATTGATCTTGTTCTATAAAAGATGCACAAAAGGCAAATCATATGAAAATCAAAAGAGCATGAATAACTATCTTTATAAAAAACATTATTCTTGTTTATTAAAGGAAAAATATTTATTACATAGTCATTATATTTCATATGCATTCTCAAAAACCATGTTGAATTAATTTGAAGCTAATCCCACAACTCTTGAGAAATGACAAATGAAAGCTTTAATGTGTGTGTTTTCTAAAAATTGATTACTTTATTCCTTAAAGGGGAAAACACACATAAATTAATCACCTATCCTAGTATACACATGAAGGTAGTAGTTAATTATTTTTCCAAAAGAGAAAGGTCTCTTATAGTACATGAAACACATTTTATTACTATTTCATAAATAATTCATTTAAACTTTATTTGGTTCAATCCATTAAAAGTTATTAAATAAAGCATATTCAAAAATATTTTATGGATATTCTCAATATTTATTTTAATTTTTAATTTTTAATTCATTTAAAAAACAATATCATTCTTTCTGTATTTTTCATGTTTTTCCACTTTATTGATATCTAGCTTATGGGTAGTTGGAATTTTGTTTGGATTAAATTATCACATTTCTTATATTTTTACTTAACACAATGAAATATCATGACATTAAATATAGAAAGGAAATTCTTAAATAATATTTGTTATTGATTTAACACATAAGTTTTCAATGTCATAATATAATACTATGGGCCACCCACAATTAAATTATATTATTTTAGTTGACCTAATTAGTCTAATTTAAAATACTTTAATGGAAATATATTTTTAATTTGTAACAAATTTAATTAGAAAATTTTAAAAGAATCACATCACACCTAACTTAATTTAATTAATATAACAATTATATATGTGTATGCATTCTCATTAACATTGTTAAAGATTCGAGATCATTTTTCTTTAACCAAGACCATTTTCAAAATGGTCATCTTGACTAGTTTACAGAATATGAAAAATGTTAATCCTCGTGTATATGTTATATATAAATGGTGTGTTTTTCATATAGGGATTATTTTTATTTGTGTGCATTACTTTCTTCTTTTGTGTTTTTCTTTATTATTCTCATAATGTCTAGTTTTTTATTATTTGCAAATTGTTTTTTGTGTTTTCTTTATTATTCTCATAATGTCTAGTTTTTTATCATTTGCAAATTGTTTATGAAAAATATGAATATGCATGAATTACATGAAAAAACTAATTCATCATTAAAAGCAATTAATTTTTGTGTTGAAATTGGTTTGTTTTTAAAGATTGTGTTTGAAAAATATCAAAGTTTAATAAAGGTGAGAGGAAACAACATGATATGAAAATGAAAATGTAAAGTATGTAATATTATTAAAGGTTTTAAAACAAGCACTTGGTTTGCTCATAATAAATTAAAGTGGAAACAAATGATTAATATTATATATTGTTGATTAGTTCAAATGCCACAACAAAATGTTATAATAAAATGTGGAGTTTCTTCTTGATTGGTATAATTTTGTAAAGATATTTGCTATATTAATTTACAAAATAATAATACTAAGATAGGAGGACCAAGAAAATAATGAAAATAAATGAAAGTAAGTTTGATAAACGTAAATATAATAAAATAAAAGAGTAAATGTTTGGTGGATAGAACAACATGTTCATGGTATTAGTACCTGATAGAACTAAGGAGACACTTAATGATTTTATTTATTAGTATATTGAAGTTGAAAGTATTTGTAAATAATTATTAAAAGGGTTATGATTTAAAATGGTTAAGTCAACTCAATTTTAAGCATTATATTATAAATCATTATGAAAACTTTATTGATCTTAACACTTTGAGTCCATATAAATACAATTGAATTTACATAGGGAGCTATTAAGCCATCGTTACCAAAGTATGAGACTACAGAAAATATGTATGATAGTTATTTTCAAGAATATATATGGCAAAAAAAATTTGTAGGCGACGAAAATGCTTTTACAAAAATTTATAAATACATTAATTTGTATGTTCACAATGTTTTAACTCATGTATAAATAATATAGTTTAATTTAAGTTTAAATGACCTTAAAAAAGTACTCAAAAAACCCTTGGGAATTAAAGTAAATGTTAATTTTCCTTGAATTTATTATACACGTTCGTAAGGGGGGCGTGTTCTACAAGTGTCATGGTCATCTCTCACTTCTTCAAAATATTCTACTTCTTTAATTAAATTAACCAAATAATATCTTTTGCATCTAGTTCCACTTCCTTTCTCGGATCCACTTCTCATTTATGGAAGTTAAAACTAATTTCTCTTTAGAGTAAAAGCACTAGCATTAAAATCAGCAATAGCATAACAGTAGTAGTAATTGAAATAAGATTACCACTAGAAATAGAAGCTTGAGACATACCTCCTGTAAAAATAGTAAATATCAAAAAATTAAACATTATGGGAATAAATTATGGATTTAGCTCTTCCTGAATTTTCATTGTTTGCTTCATGCTCATTCACTAGTTTAATATCGTTATAAACACCATTAAATTTTACAAAGAAATAATTAAATTTAATAAAAACTAATAAAATTTAATTTAATAGAAAAGTTAGTGAGGAATGAAAATTTATTAACTTTTTTCATTAAAATCAGACCAATTAAGGGTGGTACATTAAATTAGCTTCTGGGAATCTTTATACAGAAGGAATCTACGGTTTTATTTATACTTTATACATGAGGAATCTATAGTTTGATTCTTTCCAAATTACTGTAGTAATTTTCTAAAGTGGTCTGTTACATATGTAAACAATCCTATATGTAAGAATACAAAATTTGAATAATAATATAATTTTTAAGCAAATTGATTTTTAAACTTTAACTAGACTAATATAATACTTGTCTAAAAGTATATGCTTGTAACATTTGCCACTTAGATACACGGTAGAGAAAACATGAAAAGGTCGTATCAACGTGTCCAAGTCCAACACTTATGCCTACAGTCAAATAGTATATGAAAACTCGTGTAAAGATGTATATTCATATAGTTATCAAAATTTGATTTAGCTGATGTGAATAACCTAATGCGGGATCCGTGAAATTTGAATAGATTTTAATTCATCACATTCATTGAAATGCTTACGTAATCAGATGCATATATATATATATATAATAATAGTACGAGACGTGCCTTACTTAAACTCTAGAAGAAAATACGGAACATTTTTTTATTAATAACAACACAACACGTTTGCAAAGAGACTTGACCCATGCCAAAGACTATTTCTTTGCATTCTAAAATATCAAAATAATATTATATATAACTTACACGGCTATATAAACCATTCATCCGGACCTCTTTCTCCACATTCAAGCTTTGTACACTTACATTTGCTTAGTCTCTTAAGGTGATTTTCTACAGAATATGGCTAGTCACATCAGTTACATACTTGTTCTTCTTCTAGCTTGCAGCATATTTGCTAATGCTGCAGACGAAGACATGCTTCAGGACTTCTGTGTTGCGGACAAGCAACGGACTCACCGTAAATGGGAAGGTGTGCAAGCCGGTTGAGGACGTAAAAGCTGCAGATTTTAAGTCCGATGTGCTCAGGGTCCCTGGTAACGCCAACAACAAGCTCGGTTCTAACGTCACAACTGCAAACGTTCTCAACTTTCCTGGGGTTAACACTCTGGGAGTTTCATTTGCTAGAATCGACTTCGCACCCGGTGGCGTAAACCCACCTCATGTTCACCCACGTGGAACTGAGATCCTGTTCCTTGCTCAAGGTACACTTTATGTTGGATTCATCACAACCGCCCCAGACAACCAGCTGTTTGCTCAGACTATATATCCAGGTGTGTGTGTGTGTGTGTGTGTGTGAGAGAGAGAGAGAGAGAGCGAGAGAGAGAGATAGTGTGTGCGCGTGCGAGCGCGGGTGATAGTATGTAGAAACTATAAACTTTCTTTTTATGTTCAGGTCAACTGTTTGTATTCCCCCGTGGCTTGATCCACTTCCAGATCAATGTCGGAAAGGGTCCTGCAGTAGTATTTGCCGGATTTAACAGTCAGAATCCTGGAGTAACACAGGTTGCAAAGGCTGTGTTCGCATCAAACCCACCCATTCTGGACGATGTGATCGAGAAAACATTCCAGATTGATCAGGCTCTTGTACAAAAGCTCAGAACACTTATCAGCCAGACTTAACCATATATTTCTCTCTTTTTAATAAATGGAAATTTACCCATACTAGCATCCTCTCCTGCTTCTTTACAGGCCCTCCATCTCTACATTTGTAACCATGTGTGTTGATGTATGCATCTCTCATACACACACAGCTATTATTCACCTAAATTTTACTGTAACGTCTAATCTGGTTTGACGGAGTGATCATTTGCTTTCATATGCAAACCCCATAGCCAGCAACTTACTTGTGCGTTAGTTTTACTGCTCTACAAGATTAATCCGGAAGAAATTTGCCCAGTGTCTCCCTCAGTCCATAATCCAGGTCTCAGGTCTAGAGGCTCGTGATTAGTTCTGGCTCAAGTTTACATTATAACCGTGTAATAATTACTTCTTCTATTGCAAGCTGCGTGTTATCTTTAAATTTAGCGAATTGAATTTTTGTGCATAAGATAGATGGCGTATGCTGTAGTTTATTCTCGTAATGCCCGCACCGCAGAACGTACATTATGCTTATGTATGAGTATACGTATCACTAGCTAAGCATGTTTATTGAGCTTTCAGAGACAGCACACTTATACACGTGTGCGTGTGTTCCTGTATATATACAGTTGCTAGATGTTTATATAAATCATTTGTAACGTATGATGCGGCTCATAGATGTTGATTTGTGGCATAGATATTGGTTATGCCCAAGAGGGACATCTACAGCAGTCCAAGAAGATGCCTATGCATGACACGGTTTCTTGTACGGTTGCATATGATGTGCTTGGAAGACTTCAAGGGCACAAGCCCACATGGCATATGGGTAAAGGCCAAACACCACACACACAAGAGACCCCATAACTCCTTAATCGGGATGCAGCCATCAAGCCAAGCAGGTTTTCGACTCAGAGGTGTCCAGCTCTGTGGACTGCGCTCATCATCATCATCACTGCAAATGCAAATTCAGGAGATTTCCTGCAAGCTGATGTTGTGTTCCAACTGATGCTAGAGTGGGACACTGCTCCTTTCACATCCATAATCAAGGTATTTGCAAGCGCCAAGAACCTGTTTTACTCTCAACTTATGTTCTGAATGGCCAGGTATCCAAAGCAGTATTCACAGTGAACACCACGATTTCTTGCTACGTGGAACATTGTGAGTTTGACCTAGAACAACATGCGTAATAACGGTTTGGAAGGCCATAATAGAAAGGAAACAAGCTCCACCTTTGCAATGCTCATCAAATATACAAATCGTCTGCATGGTGGAAGATTTGAGGAAGGGCAGGGCATTTGCATGATGACAAAGAACTAATGCACAACATGCCATTTGTACCACGACATGGTGGCATTTCATACCTTACTAGGTGCCTGCAGAAACCACGGAGATACTGTGAGAGCTCAAGGGGTGGGGAATGAAGCTTTGAAATTAGATGGCCTCATCACATGTGAACACCTTTGCAAGCACGAGAAGAATTTCTACCGAATCACGAGCCTCTAGACCTGAGATCCGGAATTATGGACTGAAGGTTAAGACACTGGGCAAATTTCTTCCGGATTAATCTTGTAGAGCAGTAAAACTAACGCACAATTAAGTTGCTGGCTGTGGGGTTTGCATATGAATGCAAATGATCACTCCGTCAAACCAGATTAGACGTTACAGTAAAATTTAGGTGAATAATAGCCGTGTGTATGAGAGATGCGTACATCAACACACAGGCTTACACATGTAGATGGAGGGCCTGTAAAGAAGCAGGAGAGGATGCTAGTATGGGTAAATTTCCATTTATTAAAAAGAGAAATATATAGTTAAGTCTGGCTGATAAGTGTTCTGAGCTTTTGTACAAGAGCCTGATCAATCTGGAATGTTTTCTCGATCACATCGTCCAGAATGGGTGGGTTTGATGCGAACACAGCCTTTGCAACCTGTGTTACTCCCGGATTCTGACTGTTAAATCCGGCAAATACTACTGCAGGACCCTTTCCAATATTGATCTGGAAGTGGATCAAGCCACGGGGGAATACAAACAGTTGACCTGAACATATAAAGAAATTTATAATTTCTACATATACCATCTGTGCACCCGCGCTCGCACTCTCTCTCTCTCTCTCACTCAACACACACACACACACCTGGATATATAGTCTGAGCAAACAGCTGGTTGTCTGGGGCGGTTGTGATGAATCCAACATAAAGTGTACCTTGAGCAAGGAACAGGATCTCAGTTCCACGTGGGTGAACATGAGGTGGGTTTACGCCACCGGGTGCGAAGTCGATTCTAGCAAATGAAACTCCCAGAGTGTTAACCCCAGGAAAGTTGAGAACGTTTGCAGTTGTGACGTTAGAACCGAGCTTGTTGTTGGCGTTACCAGGGACCCTGAGCACATCGGACAGCTTTTACGTCCTCAACCGGCTTGCACACCTTCCCATTTACGGTGAGTCCGTTGTTATTGTCCGCAACACAGAAGTCCTGAAGCATGTCTTCGTCTGCAGCATTAGCAAACATGCTGCAAGCTAGAAGAAGAACAAGTATGTAACTGATGTGACTAGCCATATTCGGTAGAAAATCACCTTAAGAGACTAAGCAAATGTAAGTGTACGAAGCTTGAATGTGGAGAAAGAGGTCCGGATGAATGGTTTATATAGCCGTGTAAGTTATATATAATTATTTTGATATTTTAGAATGCAAAGAAATAGTCTTTGGCATGGGTCAAGTCTCTTTGCAAACGTGTTGTTATTAATAAAAAAAATGTCCGTATTTTCTTCTAGAGTTTAAGCAAGGCACGTCTCGTACTATTATTATATATATATGCATCTAATTACGTAAGCATTTCAATGAATGTGATGAATTAAAATCTATTCATATTTCACGGATCCCGCATTAGGTTATCCACATCAGCTAAATCAAATTCTGATAACTTAACACTGTAAGTATGTTAGGTGTATATATGAATATACATCTTTACACGAGTTTTCATATACTATTTGACTGTAAGCAGAAGTGTTGGACTTGGACACCTTTTCATGTTTTCTCTACCGTGTATGGAAGTGGAAAATGTTACAAGCATATACGTTTAGACAGTATTATATTAGTCTAGTTAAAGTTTAAATCAATTTGCTTAAAAATTATATTATTATTCAAATTTTATATTCTTACATATAGGATTGTTTACAGATGTAACAGACCACTTTAGAAAATTGCTACAGTAATTTGGAAAGAATCAAACTGTAGATTCTTTATGTATAAAGTATAAATGAAACCGTAGATTCCTTCTGTATAAAGGGCCGATTCCCATAGGTTAATGAAGCTAAGTATACCACCCTTAATTAAAATGGGTCTAATTTTAATGAAAAAAGTTAATAAATTTTCATTTCCCACTAACTTTTTATTATATTAATTAATCATTTCTTTATAAAATTTAATGGTGTTTCAACGATCTTTAGAGACTATTAAATTAGTGAATGAGCATGAAGCAAACAATGGAAAATTCAGGACGAGCTAAATCCATAATTTATTCCCGTAATGTTTAATTTTTTTTTTTTTTTTTTATAAGAGGTATGTCTCAAGCTTTTATTCTAGTGGTAATCTTATTTCAATTACTAAGACTGTTATTGCCCTTACTATTGCTGATTCTAATGCTAGTGCTTTTACTCTAAAGAGAAATTGGTTTTAACTTACACAAACGAGAAGTCAATTAAAGAGAGGAAGTGAAACTAGATTCAAAAAGATATTATTTGGTTAATTCAATTAAAGAAGTAGAATATTTAAAGAAATGAGAGACGATCGAGACACTCGTAGAACACGACCCCTCTTAGGATGTGTATAATAAATTCAAGAAAAATTAATATTTACCTTATTTTCCAAGTATTTTTTTGGGTCATTTAAACTTTAATTAAACTTTATTATTTATTTAGGAGCTAAAACATTGTGAACATACAAATTAATGTATTCATAAAGTTCTATAAATGCATTTTCGTTGTTACAAATTTTCTTTATCACAATATATTCTTAAAAATAACTATCATATATACTTTTTGTAGTCTCATACCTTGATAATGATCACTTAACATCTCCCTATGTAAGTTCAATTGTATTCATATGAACTCAAGTGTTAAGATTAACAAAGTTATCAAGAAGCTTCACAGTGTAATGTTCAAAGTTGAGTTAATTATTTTAAATCGTAATCCTTTTAACAATTACTTAAAATCAATAAATAAGATCAATAAGTGTCTCCTAGTTCTATTAGGTACTGATACCATGAATATGTTATTTGAATCCTGTTCTATACCATCAAACATTTACTTTTTTATTCTTATTATATTTATGTTTATCAGACTTACTTTCATTTATTTTTATTATTTTTCTTAATCCTCCTATCTTAGTATTATTATTTGTAAACTAATATAGCAATATCTGTACAAAAATATCAATAAAAAAGAAACTCCACATTTTATTATAGCATTTTGTTGTGGCATTTGAACTAATCAACAATACATAATATTAATCATTTATTTCCACTCTAGTTTATTATAAGCAAATCAAATACCTGTTTAAAATCTTTAATACATACTACATTTTATTTTATAATTTTATACCATTTTTTGCACTGCTGTCTTGTGTTTTCATTTTTACATTTTTCATAAACACGATTTTTTGGAAACAAATCAATTCCAACACAAAAATTAATTGCTTTTAATGATAAATTAGTTCTTTCATGCAATTCACGCATATTCATATTTTTCATAGAACAATTTGCAAATGATAAAAATTAAACATTATGAGAATAATAATTAAAAAAAAACACAAAAGAAGAAAGTAATGCACACAAAAAATAAAAACCCACTAAAGAAGAAGCACCACTTATATATAACATATACACGAGGATTCACGTTTTTCGTATTCTGCAAAACTAGTCTGAGATGACCATTTTGAAAATGGTGTTAGTTAAAGAGAAATGGTCTCGAATCTCTAACAATGTTAATGGGAATGCATACACATTATATAATTGTTATAATAATTAAATTAAGTTAGGTGTGAATGTGATTCTTTTAAATTTTTTTACTTAAATATTTGTTATAAACTAGAAAATGTTTCTATTAAAGTATTTTAAATTAAGCTAATTAGTCAACTAAAATAATATAATTTAATTGCGGGTGGGAATTGGCCCATAGTATTATATTATGACATTGAAAACTTACGTGTTAAATCAATAACAAATATTATTTGAGAATTTTCTTTTTATATTCAATGTCAAAATATTTCAAACAAAATTCCAACTACCCATAAGCCAAATATCAATAAAGTGGAAAAATATGATAAATATGGAAAGAATGATATTGTTTTTTAAATGAATTAAAAATTAAAAATTTATTTTTGAAAATTGCTTTATTCAATAACTTTTAATGGATTGAACCAAACAAAGTTTAAATAAATTATTTATGAAATAGTTATAAAATGTGTTTCATGTACTGTAAGAGACCTTTCTCTTTTAGAAGAATAATTAACTACTACTTTCATGTGTATACTAGGATATATGTGTGTTTTTCCTTTTAAGTATGAAACATAGTGACTATGTAGTAAATTTTTCCTTTAAAAAATAAGAATAATGTTTTTTATAAAGATAGTCATTCATACTCTTTTAATTTTTATATGATTTGTCCTTTGTGCATTTTCCATGGAACGAGATCAATCTCGCTATTGATGTTTTTCTGTATGCAGTTTATGTAAGTAACACATGAAGGCTTGTTTGGCAAAGTTGTTAATTCCCATAGTCTTTGTGTTTTTTTGTTGTTCACTCATGTATAATGTTAGTTATGTTTATCATATATTTGTCTCTTTCTTTTGGAATTCATGTTTTATCTTACAAATTCACTTAAGGATGTGTTGATCTTTTTATAGGTTTTCAGTATTATACTTTTATTGTTTTGACCTTTGTAATGTTGTTGTTGCATGGTCCATTTTTGGGAGGTGGTTCATTTTGTCATGTATGAAATTGAGATAATTTTTAAGGTAGCGTTCAAACAACATCCTGTTAGAATAGTAATTATATTTACAACTTATTTGCTTTGACATGTGCCATCTTAACATAACTTTATATATGTGTCATTGCATGAGTCTTCCATTTGAAAGCTGGAATGTAGAATCATGCATGAATGTCAACAAAATAACAATCTTAGACAAGTCAAGAGTTATGTTTTTAATTAAGTCATTTCGATCTACAACTAGTATAATCCACCATTCTTCCAAGTAGCAAAACCTCAATGCCTACCCATGTTATTCTATTGTGAATCATAATAAGGAAATCAGTGAGTTTGCATGTTGTCCCTGATTTTGAGGAGCCATGCACCTTAACCCAAACAAAAGTCAAGTAATAAAACATTTGTGGTGCAGTCTGAAGTCGATTGTATTTGTAGTGCGAAAAAACTTGTAAAACCTTTATATAGATTTTGTTGTGTCCCAACGGTATACAAAATGGCATATCTATAGAGAATTTAAATACAATGATGCCATTCATTACCTTTACTCCATGATGAGTCAGCTTCACAAAGCTGTTTTTTGTTCTTTAGGGAAGTGAAACATAAGAAAAGCCTTATTTTAAGTAATAGCATGCTAAATGCAAAAGAATGAATGTTTAATCTTATTAAATATAAGTTATGTGTTATTGCTAATGACGGTAGGTTGTTTTTGTGTGAGTCTCAATTATTGTTGAAGGACAAAGGACCAAACAAGAAACTTAGATGCAGTGTTTATTGTTCTATGCTTGTTTGTCGATATTTGTGTTTTGTCCAAATGCAATCATCATTCATTCACCAGGGCTCTAAATTGTGTAAGCATGTCAATGTTGCCACTAAATAAACTTAATTTTAACAACTCATCAATTCACTAACTATATATTGTTCATATTAATCCTTCACATTAGGATTATTCCCATATATTAAAGTCACTCTACTATGTTGTTGGAGCCAAAGACGAACATGCGAAAGTGTTGTTAGGAACTAGAGGTGTCAAAATGCAATTAGTAATCAATTTTGATGAAGATAAAGTTCAAAATTTTTTATGATATTCAAAGTTCAAATTTTTTATTCAAGCTGAACTATTATGCCACCTTATCGATCTTGGTACTATTAGTTAACGTATGGATTCGCCAGCAATTTACTTTCCATGTCAACGTTTTTGATGTGTAAATTATTTCAAATCATTTTGATATTTTACATTACATTAATATAGACACATGCTGCACATGTGTCTCAACTCATGTTGCCTCAAATTTTGTGACTAGGATTTGTGACATTGTGTCATTAGGGCTTGTCACCATAGTGGTTTTTGTAAATTGGAGCCTTATTTTAGAATTGAGTGTTTTCATAGATTTTCTATGCATATTTTGTAAATTTTTTTTTATTCATTGATTTTATTGATTGGGTTTTTCTGTCATTGATTTATTGATTAGAGTTTCTTTATATCTTTGTAGATTGGACTATCCACCATGTAAGTTTTTTAATTTGCTATTGGATAACCCATTATATAATCATTTAATTTAGATGGGTCAAGTTATCAACACACCTAAAGTCATCGTAAAAAACAATGAGGTAAAGTTCCAATCATAAAAGAGGCAACACAAAGAGAAGAGCTAAATATACAATGAATACTTATATAAAATATGGTCTCCTAATCAAAAAGAGTTAAACATTGTACATGTTAAATCTATCTAATATGGGTGGATGCCCAAAAATTTATCCGATATAGGTGAATGCTCAAAAATGTTGAAAGCATCATAATCAGCAAAGCTACAAGAGAATATATGTACTAAGTTTGAAAATTAAAAAAAATGTAATTATTATATATTCCTTTATAATTTAACGGATTCTTGAGTATTAATATTTTCATTCTTAAGATAAACAATAAATATTGCTATATTAAATATTATATAATTATTAATAAATTATAATTAAATTATTAAAATTATTAATTATTATTGTTTGTGCCCATTTTTATTTGAGGGTGTTGTGTGTGTGAAGGCATAATATATAGTCTAGCATATATAATAACTATATATTTATTTATAAATAGGGTTGAGAGCTTAAAACTTCTTTATAGTTTAGGATCCACGTTTAACATTTATGACATGTGTAAATATATATATACACACACTCAAGCATCACACTAACTTATTAATATACACATTATTCACTTGTTCCTCTATCTATTAAAATTTAACTCTAAAATGAATTTGCAAGCACACTTTGTACATATATTAAGAGTGATCTTGCATTGCTTTATAAAAATATTATCACTTCATTTGTATAATTACATACACATATAATTAAAAGTATTTATCTCATGTAGACTTAGTACCTTGCTAGATTTAACTCGATTTTCTTAATTTATATACATATTAAATATATTATGTATGTGCATTTTATGTTTTATTTGATGTAAATAAAATACTGTGGATGTGTTTTCTGGGTTATTAAATACTTTGCTTAATACGTTACTACTTAATACATGTGTTCATCTTATATTAATTTATGTGTAGATGCATTCTCTTATATGCATTTATTACATGACACAATAATGTGTGTTCTAAATTTAACTTATTTCCATTTATTTATATATATAAAATTTGTACATTTACATTATACTTTTTACACCTATTAACACACTTTTATCAAACATTTATACTAATAATATTATCAATATTATACATTATTTCTAATATTATATTCACACTAATTATACTCTATTTACAATATTATATTTATTTAGGATTAATTAATATTGGGTTAATACATGTTTTAATTTCTAGGGTTAATATATACATACATACATTATAATATATATTATATATATATATATATATATATATATATATATATATATGGGTTAATATTTGTCTAAACGTATATGCTTGTAACATTTTCCACTTCTCCATACACGGTAGAGAAAACATGAAAAGGTCGTATCAACATGTCCAAGTCCAACACTTCTGCTTACAGTCAAATAGTATATGAAAACTCGTGTAAAGATGTATATTCATATATACACCCAACATACTTACAGTGTTAAGTTATCAGAATTTGATTTAGCTGATGTGGATAACCTAATGCGGGATCCGTGAAATATGAATAGATTTTAATTCATCACATTCATTGAAATGCTTACGTAATTAGATGCATATATATATAATAATAGTACGAGACGTGCCTTGCTTAAACTCTAGAAGAAAATACGGAACATTTTTTTTATTAATAACAACACGTTTGCAAAGAGACTTGACCCATGCCAAAGACTATTTCTTTGCATTCTAAAATATCAAAATAATATTATATATAACTTACACGGCTATATAAACCATTCATCCGGACCTCTTTCTCCACATTCAAGCTTCGTACACTTACATTTGCTTAGTCTCTTAAGGTGATTTTCTACCGAATATGGCTAGTCACATCAGTTACATACTTGTTCTTCTTCTAGCTTGCAGCATGTTTGCTAATGCTGCAGACGAAGACATGCTTCAGGACTTCTGTGTTGCGGACAATAACAACGGACTCACCGTAAATGGGAAGGTGTGCAAGCCGGTTGAGGACGTAAAAGCTGCAGATTTTAAGTCCGATGTGCTCAGGGTCCCTGGTAACGCCAACAACAAGCTCGGTTCTAACGTCACAACTGCAAACGTTCTCAACTTTCCTGGGGTTAACACTCTGGGAGTTTCATTTGCTAGAATCGACTTCGCACCCGGTGGCGTAAACCCACCTCATGTTCACCCACGTGGAACTGAGATCCTGTTCCTTGCTCAAGGTACACTTTATGTTGGATTCATCACAACCGCCCCAGACAACCAGCTGTTTGCTCAGACTATATATCCAGGTGTGTGTGTGTGTGTTGAGTGAGTGTGAGAGAGAGAGAGAGAGAGAGAGAGAGAGAGAGAGAGAGAGAGTGCGAGCGCGGGTGCACAGATGGTATATGTAGAAATTATAAATTTCTTTATATGTTCAGGTCAACTGTTTGTATTCCCCCGTGGCTTGATCCACTTCCAGATCAATATTGGAAAGGGTCCTGCAGTAGTATTTGCCGGATTTAACAGTCAGAATCCTGGAGTAACACAGGTTGCAAAGGCTGTGTTCGCATCAAACCCACCCATTCTGGACGATGTGATCGAGAAAACATTCCAGATTGATCAGGCTCTTGTACAAAAGCTCAGAGCACTTATCAGCCAGACTTAACCATATATTTCTCTCTTCTTAATAAATGGAAATTTACCCATACTAGCATCCTCTCCTGCTTCTTTACAGGCCCTCCATCTACATGTGTAAGCCTGTGTGTTGATGTACGCATCTCTCATACACACGGCTATTATTCACCTAAATTTTACTGTAACGTCTAATCTGGTTTGACGGAGTGATCATTTGCATTCATATGCAAACCCCACAGCCAGCAACTTAATTGTGCGTTAGTTTTACTGCTCTACAAGATTATTCCGGAAGAAACTTGCCCAGTGTCTCAACGCTCAGTCCATAATCCAGGTCTCAGGTCTAGAGGCTCGTGATTAGTTCTGGCTTAAGTTTACATTATAACCGTGCAATAGTTGCTTTTCCTATTGCAAGCTACATAAGTTAGTCTCATGTTTGTCATGTTATCGAGTGTTTCTAATGTTTGTTTCTTTGTGTACTTGATTCACTCATAAACACACACACAATTATAATACATGAGAGAGAGAGAGGGAGAGTTGTGTTTTAGTGGCAATATGGACCAGAGATGACTATGCAAAAGCTATAGAAGGATTTTCACTGCGTATCTACAGATACTTGCTTCTTCGGGGAGCAAAGTTACTCATTATTGAAAGAAATCCATGTAAATCCGAAGTTGGGCTTAGTCAGTAACATTACGAACATTGAGTCTTTGTGCATAAGATAGATGGCATATGCTGTAGTTTATTCTCGTAATACCCGCACACATTTCTATTTAAGCATGCTCATGTATGAGTATACGTATCACTAGCTAAGCATGTTTATTGAGCTTTCAGAGACAGCACACTTATACACGTGTGAGTGTGTTCCTGTATATATACAGTAGCTAGATATATATATATATCATTTCTAGCGTAAGATGCTCATAGACATAGATATTGGTTGTGCCCAAGAGGGACATCTACAGCAGTCCATCGAGTTCTTTCAGAAGATGCCTATGCATGACACGGTTTCTTGTACGGTTGCATATCATGTGCTTGGAAGACTTGGATGCAGCGATCAAGTTAAGCAGGTGTTCGACTCAGAGGTGTCCAGCGCTGTGGACTGCGCTCATCATCGTAATCGCTGCAAATGCAGATATCCTTGTGTTACTGCTTCTTGTACATCCATGATCAAGGTATTTGCAAGCACCAACAACCTGTTTTACTCTCAACTTATGTTCTGAATGGCTACAAATCCAAAGCATTTTTGAACATATTCACAGTGAACACCAGCTACGTGGAACATTGTGAGTTTGACAAGGTCCAGACCTAGACGTGACAATGTGCAGTGTCTTGATTGCTTGGTACTCATAAAATTGTAGGGTTAATAACGGTTTGGAAGGAAAGGAAACAAGCTCCACCTTTGCAGACTCATCAAATATACAAATGGTCTGCATGGTGGTGAGATTTGCAGGGCATTTACACGACGACAAAGAACTAATGCACAACATGCAGACACGGCGGCATTTCATACCTTACTAGGTGCCCGCAGAAACCACGAAGATATTGTGCGAGCTCAAAGGGTGGAGATGAAACTTTGAAATTAGATCCATTGTCTGTTTTGTTGGCAAACACTTTTGCGGGCACGAGAAGAATTTCTTGCAGGGTAATGAGAATGATGAGGAAAAGGAATTTCCGAAGTATCTCCAAGGTCAAAGACACACTGTGGTATGTGACATATCGCATCCTCGTCCCAGAGACATCCACAATGAACTCACAAGGCTGAATTTGGAACTTAATTAAATCCAAGAGTATTATTATCATACGGAGAATATTACCAAGCTCACCATGCCGGTTGGAATGAAAAGCAGAAGGGGGAGGTCCTCAGCTCTTACCTTTGCTAAATGTGTATATAATAAACAACCTCAGAATGTGTTGTGATTGCCATGAAGTTGGTTGGTGGCAAAGTTGTAGTCAAAGGAGTTCATCACTGTAAAAATGGCATTTGTATACGTAAATGAAGTTTGAACTCATGTGCACAAACCTCATGCGCATCTAAATGTACATGATCTTAAGTCATCCCATTAGACCACTTGGACATTTAAGAATATAGATACACGAAGTGTGTGCGTGTATGGGCTAGCTACGCCCTCCACAGTTATCATCCTTGTACATTTATCATCCTCATGTTAGTGATGAGTCAAGAACATTTTTTGTGAATAGTGAATATATATATTTTGTATTAGATCTTTATGATGTGAAAATACATTGAATTCAGAAGTGGTCGTGACGAGTAATGACAACAAACTGACTAGAAGAAACAATTCATAAAGAATCATTATAAGGAGAATGAATATATACATGGAGCATGACACTCTCCAATGATTACATTGTTGCAGTCAATCAATTTGTGTTGAGTCTTCTTTTAGTATAATGTATTATTCTAAACCTAATAACATTAGGCTTAGTACACTTACCATACATCGTGTTAATCACATCATATATTGTAAAGTATAAAAACGTATAAAACATGAAGAGAAGATAAGTGAATGTTTTTTTATGTTAATCAGTTATAGTGTAAAAGCGGAGACAAGCCTATGTAACATATCACACTGAATCCAACGATACACACCATCCAAAATATGTAAATCTCAACGTCCATGTTAGTTACTTCAATTTCAAATGCAACATTAACTCTGAGAAAAGTTTAACTCGTACATTGAAAGTGGTTACGTTCGTTATATGAAATGAGAAATTTGTAAAGTTCTAAAACGTTCATAAGTTACTTTATGGTATATTTAATAAAGAAAAGAGATTTTTACAGGCATAAGATAGAAGCAAGGTTTTGTTTAAAATCTAGGTAAATTACCAACAATAAAGTATATTGAATATTCCTTATATATGTTAGAATTAGAATATGCTGACTGGGACATTTTATATGCACACGGTTTATGTGTATCTTTTATTGGAAGTTCGCTAATGAATACGGTTTAAGCTGGTTTAATGATTCAGATGCGTTTGAGTTCGAACTCCACAGTCAGCATTAATTAATATTAGTTTTACTGGAAAAAACCCTAGGTAGGGTTCTAAGATGCGAGCATTTGGCGCCTTGATTGATTGCTGGAGCGGCTCGTTGTGATCGTCATACGTTCGATCTCTTGGATCTGTGAATATTTGATCCGCAATGTGGAACACAATCGCTAATTTCCGTGAGAACATCTCGCAGATGGCCTCGGAAGTTCTTGAGAATGTCGAGGAGCTTAACACGGAAGATGATTTGCCCAGCGTCTCAAGCCCGGTCCATCAGGTAATAAATCGCTGAAAATCCCTGTTTTTCTAATTAGCGATTAAATAGCTCTGCTTAAGTCTGAAGAAATCAATTCATACATTTTCTTGAAGAAATCCATATTTCGTACATTTTCTTGAAGAAATCTATGCAAATCGCACGGAAAGCTCTGGTTTTTCTGTGCAATTTCTTGCATTTTCAAAAAACGCAGATTTTAGCTTTTTTTTTTAAGAAAATGGCTCGATCTGAGATGCGTTTTCTTGAGCAGGAACCTCATTTCCGCAGAAAATCCGATAGATTTATGCGATCCAGGAGAAATCACGACACTGAGGATCGGAATGGCGTCGCAAATTTTGAAGATCACGAGTCGAAATTGTTAGCGTTCCAAAAGATGTGCCAAGATCTTGAAGGTCGTGAACAGGTATGCATGAAATATGTTTATAAAAAGGATATGTCCAGAATCTACGGGCAAAGTTCTGCAAATATGTTTGTATGTATTTATGTTACAAGTATGACTGAAATATACATACACAATGTTTGTGATGTGTTTACTTAAAAGTATGTACATATGTTAAAATCCGTTTCAACAAACTAAATGTATCTGTATTTATGTATGTATATATTGTATGTATGTATATGCCTGTGTGAAGAAAACAGTAATTGGATTACTTGTAATTTTTACAGGAGCTCATGAGTCAAATGCGATTAAAAGAACAAGCCTATTGCGAACTTGATGATATAAATCGTAATTCGCAGGCTCAAATTGAGAAGCTCAACTTGGAGATGGAAAGACTTAAATTAGAGCTAAGTATGTTTTATAAATGTGATATATTTTATGTGTGTGTGTGTGTGTGTGGAGAGAGAGATTACAAGGATAAAAATATACAAATACTCATATAATATTATTTTAGAAGATCGTGAGGAAGCACTCTCAAAGGAGTCGACAGATAAATCACAGGTATTAATAACTTTATTATATTAAACTAAGGCTTTTAACAAAAAGACTCGAAATCTTTTATGTTCATAAAAGCTCAGGAATCGCAGGGTGATAGACTACAGAAAGAACTTGAAATTAGGGATGAAACAATTTTTCAGTTACATGAATCTCTTTCAGTTATGAAGAAAGAAAACAATGAACTTCAGGTGAACTTTATATTAAATATGTAACATATATATTTGGAATTGATATGTATTTATATATCTTCTACATCTATACACTGATATGAAATTTCACACGTTCTACTGTTATCTCTTAGTATTTCATTGTTATCAGGCAGAAAGGGAGCAGTTAAAGACTTCTAAGGCTGAAACAGATTCCAATGACAATGTGCAAACGGAGATGTTGACGACACGAGCTCAACAGGTAACGGGTTTGTACATTAAATAGTACTAGCTTAAAATATGGATAAATAAACTGTCTTACTCGTTAACTTTTGGAATAACTGGATGAAGTGTGTAGAAATACATAAACTGTATGCTATATTTTGTTACGATATCAAATATATCAGAAGGAGAAGTCAGATTATCTCCCAGTATATAATTTATGAATCATATTTAATGCATATGTAGGCGCATACATGTCTTTAGACATAGAAATTTATGTCCAACATGTGTGTATAGGTAGATGTTCTTCTAGAGAAATTAAAAACAACAGAAGAAGCTTTTGAGAAGGAAAGGACCGAGTTGAGGTCGAAGTTGGAAGCAGTCACAACGGAGAAGGATAAAGCAGTTAGCAATCTTAGCAGACTAAAGGAACACCTTCTGGAAAAGGTATGCGGTGTGTGTGTGTGTATTACGTTTATTATTTTGTCTTAGATAATCAACCATAAACCCAGGCTGTGTGCGTGTGTACGCGCGTTCTTATAACTCCCGATTGTAATCTTATAGAGGAACTATATAGGACGAGTGAAACTCTTACATATTCATATGTAGAAGATTATCTTTTCTGTGCATATATCATGTATATGTAGTTATCCCTCTCTCTCTCTCTCTCTCTACATATTTATAACAAAAAATGTCTCAGGAGAATGCAGATTGCGAGAAGATGGATCGAGACAGTGAGCAGATTGCTATACTTGAAACAAAGGCGGCAGCAGCTAATGCCCGTGTTCTACAGCTCGAGCAAGCTTTATCACAAGCTTTAAATTCACAGGTAGCTTAAAACCTCATACCTGTATGCGTAGGATGTTCGTTATGACATATGTATGTTATATATATGTGTGTGTGTGTGTGTGTGTAATAGTTGTTTGTGTTTTAGGCTGATACTAGCAAACGTTTGGGTGAAGAGTTGCAAGCATCTAAAATGGAAACCGAGTCCCTTAACTCGAAGATGTATCATTTGTATGCGGCTTTAGAGGCTAAGGACCTTGAGATAGCCAATCTCCAAATGGCCCTTGGTCAATATTATGCAGAAAGTGATGCTAAGGTAATTATATTTATTAGTGCTTAATTGTTTAACAGTGATTATCTGGCCAAAGTGTTATCAATATTTTTGTTGATATTATTAATGTAATCAAGTTTCCTGTCCCAGGAGCGACTTCAACGGGAATTACACATCACGAAGGAGGAGCTGAGGAAGTTCTCTGCGGATTTAGAGGCAAGTACCGTGCGTATGTGTGTGCCTGTTTACTATGACCACAGGCAGACACACGTATGTGTTTGTAGATGGATCTACAATTCCTATGCTCATGAATGTGTATCTATGCGCACGTTACTTGTACACGTTTCACATCTGTATATCACACACACGCACACACACACTCGCAATACATTGCGTAGTACATAGGTCTTGGAAAGTGAAAACGTAAGGGACACATCTGTTTATTGCATATTTTCTATAATTCATATAGTTCAAAGAGACATTTGTATATGAGAAAATGTGTGTGTGTGCGTTTGTGTGCGCATGCGCGTGAGAGAGAGAGAGACGCTAATTCAAGTATGCACTTTTTATACATATGGATATGGTGTATATATACTGATTTAGTACGTTTTTCAAACAGGCTGCAAGGAGGATGATCGAAGCAGGCGAAATACTGAAGAAAGAGCTTATGGAGAGGCTGCAGGTTGAGGAGAAGAAAGGAATGGATGCTGAAAAGAAGACAGAGAAAATGCAAGAAGACATGTTCAGGCTACGTCGTGCTTTAGAAGAAAGCATGATTCGGCTGAATAGGATGTCTTCCGACTCTGATTATTCCGTGGACAGGTATATATATGGGATAGTGTGTGTCTGCATGTGATATGGCATACATGAATTGTCCTTACGTGTGTGTATGTGTATGTGTGTGAGAGATTATATTCATATGCACACACATTTAGGCGTGGGTCAACTGATAAGATACAGAGCTGGAATCTAATGCAATCTTGTTGCAGACGTATAGTAATCAAGCTACTGGTGACATATTTTGAGAAGGCACACAGTCGAGAGGTATTTTTATCATTAGTGCTTATATATATAGTATGATTTTCTTACATACAACCTTATGATAAATCGGTTGATAGATAGTTTTAATATCTCAGCACTAACATGATTTGGAAATATCTCTAATTACTCCCTCCCTCTCTCTCACACACACAGGCACGCATGCACGCACACGCACACAATATCATATATATCTATTTGCAGGTTTTGGATTTAATGGCTCGGATGTTGGGATTCTCCGAGGATGATAAACGAAGAGTTGGACTAGCACATCAAAGTGCAGGTAAACCAGGAGTAGTAAGGAGTGTCCTTGGTCTACCTGGCCGTGTTGTCGGTGGCTTTTTAGGAAGTGGTACCGATGCTTCTTCAAAGTTCTCACCTGGCACTAATCAGGTAACACAGTATAAGTATCTTTTATTCATATATGTACTACATCAATAGTAATTGCATTAGACAACATACACTATGATGTACATGGTAGCGATCAAGTAGCTTTCATTGCATTGTTACTACTCAAGTAAACTTGTTTTATAATAAGCTATGTTTTTTTGCATGTATAAGTACAATGTGCAGTTCGCGCGTACGTGATAGGTAAATGGTACGCTTGTTTTTTTTTTGTATATAAAGTCAGAGAGTCGCATCTATTAACAGAACATTATAAGCAATTATGCACATACATTTTCTATACATATATATGTGTGTACATATTGACAGTCATTTGCGGACCTTTGGATCGATTTCTTATTGAAAGAATCTGAGGAGAGAGACAGAAAAGAGAGAGAAGAAGCAGAACTGGCGGCGGCTTCAAAGCAGAGTGCAGAATCCTTACCTCCTAGCACTAAGTCAACTGAGGTCAACACAAGGCCAGTCCATTCTGACCACATCCGGTCGACCGAGGTCAACGCATGGTCAAGCCCCAAGGCAAATGGGTACGACTTTGCTTCTATTCCTTCTTCCTCGTCTACATCTTCTTTGGATGTTGAGAGTACAATTAAAGGCCACAGGAGGGTATATTCTAGACCATGATTTTTCTCTAAGCGCGTGTATAGGGGAATATTACATCAGTCGTCTATTGTGAGGCGTATTCAGCACCTGGTAAGTATATTTGTGCATTTATGGCTCGTGTTTGCTATTTGTTTTGTAATCCATTGTGGGCTGTATTTATGTTGGTTTGTCTTAACGATGACATATATATATCATTTACATAAATTTTACAAACCAATATATACATATATATTATATGCAATCTCTCTCCCCACACACACACCACAGAGTTTAGTCTAATCATTTTTAAGTTTCATATATCAGACGGCGAATCATTTGCAGAAGGCGAGATTTATTCCACCCACAGAAATTGATCGCTCAAATAATTTTGATTGTATTGTTAAAAGTCGAAAGTAATTAACTATATGATTTACGTGTAAATATGTGTTTCCTTGAATTTAATATTTTATATCTATCGACATAATGCATTTCATTTGTAATTAAGAATATTTGTTATTGTTATTTATTGTTTAAAACATTTAGGAGGCCACCCAGAGGAGATTTTAATCAACAAGAACTGATTTTTCAATTAATTCTGAATATGTTAACAGCATTCATAATGTGTGTATTATGTACAATATTATGTGTGGGAGTGTTATGCAATATTAAAAAATAGGGAAAATTACATTTATATCCTAAAATTTCATAGGAGTGTTATGCAATATTAAAAATAGGGAAAATTACATTTATATCCTAAAATTTATCACATTTATATATATATCATTAGAAGTTTTTATATAAAAAATTTAAATTTACATATATACCTTTTAAAATTTAATCATAATATTTTGAAATTTAAAATAATAATATTAATTAAAAATATATTTTTAATTTACAATATTGCAAATGAAATAATTAAAGTTTATAATTAAAAAATTTTCATAGTAAAAAATGAAATATTTTTTAAAAATAATTATATTATATTGTGGTATATATGTTTAATAAGTTGCATTTTAGACCTAAATATAATAAAATATAAATTAATTATGAATTTTTATTAATTTTCTAAAAATGTTTTTAATTTTGAAATTTATGAAATTTTAAATTAAAGTTTCATGGGTATATATATGTAAATACAAAACTTATAAGATATATATGTAAATATGATAAATTTCAGGGTATAAATGTAATTTTCCTTATTAAATAATTGTCAAAAAAAATATATTTAGATCGGCTTATTATCAAAATTATTCAACATTCAAAGGTATACTAAATGCAAATTAAAAGATTAATTGAAAATAGTTTTTGAACAGTTTATATTAAATCTTTTTTTAATAATCCAGGTTCTACTACGTTTAAACTTAAGCATTGCTACTTTATCTAATTAACTATAAATTTAAACTTAATTTAAATAGCTATAAAATAATAAAACTTAAATTGTTTTAATTCAACGCTAAGTCAGAGATAACGATTGAATGTATTTACTCCAAGTTTGAATTTAACAGTAACTAATTATAATCTACACAGTTTCGCAAGGATTTGAAAACGTAATGTAAAATTAGAGATTACAATATTTTAAGTTAATAATTATTTTATTTCATTTTAAAACATAAAATAACCTTTTTTTTTTATTTTCAGCCATGAATTCTAATCCTATTAATTTTCAACAAGAATATTAGATTTTTTTATATATTCATATTGATAAATTATAATATATGCATATAAGAAAATTTCATACATAGACATATATATAAACTTTAAAATATAAAGTTATAAAACGAAGTGTGTATTAACGAGTTAGTGTAACCAAAAAAATTCTTTACTTTTTCCTTTTTTAAATGAGAACAAGAAATTTTGTGTTTAAATACATAAAATAGATATTAAGTTAGAAATAATCATTATCAAACTTAGCTTAACAAATTTTCTTAACATTCAAAAGTATACGAAATGTAAATTAAATTAAGTTTTTGAAGTTAATTGACATAAGAAAAAAATTGATTCCAGGTTCTATGATGTTTAAACTTAAGCTTGAATTAACTTTTTTATAATTAAATTTAAGTTTACTTTTACAAAATGTAGATTAAAAGATTATTATTAAATAAGTGAAAAAATAATTCCGAAAGTTAATTGTTTCCACATTGTATTTAAAAATAAAATGATTCAAGTTCTAACGACATTTACTATTATTAAATTAATTTTTATAATAAATGTAAATTTAATTTTAATAGTTATGTGTGGTGATAATTATTATAAATAATAAAAAAATTGTTTTGAAAATAGGCATGTAAATGCATACAACGTTCAAACAAGTATGAAACATATTTACTAATAGACTTACTTGTACTATACGAATCAAAATTGAAAATAAACTCAGTATGTATATAAAAAGTACTGCGTGGATATATATAGGACCTATGGTGTTGTGTTTTTTGTTCTACATGTCAACCTAGTCACATTCGAGCGTGAAACTTCTGCTCTCACGCTAATTTGTCTTAATTAAATTGTCTTTAACGTGTGAATATTTGTGCGTGAAAAACCCACGCATGTAAACTATTTAAGCGGCATCTTAGCCTAGGAACGCAAAATAGGGTTTAGCGTTTAGCTATGGTGTATGTAGGGCGGTTCACTGGGTTTGTGGCAAGTGTATCCCTGTTAGGCTCGGCAGTTTGCTTACCTATATTGTGGTTTTTAATGTGGACTTGTGATACAGATATTGTTGATAAATGTAATACTCCAGTATCTTTCAAATCATGGACATTTGCATTGGGTGGATCTTTATCTATCTTCCTCTTTCTCTTTTGTGTGCTTAATTACTATGCAAAAGTACTATACAGTTACTATGCAGAAGTACTATACAGCCATTGCTGTGCCGAGGCCAATAAAATATTGTTCGTGCCCTACGCATTAATGACTATACTGTCTCAGCTACTTGTACTCACATATGAAGAAGCGCCATTTGCGACCTATGTTCATTCAGTACTAGCCGGTGCTGCACTGGGTTTATCGCTTGCACTGGGATTGTTTTACATAAAGGAGATATCTGTTCATGTTTGGAAAGTAGTCAGTGTAACAAGATTCCGGAAAGGTATATATATAGCTGCAGAGACTTTTGTGGTGTTTTTATTCTATTTCATCTTCATCTTCTTGGGTGCGTTCATAAACCGCAGAGGTATTGAGGAGAAGTTACACATTATGTCTTGCATTTGTTCCATAGGGGCCTTGTGCATGGTACTGTTGCTTCCTCCACCAAGCTGCACCAGAGATATACTCGACAACGATGAGTGTTGATTTTCTTGGAGAATAGGTTTCAAAGGTTCAGGTTCAACAGATTAGATAGAACCATAAGCAAGGCTTCTTCTGCAAAGCATGTTACTGAACTTCCTGTATAAATCTAAGATTTAATAAATGATTACACGATTTCCCTTTCTTTGACGATGTTTCATAGCTTATAATCTTAACAATATACAAAGGTGGCGCGCCCACACACACAACTTTTCTTGCAATGTGGTGCTTTTAGTAACCATGATTTGGCAGTTCATGGGATTCTGAATGAGTGCAGGTTTGTTTCAATCAACAATTTCTTTACATTTCTTTAAAAACTCAATTTTTAAATTCAACTTTTTAGGCTATACCAGATTATGAATTATACTTACAAATATACGTATGTATTGTTTTACATCTTTTGATGCCCTTACATAAGGTATTTTGATGCTACGAAGACTATAAGTGTACTATTTTATTACAGTTAATTAAATTTGAACACTAAATGTTTTATTAGTTAACCATAAAGTCATAATGGATAACTAGACTTGTAAGATCCACATGTATGGCTACATGTGCACATACTATTATTAGCGTAGTGGATTTTGATAACCATGAATTAAATTCAATCTGGACCACTCGCTCTTGTATATAAGTTAGGATTTCTAAATTAATGGAATATACACATTTTTATATTCCGAGGTCTCTCGTTAGTGGAGATGAGGGGCACCTCTAATTGTCATACGGAGTGCTTGAATTTGTGCATTTTTATTAATTTTCTTTATCTTCTTAAGTCTAGTTTTTCATTGTCTAAATCTATTCCTTTCTTGTAAATTCTGTCTTTCTTCGTTTATGGATCCACAACAGGCAAATCCCTTGTCTGTGAAGCAATTACTCATGTAATTGTTGCATGCCATGCGTATGCAACTGAACAATCATTCTCAGTTGATGGCAGCATTCACAGTCCAGGTACTCCTACTTATGTTGCAAACCCCCATGTCCGGCCGGATTTTTTTGCGGAATCCTAGAGATGATGTGTACCATTGGTTTGACCACTTCATTGTGGTTGCCACATATCATTCGTGGGAGGTGCTCAGTGTTTGCGCGAGTTTCCTACTTGTCTTCAAGGGACGGCGTTGCAGTGGTACAATGGTCTGGACGTTGCAACTCGTGGAGATTGGAATATTCTTCCAGAGATCTTCAAACGTGCATTTGGGCATGCGGACGACTGTGATGATGCTTTTCAGCAGTTGCATCGTATTCGTCAGGAGCCATCTGAGTCGGTGATGCAGTTTGGTGTTCGCTTTCGAAGCCTTTTTGCGTGCAGAACCTAACATGTCGGAACGCATCAAGTTAGGTATGTTGTGGCCAGCACTTCGTCAAGACCTTGTGGGGCTTGTGCATGCACTAGCTCCAGTGACTCTTGACGATGCTTTGAGGCTGGCACAACGATATGAGTCGTCACCTCTCCCACTTGCGCCTTCACGTGCTCTCGTTCCACTTCATGTTGGGGATGGACCTGCTCCGATGGAGGTTGAGGCTGTTGCCGCTCGTGTACCAGCACAAGGTGGGGCCCGTGGACGTGGACGTGCAGTTCGTTGTTGGGCATGTGATGAGGTTGGACACACGTATCGGCGCTGTCAACGGTTTCCCGATTGGCGTCCCCCATTTCCAGGATGGAGGCCATGGCGTCAACAACGTCCGGTTGGTGCTGCTGCAGTGGAAGGTTGTGATGCGGTGGATCTTCCGGGAAACGACGAATCGCACGAGTAGAGGAGGGTCCTCGTGCGAATAAATTAGTGACCCCTCCATCTTTCTTTCGGGAGTATCATCAAGGGGTTTTCACTTTTCAAGCTCGTTTAATCACACGCCACGTCCTGTTTTCCTTTCATGTTGGTGGATACAGGTTCAAGTTTGTCCTCTGTTTCTCAATCTGTTGCTACACGTTGCAGCCTTCATTTGCGTCGTGCGGTAGAACCAGTCTTCATTCTGTAAACGGACATACTCATGCTTGTTCGCGGATGAAGTGGACATTGTTGTTCGTGTGGATGATCGTGAGCTCGAGCTTCAATCTTTGCGGGTGGTGCCGAGTCAAGCTTTTCACCTTATTCTTGGTATGGATTGGTTAACTCGCAATCATGCCAAGTGTGACTTTGAAAAGTCTCCCCCTTGTTTGACTCTCCCTCGTCTTTCTTCCATTCCTCTTACTTCTATTCCACTTCGTCCATCTGCTTCCACCTCTGCTTCCATCACTTTTGTCTCACCCTATTTCCAACCATTTTCCTTCATGCTCTTCCTTTTCTTCTTTGGATCCATCAGATGATCGTCGTGCTGTAGTTGTTGATCAACTCAAGAAGGAGTATGCTGATCTTTTCAACTTCGACTTGTCATCTGGGGCCAAGATTGCGACACGCCACCCTATTCCAACTGAGAGATGCTAGGCCAATCAAGGTACCTGTTCGGCGTCGTCACCAAAGGAGCTCAAGATCTTACGAGCGAATGTCAAAGAGATGTTGGAGAAGGGTGTTATCCGGAAATCTCGAAGTCCTTGGGCGTGCGAACCTCACCTTGTGACGAAGCCTGATGGGAGCGTTCGATTCTGCATTGACTATCGCCCATTAAATGAGGTAACCGTCTCAGATGTGTACCCACTTCCTCATACTGCAGACCTTTTGGATCGACTGGGGCGGAGCCGTTGGTTCACCAAGTTAGATCTCGCATCTGGATATTGGCAAGTTCCGATGGCTGACATGGACATTCCCAAGACTGCTTTTCGGACACCATTTGGCCTGTACGAGTTCTTGGTGATGCCTTTCGGTTTGAGCAATGCTCCAGCAACTTTCCAGCGTATGATGGACGAGGTTCTTTGCGACATGCCGGAGGTGACTGCCGATTTCATCGATGATGTTTTGATCCATTCGGATGGAACGTGGGAGGAGCATGTCGGTGATGTACGTAAGGTTTTGGATCGCTGCGGGAAGTTGGTTTGAAGTTGAAGCCATCTAAGTGTGTGTTTGGATCAAAGGACACCACTTATCTGGGTTATCGCATTTCACGTGAAGGTTTGCAAGTCGATCCTGACAAACTAGTTGCAGTTTTGAAGTTCCCTACGCCAAAGTGTGTGAATGATGTGCAACGCTTTCTTGGCAAGGTACAATATCTGGGTCGTTTTGTGGATCATCTTTCAGATCGTACTGCACCGTTGCGCGTTGTTGAAATCGTCAATGACTTTTTTTGTTTGGTCTAAGGATTGCAAGCAGGCATTTGCAGATCTCAAAGAGTTGTTGACGACTCCTCCAGTTTTGGCGTACCCGGATTACCCGTCCTTTCATCTTGCGTGTAGATGCTTCTGACATCGGCCTCGGGGGCGTATTGATGCAGGAGAGTACGAGTGTTCCTGGCCAACGACATCCCATTGCGTACATCAGCCGTACATTGCAGCCAGCAGAGGTGAATTACTCCACGACAGAAAAGGAGTGTCTAGCAGCAGTTTGGGGTTTTGAGAAGCTCCATGCCTACTTGCATGGTTCGCGGACGTTGTTGGAAGGCGATCATGCAGCAGTCACTTCGTTGTTGAAGCGAAGAATTTGATTGGCGTACTGCTCGGTGGGCCTTGAAACTTCAAATTTACGACTTTGAAGTTGTTCATCGTCCAGGAGTTCCATGGCTGATGCTGATGCTCTTTCTCGGGCTCCTCTTCCACCTTCTCTCTCTTCTGTTGCCCCAGAGGAACCAGTTGTTCCAGCTTCAGTGGACTTTTTGGATGAAGATTCCGTACCATCAGCAGTTGCTGTGCTTGACGTTCAGTGTCCGCAGAATGCAGAGTTAGATTTGCCGTCTTTGGATGAGGTTCGGGAAGCTCAAAAGGTTGAGCCGTGGATTCGAAGGCTTCGTGATGGGTTTGAGAATCCTGCATCACTTGCTGATGACTTGCCTTTCAGGCATTTACATTCACAGTATCGCCTTCAGGATGACCTTCTTTATTTTGTGGGGACTGATCCAGATGATCCTTTGCTTGGTGGTGCCTTCAATCTTCATTCCACGCTTCCTCCATGCTTACCATGACTCTCCTATTCTTGGCGGGCACATGGGACATCGTCGGGTGATGGAGAAGCTGCGCAGATCTTTCTATTGGCCGGAGTTGCGAGGAGATGTGATTCGGTATGTGTGTAGCTGTGTGTGGTGCCAAGCTCGCAATACTCCCCCATGTGCTTCGGAAGGACGGTTGGAGTCAATTGCAGTTTCTCGTCCGTTTGAATTGGTGGCATTTGATTTGATGGGACCTTTTCCGCGGTCAACTGCTGGTAACGAGTACGTTATTATTGCTTCTGATTACCTAACTCGTTGGGTAGAAGTTGGTGCTCTTGCTAGTGCGACTGCTTCTGCTGTTGGTCAGTTTCTCCTAATCGGGTCGTGTTTCAGCATTCTTGTCCGGAGCGAATTCTCTCGGATAATGGTCCTCATTTATGGCTGAGGCATTTCATGTTTTGACATCTCGACTAGGGATACGCCACACTTTCACAAGTGCTTATCATCCTCAGACAGATGGTTTAGTGGAACGGCTCGTCAGAACCTTCAAGGGGATGATCGCGAAGTATGTGAACTTTCAACATTCGGATTGGGATGGTTATCTGCCGTCTCTCCGATATGCTTATGTCACTGGAGTTCAAAGTTCCATTGGTACTTCCCATATAAGCTCTTGTATGGTCATGACCCGGTGTTGCCAACGGAGTTGGGTCTTGTTCTCGGTTACCGCGAGCTGCTGATGCTAGGTCGTGGGATCGGTATCTGACGAGCATTCTTCCATTGGTTCGTGCGGAGTCAGCAGAACACTTGGGCCGCGTACAAGTAGGACAACAACAACGCTACAACTCGCATCATCGTCCTCCTGCGGAGTACAAGGTTGATGAACTGGTGTTGGTTCGTTTTCCCAAGCTTACGGTACGTGGTTTAGCTAAGAGTCTCCTTCCTCAGTGGAAAGGACCGTATCGAGTGCTACGGCAAGTAGGGCCACAGGTTTATGAGGTTCGGCACGACATTCAACCCGATCCTCCGGAGATTGTACATGTACAACGGTTGAAGCATTTTGTGCAACGGGAACAAGTTGTGCCGCCTACAGATCCACCAGTGCCTCCTCCTGATGTTCCTCCAGATCCGGGCCCGTTACAAGAGAACCCTAACCAACTTACACCCTTCCGAGAGGAGGGGATGATGTAAGATCCACGTGTACGGCTGCATGTGCACATACTATTATTAGCGTAGTGGATTTTGATAGCCGTCGGATTGGATTCAATCTGGACCACTCGCTCTTGTATATAAGTTAGGGTTTCTGAACTAATGGATATACACATTTCTATATTCCGAGCTCTCTTAGACCATAATAAAATAATATATTAACAAAACAAAAGTAGGTTTTTCACGTGGGGATAGAGGAATGCAACATGTCAGAACAATATGTACTTCAATTCTAGATGGGCTAGATGGATCTTCATTTTGTATTTGGGTTAACATAATGGGTATATGTGCAATATGTATCCTACGATATGGGTATACTGATTTTTAAATAATATTTAAAATATATAGATGTATATATAATATATTATATATATATATATATATATATAATTATACATTTACGAATAAGTTTACTAAATCAATTCCTTGATAAATATATTTTAATATTACACTAATATTTCCTTTTAGGAATATTATAAACAAGGTCAACTTGTGATAGGAGGTGACATCCGGACTCTAATTCTAGACATACTAATGTAAATAATAAATATAAAAAATAATTTTTAAATTAACATTGGTATTTCATCTTTAAACATAAGTTTCACTATTTTCTTAAACTTTAAAGTTATATTACATTTTAAACTTAAATTTAAAAATAATATCAATGATGGTTTTGTGATAATCTCTTCTTGTGGTGTTATAATTCTCCACCTATCATAATAATAAATAATAATTTTGAAAACGTATGTTCAACATATATGTACACAGTAAAAAAAAATATTTTAAAAAGTATATAAGAATATCTTAAGTGTAAATGCCTCTGAATAATGAAGGTCTATCCAAAGCCTTTAGCACTTAAAAGCAGTGATATATGCTCTAGTAACAAAATGCTACGGATTAGTAATTAAATTAGATTAATAATTAAATTAGTAATTAAACATTTTCGTAGCATTTTTCGACTACGGATTTAATCACTGCTTAAAAAGCTCTAAAAGAGTCATTGCATAACAGAAGAATGGGAGGCTTTTATATACAGACTCATGTAAAAAGGTCATTGCATAACAAATGAGTGAGAGGCTTTTATACATAAACTCATATAAAATGGTCATTGCATAACAAATGAG
Organism: Selaginella tamariscina; assembly: GCA_003024785.1. NCBI lineage: Eukaryota > Viridiplantae > Streptophyta > Lycopodiopsida > Selaginellales > Selaginellaceae > Selaginella > Selaginella tamariscina. The sequence goes on from PUQB01000097.1 coordinate 333,435, forward strand.
TACAAGGATTTTACATCAAAATAATTATGACATTGGAGTAGAAACCATTGAAAAAACCAATGGCTAACAAGTGAGCCTATAAATAATTATAAACAATTTGATGTTTATCTATAAATTATTGCAAATAACTCTCCACATTCAAACTTAAACTAAAGTTAAGATTTAGGGTTATTCATGTTAAATTGTAAAATATACATAATAAGACAATTATATATATCAATAATTGTAAATAAATTAATCTTTACCGTTAAACTTATTTGTGAGAACTTCAAGACACAACACAATAAATATATGAAAAAAGACATAAAACTCATATATCCTTTGTATTTAAGGTCAAGATTTATATATATAAAGGAACTAGCTATATTAAGATTTAACCATATCATAAATATCTCTAAACTTCTAAAATATATCATAATTAACCTTCATAATTACCTTACATTATCCTCCTTTGTAAGAAAAACTTTTTTGATCGTAAAACATGAACAACAAAAGGTGCTTCTCAAGACTCAACATCTTGTATATGGTAAACTTAAGGGCCAACTTGATAAAGAATCTTATAAGTACCAAGTCATTTCTACAAGAAACCTGGAATGAGCCCTTTTTAATAAAGTTTTGGAAAATACACAAGAACAAGATTACCAATGGCAAACTAAGGAGGTAGTCGATGATGAGAATTATAATTATGTTATTATTGAACTTGTGTCCAACCCAAATTTCTATTGAGATAGCATGTAATAAAGGAAGAACTCGATCTAAGTAAGTTGTCCAATATCGAACTTGAACATATTTAAGTTTGTGAGAAGCCAAACCAACTTTTGGAGGCATTTGAGGCTCTCACCCATACAATGTTTTGAATAGAAACATGTCAATGGAACTCTGAACACTAGTGTTGTATGTAAATTCTAAGTATTGCAAATATTAATCCCAATCATTCTGAGTAAGATTTACATACTTAGAAATTATACCTTTAAATGTTTGATTCAAATGCTCGACTAACCCATCTATTTGTGGATAAAAAGGATGCGAAAGATTATTGAATTTCCATCTGTTAAGTAAGAACCTTCAAAACTTTAACAATAAAGGCATATCCATTATCTGATAAAAATCCGTTCTAGACATGAGTGAGTAGAAAATCAGCAACACTATGGGTCGTGGCATTTGTAAAGCTCCAACCTCCACCCCAACGTGTTAAATAATTTGTTAAAACCACAATTGCATGTAGCCGAAGGTGGAAAAGGACCAATTAAATCCCATGTTACAAGTTTAAATGGTCATTCCACCTGTATAGATTCTAAAGCACCAATTGATCGTGAGGAGTTTCGAGTTTGACACAATAAACAACTCCATACGTACTAGATCACATCTCATTGCATATTCGGCTAGTAAAAAGAACGTGGTAAGCTATTCAAAGTTCTTTGATAACCAAAATGTCCATCAGAAAGTGGTGAATCATGAATACCTAGGAACAAAAGTGGTTGAAATTGCCAAGCGTAGTGAAGTCGTAACATCTGTGCCAATAAAATAAACCACACCGTTATATATGCGAAATTGTGTCACAAATGAAAAGAAATGAGAATTGGATAATTGAGAAAGATTAGTTAATGCCAAATGAATTGAATCCAAGCATCTGTTTCCTAAGCCCTTGAGACCTCTGCAATAGATGGATCCGATTAATTGGCCATAATTGAATAAGAAGCCCTAGAAAAAGCATCAACATCCACCATACTATCCCTCGAATAATGTTTGACCTCAAAGTCATACATCTGGAGCTGAAGTGCTCATCTAACAAATCGTCTGAGCAACTTCATGTTCTTTAGTAAGGCAAAAACATATGCATGATCACACTCCAAAAGTGTATGAGACCCATAAAGATACACATGAAGACGCTCAAAAGTCCACACTGCAGCTAAGCACAATAGTTGTGTTTAGGGCCTTGCAATGCCCTACTCAAATATGCAATGGGATGTCAAATGGATTCATCACATACCATAGTCTCTATTAAGACTCCACTAATACTACAGCAAAAACATCCCTTCGTAATATAAAAAAACAAGAAAAATCTGAATAATGTAGCACCAGAGGGGACGTCAAATACTTATGTAGCTTTACAAAAAAAAAATCTTCACAATCATCAATCCATACAAAAATGTGCAACAAGGCTCACAAAGGAGCATTGACATCAGCCAAACGAGGTATAAAATGTCCTAAATATGTGACCTTACCAAAAATTGTTGTAAAGACCATACATCCATTGGACGAGGAAATTTCGCCACATTGCCTCCACCTTGGATGAATCCACATGCAACCCCTACCATGGACCCCAATATGTAGTTTCAACTGTGCCAAAAACACACTTGGGCTTCTTAAACTTGAGCCCATACCTAAAACGACAAACACACGAGTTACTTCCTTGAGATGATCTTCTTAAGATCCCTAAATATGAACTAGAATGTCATTCAAGTACTTTGTAACTGTCTCCAGAAACTCATTATTAAAAATTTCATCCATCATGCACTGAAATGTGGTAAGAGCAAACACTAAACCAAAAGGCATAATAAAGAACTCATATAAACCAAAAGGAGTTCAAAATATTATTTTGGGAATATTTTTGAATTTGCTAATAACATGAAGCAAGATCCAATTTAGTAAATCAATGACTCTTACCCAATTGATCTAACAAATCATGTGTGCTTGGTAAGGGATAGCCATAACAGCATTTACGGGACAGTAATCCGAACTGCTTAAATCCATTAGGTTTATCCACCAAATGGGGCTCTGATGCGCATGGACTAAAAAAACAGCGAGCCAACTTCTTCTATAACAACTTTAACACACATTCGTATAATGGCCAATTCTTTTGGAGATTGTCTTTAAATAGTAACTTTAAAAGGTGAAGTATCTCCTATTCAAATGTGGTGTTGTGTTTGAATCTTAGCAGTACGGGTGATATTTGTAGAGTAGTTGAAGCTGATCCTCTCAAAGGAGTTGCATCCCACTCTCACTGAGAAGAAGTGCCACCTGTACATCTCCAAAGTTCCTTGACACCAAGGACACCACTGTTGAAACATCTAGCTCATGCATGATGGTACTTGACAAAATTACTCCACACCACTTGAGAGGAAGTGTATCTAAATGAAAAGGTGAATGACTTGGAAGTATCAACCACTGAGGCCCAAATTTGCAACTTGCCTTACATGCATCCAACCAAGTACACCCAAGCATAATGTCAAAAATTTGGTGTGAGAATACAAGGAGTTGCAACTTGTCTGAATAAGTCTCAAACAACAAAGATACTTGAGCAAGTGTAAACAAAGCAGCTTGAGTTAGATTCGTCGCCATACAACACATGTAAAGCTTGCTTGGCACTGTTGTCAAAGCACAATACATAACCACATTAGCAGAAATTGAAGAAATACTAGAACCTGTATCAATAAGAATAATTACAAGGGTACTATGTAAGAAACCTTGTAATGTAAATAGAGATAACTCTTTGTGAAGAGTTCGTGAAGCTTGAAGTGAAAAAAAAAAAGAAAAGATGGAGAACTAAGAGATGAAGAAAAGGTGTTAGGTGCCTCCATACCCAACACACCTACTTGTTTCCTGCCTCCACGGAAACAACATCCACAACAGCAACCGATTGATTCTAACCTAGACGCCAGCTTGGATATGATGGTCGCTAATCGGGAAACCACTAACAATGTTGATAAGTGTGACCAAGCACCACAAGCCCAACAAAATAATCGCCACCATCCTTGTCCTCGACCACGACCAGCACCATTAATGTGAGTAGCTTTCACCTCCATAGACATAGACCAGTATGAGCATTGAAAGTTGGAGGATTGATGGCCTCTAGAATGGGTAATTGTACTCTTGGAACCGCTTCAAAACATTGTGCACGAGTGAAAATCTCTTTTAAAGTGACAGGACCCAGTGCCTAAACATAACCAACAAGATCCGGTCAAAGGGCATGCCATAACATCCCTAATTTGCTGCTCGGACATGGTGGGATCAGTCCGCATCAAGAGATCACGAAATTTAATAGCAAACTACATGATAAATTCATTTGGTGCTTGCTTCAAACTATGGAGCTGTTGAATTGCATCGTCAAAATCTTCAGCTTCCCCAAAAGTTAATTTAAACTCCATTTGAAGGGTGAACCAGCATTGCTCATCCTTGAGTAAACCAGTTAGTGGTGAACGACTATTATATCACCGGAGAGCAACATTTAAAAGACACATTAGAAGCAATGCGTAGCTATCCACCCATGATATGTGGCAATATTGATAAAATGAGTCAACCAATGGTGAACATCTGCACTCGGAACACCTCAAAAAGGTTGAGGTTGTACACGTGGGTTTGATTAAGAACTGGAACTTGCAAGCGTTAAAAAGATCTGTTCATGATGGTGTGTGATATGAATTAGTTGTTTCAAAAGTTGAAGAATCATATGAAAGAAAACAAAGGAAATAATAAAGAAAGATTGAAAAAAAAGAAAAGAAAAGAAAATCAAAAGAAACTTTCCTCACAAATTACTCGACTTCTCCACTCTGAGACACAACAAAATATACGAAAAGACAGAAAACTCAGATATCTTTTGTATTTAAGGTCAGGTTTATATATACAAAGGAAAAGATATATTCTAGCTATATTTAAACTATCCTATAAAGGATTAGTCACACCATAAATATCTCTAGTAATTTCTAGAAATATTGTGGTTAACCTTTGTAATTATTTACATATTAAATTTAAATTAAAATTATTCAAGTTAAATCTATATTGGTCTAAGACTTTAAAAGTATCACAAAAAGAGACTATGAATACATAATATACTAATAATAGATAATTCATGTAACTTCCCTTTGTATAGGAGAAAATTGAATGCACACATGCAAAAGGCTCTTTACACCTCCTAACCATAATTAACCTCACAGTGTCTTACACTTTTTAAATGCTTTGACCTTTGCAATGACCTTTATATATGCTTTTAAATGCTTTGACCTTTGCAATGACCTTTATATACACTTTTATATGCTTTAACGTGTGAATATTTGCGCGTGAAAACATCCACGCATGTAAACTATTTAAGCGGCATCTTAGCCTAGGAACGCAAAATAGGGTTTAGCGTTTAGCTATGGTGTATGTAGGGCGGTTCAACTGGGTTTGTGGCAAGTGGTATCCCTGTTAGGCTCGGCAGTTTGCTTACCTATATTGTGGCTTTTAACGTGGACTTGTGATACAGATATTGTAGATAAATGTAATACTCCAGTTATCTTTCAAACCATGGACATTTGCATTGGGTGGATCTTTATCTATCTTCCTCTTTCTCTTGTGTGTGCTCAATTACTATGCAAAAGTACTATACAGTTACTATGCAGAAGTACTATACAGCCATTGCCGTGCCGAGGCCAATAAAATATTGTTCGTGCCCTACGCATTAATGACTATACTGTCTCAGCTACTTGTACTCACATATGAAGAAGCGCCATTTGCGACCTATGTTCATTCAGTACTAGCCGGTGCTGCACTGGGTTTATCGCTTGCACTGGGATTGTTTTACATAAAGGAGATATCTGTTCATGTTTGGAAAGTAGTCAGTGTAACAAGATTCCGGAAAGGTATATATATAGCTGCAGAGACTTTTGTGGTGCTTTTATTCTATTTCATCTTCATCTTCTTGGGTGCGTTCATAAACCGCAGAGGTATTGAGGAGAAGTTACACATTATGTCTTGCATTTGTTCCATAGGGGCCTTGTGCATGGTACTGTTGCTTCCTCCACCAAGCTGCACCAGAGATATACTCGACAACGATGAAGTGTTGATTTTCTTGGAGAATAGGTTTCAAAGGTTCAGGTTCAACAGATTAGATAGAACCATAAGCAAGGCTTCTTCTGCTAAGCATGTTACTGAACTTCCTGTATAAATCTAAGATTTAATAAATGATTACACGATTTCCCTTTCCCTGACGATGTTTCATAGCTTATAATCTTAACAATATACAAAGGTGGCGCGCGCCCACACACACAACTTTTCTTGCAGTGTGGTGCTTTTAGTAACCATGATTTGGCAGTTTATGGGATTCTGAATGAGTGCAGGTTTGTTTCGATCAACAATTTCTTTACATTTCATTAAAAACTTAATTTTTTAAATTCAACTTTTTAAGTTATACAAACATACGTATGTATTGGTTTACATCTTTTGATGCCCTTACATAAGGATGGCCTACGAAGACTATATGTGTACTATTTTACATTATTATTTTATTACAGTGAAAATCTTTAATTAAATTTTAACATTGAAAGAGCCGATATATATTAAAAAATGTCAGATCCATTAAGCTACAAAAACCCTGCTTATATACAGGAGACCTCCTGCCACGTGGCACACATGCGACACGTGGCGCTGACACATGGGGCCAGATCACCACCCATGTGTCACTATGCATGTGTGTATATACACATGCGTATATACGTTACATTACATAATATACAGTATCTTACATTATCCCCCCTCTGCGGTTGTGTAGATGGTGATGGATCTGATGGTCCTGGATCCGTGTGAGTTGGGCCATCTAAGGTATGACCGAATGTAGTCAACGAGTCTCGAACAACAAACCGTTTCATTCGAACTACGTGAACTATTCAACCTCATGAGATCCCACCAACTGTACCTGATACACCTGAGGACCAACCTTTCGGAGAACTCGGTAGGGACCAAGCCACTTATGTAATAAACCAGTTGCAAGCCCAGGTGCAGTTAGCTTGGGAAAACGTACCAGTACTAAGTCACCGTCAGCATAGTCTGGTGGAGTTTGATGTCGTGCATTGTAAGAAGATTGTTGCTGTATTTGAGCTCGACCAAGATGTTCAGCAGACTCTGCACGCAGAAGAGGTAAGACAGCATCCAAATGTCGAGCCCACATTTTGCATCCTCGGCACGTGGCAGATTCGATGATAATCCCAATTCACTAGGCAACTTAGGATCATATCCATACAATGCCTTGAATGGAGAGATACCAATCGAACTCTGAATGCCTGTTACATAAGCAAATCTCAAGCATCGCAAATACCAATCCCAGTCAGTGTGATTGAAGTTCACATACTTCGAGATCATACCCTTGAAGGTCCGATTCAATCGCTCCACCAAACCATCAGTTTGTGGATGATATGGAGAGGCAAATGAGTGTTTTACCCCTAACCTCTCACACAACACTCGGAATACCTCTGCAATGAAAGCGGGGCCATTATCTGATAACATCCGCTCTGGACAAGAATGCTGCAAAACCACATTATCGAACAAAAACAAAGCTGTTGACATGGCAGTTGCATCCGGAAGAGCACCAACCTCCACCCAACGAGTTAAATAATCAGATACACAATGATGTACTGGTTACCTTGAGAAGAACGTGGAAAAGGTCCCATTAAATCCACTGCAATTAACTCAAAAGGGCGAGAGACGTTGATGGATTCCAACACCCCCATGGCCCGAGTCGTAGAGGAATTCCGAGTTTGACAAATGGGACAACTCTGAATATACCTGATCACATCACCACGCATGCTAGGCCAATAAAAGGATCTGCGGAGCTTCTCCAACACTCGTTGGTGACCAAGATGACCTCCAACAATAGGCGAATCATGATATGCTCGAAGAAGGTGTGGAACATATGTAGAGGGCACAGCCAAACGCCATCTGTCCTCTGGATTTGTCCCAATAAAATACAATAAACCATCCTGAAGTCGAAACTGAGCATGATATTGTCGAAACCGGTTCGGAAGAGGATTGCAAACGCATCCGTAATTGCCTCGTCCATGGTTCATGTTTTTGGCATCCTGCCACTGTTCCAAGGATGGTAAGTCGGCATCGAATACCTGAGGGGCTTGTATCAAACCGAATGCTGCAGCGACTGCATGAGCAGGCAAAGTGGAATCAGAAAGGGGTGCTCGAGAAAGTGCATCCGCATCCACCATTGTTCGCCCAGGCCTGTGCACCACCTTAAAGTTATATACTTGGAGACGTAATGCCCATCTGGCTACACGACCCACTAAATTCTTCCGTTTTAAAGGAAGTGACAGCAGCATGATCACACTCCAAAAGTGTTTCACTCCCATGTAAGTAGGCATGAAGTCGTTCAAAACCCCAAACAGCAGCAAGGCATTCTTTTTCAGTAGTGGAATAATTCCGCTCAGCCGGCGTGAGTACTCGACTAATGTAAGCCACCGGGTGTCGAATTGAAGAATCCACAGCATCAGTTTGCATCAATACACCACCAATACCAACATCTGAGGCATCTACTCGTAAAATGAACGGACGAGTAAAATCTGGGTATTGAAGCAATGGTGGAGTTGTCAGGAACTCTTTTAACTGGTCAAATGCCTGCTGACACCTGCGAGTCCACCTGAAAGATACCTGTGGACGAACTAACTCCCGAAGAGGGGCAGTTCGATCAGTGAGATGATCGATGAATCGACCCAAGTACTGCACCGTGCCCAAGAAACGCTGGACTTCCTGTACTGTACGGGACGAGGGAACTCTCGAACAGCTCGCAACTTCATTGGATCCACCTGTAAACCCTCTCGAGATATACGGTAACCCAAGTAAGTGGTGTCGGTCGAACCAAACACACACTTTTCAAGTTTCAACTTCAGGCCAACTTCTCGAAATCGATCAAGAACGCGCCGTACATCACGAATGTGATCCTCCCAAGAACCAGACCCATGAATGAGCACATCGTCGATAAAATCGGCAGTGATATCAGGCATATCGGAAAGAAGCTCATCCATCATGCGTTGAAAGGTGGCAGGAGCTGAAGTCAATCCAAAAGGCATGACCAAAAACTCGTAAAGACCAAATGGTGTCCGGAAGGCCGTTTTTGGAATATCCTCCTCAGCCATAGGAACCTGCCAATATCCTGATGCCAAATCCAACTTAGTAAACCATCGACTCTGACCCAAACGATCTAATAGATCGGCAGAGTTCGGAAGTGGATAGACATCTTTGATGGTAACATCGTTAAGAGGTCGGTAATCCACACAAAATCGGAGAGATCCATCAGGCTTGGGAACCAAATGAGGTTCACATGCCCATGGACTCCGTGACGGACGACACACTCGTTTACCAATCATATCAGTAACAGCTGTTCGCATGGCTGATAACTCCTTTGGTGACCTGCGTCGAACCGGGACTTTGAAAGGCTTTGCATTGCCGGTGGGTATACAGTGTCGAGTCTTCACACGTGCACCTTGGGACAGATCAAATTTGAACAAACTTGCATACTGTTTCTTAAGTTGTTCGATGCAGTGTGCTCGACACTCAGGTGACGGATCCGGCATTTGAACCTGTTGAGATGAACACCACCCAAGACCGGAATCAAAGGAGCTGTATGCGTGATACAAACAGCAACAAGCTTCTCTGGACGTAAAGGAACAGACTGCAAAGACACAGACTCCAAGCGTAATACAGGAGGAGAGAGTGAAAAATCACATGTACCTTTCGACTGCTTTAACCAATCACATCCCAGAATGATGTCAAAGACCTGGGAAGGGACAACCCTAAGAGACCCAGAGGGAAACTTACAGTTGGCACCCATAACCAGCGTAGTCAAAGTGGTGTACTGTGATACTGCACGAGACTGCCCATTACCATATAAAATGTGCAAGACCTTATCTGCACGTCTTAAGGGTAATGAGCACCGATGCGCTAGAGAAGTAGTTATGGAAGACATACTGGATCCTGTATCCACAAGCACTGTGACTGAAAGATCATTCACCGTGCAGAAAATGTGAAAACTGGATGATTGGTGGAACTTGCAAACCTTGATATGCATAGCGGAAAAAACATGGAGGTGAAGTCTCCATCGCACGGGATCCCTCCGTCGCCCGTACGATTACTGTTTTCCGCAACAGATCCACCTGCAAGAGAGGCTTCGTCATCTGAAGCTCATCATTAGCATAATGGCCGCCACAGGCACACCATCCGGAACATATGGTCGCCAGCCTGGATGTGGTGGACGCCAATCAGGATACACATCGCATGCCCGCCAAGTATGTCCAGGCGCCCAACAGGCCCAACAATGAACTTGATTGGGTCGACCTGCATTGTTCCGATTCCTCCTGTCACGAATCCGTGGATTTTGACCACCACGGGCAGGACTGGAGCAGGTGCAGGACGATTTCGTGGAGGTGGTCCACGGGGTGGGCCCCGAGGTCGACCACGAAAGGCTTGCGTGCGGGCACATATGCAGCAGCATCAACCTCCATTGGATCAGCACGCTGAACAAGAGGAGCAGGTAACCCAAGGGGAACACGGCCCTCACCAGGCACCAACTCAAAACGTTGAGCTAGTGCAAAAGCTTCCTCCAATGTGGTAGGACGAAGAGCCCGAACGAATCGAACAAGTTCGGGTCGCATAGTTGGCCATAACATACCGAGCTTAATGGGCTCAGGCATGTTAGGATATGCACGCCGAACTAAATCCCCGAACCTAATACTGAACCGCATAACAGACTCACCAGGATGTTGTCGTATCGCATGCAGTTGTTGGAAAGCATCATCTGAATCCTCAACTTTGCCAAACGTACGTTTGAGGCATTCCGTTAACCGATTACTATTGGCTTGAATCTCCGCAGCCAATCCATTATACCACTTGAGCGCAGGGCCTTCCAAACATGTAGGGAATTCTCTGAGAGCACGGGCCTCATCCCAACCATGGTAACGAACAATGACTTGGAAATGATCAAACCAGTGGTATACATCATCTCCCGGATCACCACAAAAAGATCGGGGTCGAACCCTCGGATTTGTGGCCTGTGAAGAAGATGAAGGAGTACTAGAAGCAGATCCCCCGGCATGAGGCTCAGACGGGGAAGAGGAGGACGAACCCTCAACAAAGCGCTCCAACAACTTAGTTTGTGCATCAATAGCAGTAGCAATAATGCTAAAAGCCGTCTCCATATTCATTGTCATGAAAACACGAAAAGGAAAAGGCGGAAGAAAGGAATACCCAACTTCTCCACCAATGAAAGAGCCGATATATATTAAAATGTCAGATCATTAAGCTACAAAAACCCTGCTTATATACAGGAGACCTCCTGCCACGTGGCACACATGCGACACGTGGCGCTGACACATGGGGCCAGATCACCACCCATGTGTCACTATGCATGTGTGTATATACACATGCGTATATACGTTACATTACATAATATACAGTATCTTACAACATTAAATGGTTTTATTAGTTAACCATAACGTCGTAATGGATAACGAGACTATCATAAAATAATATATTAACAAAACAAAAGTAGGTTTTTTTCACGTGGGGATAGAGGAATGCAACACGTCAGAACAATATTTACTTAAATTCTGGATGGGCTGGATCGATCTTCATTTTGTATTTGGGTTAACATAATGGGTATATGTGCATGATGGGTATATTGTTTTTTTAAATAATATCTAAAATATATACATGTATATATAATTATACATTTACAAATAAGTTACTAAATCAATTCCCTGATAAATATATTTTAATATTACATAATATTACACTAATATTTCCTTTTAAGAATATTATAAACAAGGTCAACTTGTGATAGGAGGTGATCCGGACTCTAATTCTAGACATACTAATGTAAATAATAAATATAAAAAATGATTTTAAATTAACATTGGTATTTCATCTTTAAACATAAATTTCACTATTTTCTTAATTTTAAAGTTATTTACATTTTAAACTTAAATATAAAAATAATATCACTGATGCTTTTGTGATAACCTCTTCTTGCGGTGTTATAATTCTCCACTTAACATAATAATAAATAATAATTTTGAAAACGTATATGTACACAGTCAAAAAAATATTTTAAAAAAGTATAAAAGAATATCTTTAAGTGTAAAAGGCCTCTAAACAACGAAGGTCTATCCAAAGCCTCTTGCACTTAAAAGCTCTAAAGAGTCGTTACATAACAGAAGAATGGAGGCTTTTATATACAGACTCATGTAAAAAGGTTATTGCATAACAAATGAGTGAGAGGCTTTTATATAGATTCATGTAAAAAGGTCGTTACATAAACTCGTGTAAAATGGTCATTGTATAACAAGGATTTACATCAAAATAATTATGACATTGGAGTAGAAACCACTGGAAAAAACCAATGGCTAACAAGTGAGCCTATCAATAATTGTAAACAATTTGATGTTTATCTATAAACTATTGCAAATAACTCTCCACATTCAAACTTAAACTAAAATTAAGATTTAGGGTTATTCAGGTTAAGTCGTAAAATATACATAATATATATATATATTGATTAATTTTGATTATATTGTTAAAAGTCGAAAGCAATTAACTACATGATTTACGTGTAAATATGTGTTTCCTTGAATTTAATATTTTATATCGATCGACATAATGCATTTCATTAATATTTGTTATTGTTGTGGTCTAAAGTATTTATTGTTTAAAACACTTCCAATTCACCCAGACGAGATTTTAATGAACAAGAACTGATTTTTCAATTAATTCTAAATATGTTAACAGCATCCATAATGTGTAGATGTATGATGTATGTGTGTATTATGTACATAAAATATTATGTGTGAGAGAGTGTGAGTGTTATGCAATATTAAAAAACAGGGAAAATTACATTTATACCTTTAGAAGTTTTATATTTACATATATACCCTTAAATTACATATACCTTTTAAAAACTTTAATCATAATATTTTGATTTTTAAAATAATAATATTAACTAAAAACATATTTTTTAATTTACAATATATTGCAAATAAAATAATTAAAGTTTATTAAATGTTAAATGTTAAGAAATTGTCATAGTAAAAAATAGAATATTTTTTAAAATAATTATATTATATCGTGATATATATGTTTAATAGGTTGCATTTTGAACCTAAATATAATAAAATATAAATTAATTATAAATTTTTATTAATTTTTTAAAAATGTTTTTAATTTTGAAATTTATGAAATTTTAAATTGAAATTATATATATGTAAATATAAAACTTCTAAGGATATATATATAAATATGATAAATTTCAAGGTATAAATGTAATTTTTCCTATCAAATAATTATCAAAAACAAAATATTTAGATCAGCTTATTATCAAAATTATTCAACATTCAAAGGTATACTAAATGCAAATTAAAAGATTAATTGAACAAATAGTTTTTGAATAGTTTATATTAAATCTTTTTTTAATAATCCAGGTTCTACTACGTTTAAACTTAAGCATTGCTACTTTATCTAAATTAACTGTCTTTTAATTAAATTTAAGCTTAATTTTAAATAGTTATAAATAATAAAACTTAAATTGTTTTAATTCAACGTCTAAGTCAGATAACCATTGAATGCATTTACTCAAAGTTTGAATCTAACAATAACTAATTATAATCGACACAATTTCGCAAGGATTTAAAAGGTAATGTAAAATTAGAGATTACAATATTTTAATTTAATAAATTTTATTTCATTTTGAAACATAGAATAACCATTTTCTTTTTTATTTTCAACCATGAATTCTAATCCTATTAATTTTCAAAAAAAATATTAGATTTTTATTATATATTCATATTGATAAATTTAATATATGCATATACAAAAATTTCATACATAGACATATATATAAACTTTAAAATATAAACTTATAAACGAAGTGTGTATTAACGAGTTAGTATAACCAAAAAAATTCTTTACTTTTTCCTTTTTTAAATGAGAACAAGAAATTTTGTGTTTAAATACATAAAATAGATATTAAGTTAGAAATAATCATTATCAAACTTAGCTTAACAAATTTTCTTAACATTCAAAAGTATACGAAATGTAAATTAAAAATTAAGTTTTTGAAGTTAATTGACATAAGAAAAAAATTGATTCCAGGTTCTATGATGTTTAAACTTAAGCTTGAATTAACTTTTTTATAATTAAATTTAAGTTTACTTTTACAAAATGTAGATTAAAAGATTATTATTAAATAAGTGAAAAAATAATTCCGAAAGTTAATTGGTAGTTTCCACATTTTGTATTTAAAAATAAAATGATTCCAAGTTCTACGACATTTAAACTTAAGCATTAAATTAATTTTTATAATAAATGTAAATTTAATTTTATATAGTTATGTGTGGTGATAATTATTATATAATAAAAAATTGTTTTGAAAATAGGCATGTAAATGCATACAACGTTCAAACAAGTATGAAACATATTTACTCCAAATTTGAATTTAAGGATTCTTCTAATTATAACTAATAGTACTTATACGAATCAAAATTGAAAATAAACTCAGTATGTATATAATAAAGTACTGCGTGGATATATATAGGACCTGTGTGTGTTTTTTGTTCTACATGTCAACCTAGTCACATTCGAGCGTGAAACTTCTGCTCTCACGCTAATTTGTCTTAATTAAATTGTCTTTAACGTGTGAATATTTGTGCGTGAAAACACCCACGCATGTAAACTATTTAAGCGGCATCTTAGCCTAGGAACGCAAAATAGGGTTTAGCGTTTAGCTATGGTGTATGTAGGGCGGTTCACTGGGTTTGTGGCAAGTGTATCCCTGTTAGGCTCGGCAGTTTGCTTACCTATATTGTGGTTTTTAATGTGGACTTGTGATACAGATATTGTTGATAAATGTAATACTCCAGTATCTTTCAAATCATGGACATTTGCATTGGGTGGATCTTTATCTATCTTCCTCTTTCTCTTTTGTGTGCTTAATTACTATGCAAAAGTACTATACAGTTACTATGCAGAAGTACTATACAGCCATTGCTGTGCCGAGGCCAATAAAATATTGTTCGTGCCCTACGCATTAATGACTATACTGTCTCAGCTACTTGTACTCACATATGAAGAAGCGCCATTTGCGACCTATGTTCATTCAGTACTAGCCGGTGCTGCACTGGGTTTATCGCTTGCACTGGGATTGTTTTACATAAAGGAGATATCTGTTCATGTTTGGAAAGTAGTCAGTGTAACAAGATTCCGGAAAGGTATATATATAGCTGCAGAGACTTTTGTGGTGCTTTTATTCTATTTCATCTTCATCTTCTTGGGTGCGTTCATAAACCGCAGAGGTATTGAGGAGAAGTTACACATTATGTCTTGCATTTGTTCCATAGGGGCCTTGTGCATGGTACTGTTGCTTCCTCCACCAAGCTGCACCAGAGATATACTCGACAACGATGAAGTGTTGATTTTCTTGGAGAATAGGTTTCAAAGGTTCAGGTTCAACAGATTAGATAGAACCATAAGCAAGGCTTCTTCTGCAAAGCATGTTACTGAACTTCCTGTATAAATCTAAGATTTAATAAATGATTACACGATTTCCCTTTCTTTGACGATGTTTCATAGCTTATAATCTTAACAATATACAAAGGTGGCGCGCGCCCACACACACAACTTTTCTTGCAATGTGGTGCTTTTAGTAACCATGATTTGGCAGTTCATGGGATTCTGAATGAGTGCAGGTTTGTTTCAATCAACAATTTCTTTACATTTCTTTAAAAACTCAATTTTTAAATTCAACTTTTTAGGCTATACCAGATTATGAATTATACTTACAAATATACGTATGTATTGTTTTACATCTTTTGATGCCCTTACATAAGAGTATTTTGATGGCTTACGAAGACTATAAGTGTACTATTTTATTACAGTTAATTAAATTTGAACACTAATTAGTTAACCATAAAGTCATAATGGATAATTAGAGTTGTAAGATCCACATGTATGGCTGCATGTGCACATATTATTATTAGCACATACTATTATTAGCGTAGTGGATTTTGATAACCATCGAATTAAATTCAATCTGGACCATTCGCTCTTGTATATAAGTTAGGATTTCTAAATTAATGAATATACACATTTCTATATTCCGAGCTCTCTCATTGGTGGAGGTGAGGGGCACCTCTAATTGTCCCTACGGAGTGCTTGGATTTTGTTTTTTTTTATTAATTTTCTTTGTCTTTTTAGGTTTAGTTTTTCCATTGTTATATTTATTCCTTTCTTGTAGATTCTGTCTTTTCTTCGTTTATAGATCCACAACAGGCAAATCCTTTGTCTGTGAAGTAGTTACTTATGTAGTTGTTGGATGCCATGCGTATGCAA
This sequence comes from Selaginella tamariscina, assembly GCA_003024785.1. Classification (NCBI taxonomy): domain Eukaryota; kingdom Viridiplantae; phylum Streptophyta; class Lycopodiopsida; order Selaginellales; family Selaginellaceae; genus Selaginella; species Selaginella tamariscina. The sequence continues at coordinate 349,566 of PUQB01000097.1, forward strand.
CTGAACAATCATTCTCAATTGATGTCAGCATTCACAGTCCAAGGTACTCCTCCTACTCATGTTGCAAACCCCGTGTTCGGCCGGATTTCTTTCGCAAAAATCCTAGAGATGATGTGTACCATTGGTTTGACCACTTCACTGTGATTGCCACATATCATTCATGGGATGGTGCTCAGTGTTTGTGTGAGTTTCCTACTTGTCTTCAAGGGACGGCGTTGCAGTGGTACAATGGTCTGGACGTTGCAACTCGTGGAAATTGGAATATTCTTCTAGAGATCTTCAAACATGCATTTGGGCATGTGGACAACTGTGATGATGCTTTTCAGCAGTTGCATCATATTCGTTAGGAGCCATCTGAGTCGGTGATGCAGTTTGGTGTTTGCTTTCAAAGCCTTTTACTGCGTGTAGAACTTAACATGTCGGAACGCATCAAGTTAGGTATGTTGTGGCCAACATTTTGTCAAGACCTTGTGGTGCTTGTGCATGCATTAGCTCCAGTGACTCTTGACGATGCTTTGAGGCTAGCATAACGATATGAGTCGTCACCTCTCCCACTTGTGCCTTCACGTGCTCTCGTTCCACTTCATGTTGGGGATGGACCTGCTCCGATGGAGGTTGAGGCTGTTGCCGCTCATGTACTAGCACAAGATGGGGCCGTGGATGAGGACGTGAACGTGCAGTTCGTTGTTGGGCGTGTGATGAGGTTGGACACACGTATCGGCACTGTTAACGGTTTTTCGATTGGCGTCCCCCATTTTTAGGATGGAGGCCATGGCTTCAACAATGTCCGGTTGGTGCTGCTATAGTGGAAGGTTGTGATGTGGTGGATCTTCCGGGAAACGACGAATCACATGAGTAGAAGAGGGTCCTCATGCAAATAAATTAGTGATCCCTTCGTCTTTCTTTCGGGAGTATCATCAAGGGGTTCACTCGGCACCAAATCATCCGGTTTTCACTTTTCAAGCTTGATTTAATCACACGCCACGTCCTGTTTTCCTTTCAGTGTTGGTGGATACAGGTTCAAGTTTGTCCTCTATTTCTCAATCTGTTTCTACACGTTGCAGCCTTCATTTGCGTCGTGTGGTAGAACTAGTTTTCATTCTGTACGGCAACGGACACACTCATGCTTGTTCGCGGGATGAAGTGAACATTGTTGTTCGTGTGGATGATCGTGAGCTCGAGCTTCAATCTTTACGGGTGGTGCCGAGTCAAGCTTTTCACCTTATTCTTGATATGGATTGGTTGACTCGCAATCATGCCAAGTGTGACTTTGAAAAGTCTCCCCCTTATTTGACTCTCCCTCGTCTTTCTTTCATTCCTCTTACTTATATTCCACTTCGTCCATTTGTTTCCACCTCTGCTTTTATCACTTTTGTCTCACCCCTATTTTCAACTATTTTTCCTTCATGCTCTTCCTTTTTTTATCTGGATCCATCAGATGATCGTTGTGCTGTAGTTGTTGATTAACTCAAGAAGGAGTATGCTGATCTTTTTAACTTTGATTTGTCATCTGGGGCCAAGATTGTGACACGCCACCCTATTCCAACTGGAGATGCTAGGCCAATCAAGGTACCTATTTGGCGTCGGTCACCAAAGGAGCTCAAGATCTTACGAGCGAATGTCAAAGAGATGTTAGAGAAGGGTGTTATTCGGAAATCTCGAAGTCCTTGGGCGTGCCAACCTCACCTTGTGACAAAGCCTGATGGGAGTGTTCGATTCTGCATTGACTATTGCCCATTAAATGAGGTAACCGTCTCAGATGTGTACCCACTTCCTCATACTGCAGACCTTTTGGATCGACTGGGGCGGAGCCATTGGTTCACCAAGTTAGATCTCATTGCATCGGTACTGGCAAGTTCCGATGGCTGACATGGACATTCCCAAGATTGCTTTTCGGACACCATTTAGCCTGTACGAGTTCTTGGTGATGCCTTTCGGTTTGAGCAATGCTCCAGCAACTTTCCAGCATATGATGAAAAAGGTTCTTTGTGACATGCCGGAAGTGACTGCCGATTTCATCGATGATGTTTTGATCCATTCGGATGGAACATGGGAGGAGCATGTCGGTGATGTACGTAAGGTTTTGGATCGGCTGCGGGAAGTTGGTTTGAAGTTGAAGCCATCTAAGTGTGTGTTTGGATCAATAGACACCACTTATCTGGGTTATCGCATTTCACGTGAAGGTTTGCAAGTCGATCCTGACAAACTAGTTGCAGTTTTGAAGTTCCCTACGCCAAAGTGTGTGAATGATGTGCAACGCTTTCTTGGCAAGGTACAATATCTAGGTCGTTTTTGTGGATCATCTTTCAGATCGTATTATACCATTGTGCGTGTTGTTGAAATTGTCAATAACTTCTTTTGTTTGGTCTAAGAATTGCAAGCAAGCATTTGCAGATCTCAAAGAGTTGTTGACGACTCCTCCAGTTTTGGCGTACCCGAATTACACATGTTCTTTCATCTTGCATGTAGATGCTTCTGACATCAGCCTCGGGGGCATATTGATGCAGGAGAGTACGAGTGTTCCTGGCCAACGACATCCCATTGCTTACATCAGTCGTACATTGCAGCTAGCAAAGGTGAATTACTCCACGACAGAAAAGGAGTGTCTAGCAGCAATTTGGGGTTTTGAAAAGCACCATACCTACTTGCATGATTCGCAGACGTTGTTGGAAGGTGATCATGCAGTAGTCACTTCGTTGTTGAAGCAGAAGAATTTGATTGGGCGTACTGCTCGGTGGGCCTTGAAACTTCAAATTTACGACTTTGAAGTTGTTCATTGCCTAGGAAGTTCCATGGCTGATGTTGATGCTCTTTCTCATGCTCCTCTTCTACCTTCTCTCTCTTCTGTTGCCCCAGAGGAACCAATTGTTCCAGCTTCAGTGGACTTTTTGAACGAAGATTCTGTACCATCAACAGTTGTTGTGCTTGACATTTAGTGTCCGCAGAATGCAGAGTTAGATTTGCTGTCTTTGGATGAGGTTCGGAAAGCTCAAAAGGTTGAGCCGTGGATTCAAAGGCTTCGTGATGGGTTTGAGAATCCTACATCACTTACTGATGACTTGCCTTTCAGGCATTTACATTCGCAATATTGCCTTCAAGATGACCTTCTTTATTATGTGGAGACTGATCCAGATGATCTTTTGCAATTGGTGGTGCCTTCAATCTTCATTCCACGCTTCCTCCATGCTTACCATGACTCTCTTATTCTTGGCGGGCATATGGGACATCGTTGAGTGATGGAGAAGCTGCGCAGATCTTTCTATTGGCCGAAGTTGCGAGGAGATGTGATTCGGTATGTGTGTAGCTGTGTGTGGTGCCAAGCTCACAATACTCCCCTATGTGCTTCGGAAGGACGGTTGGAGTCAATTGCAGTTTCTCGTCCATTTGAATTGGTGGCATTTGATTTGATGGGACCTTTCCGCGGTCAACTGTTGGCAACGAGTACGTTAATGCAAGTTGTAACTAAAATGGGCATGGCTATAGTCCCATTTCCTAATAATTAGCAATTTTAGCTATTTAATTAGCATTTTCTAATATTAAAGGAATATTCTTTAGAATATATGTTTGAAAAGAGAATATTCTTTAGAATATTCTATTTTGTATTCTACCCTTTAATAAATTATAGCATTCATTGAACAAAAATTAATAATATTATAAAAGTAGAATGTATTAAATTATATAATATATTGCCTAATATAACAATTAAGGAAGAGCATAAGAGGTACATTATATAAATATTGATGTTGTTATTAAAATATTAATATTTAAATATAACATTATTAATTAAAATTTGTAGTAGTAATAATATATATAAAAATCCTATAATAATATAGTCAATCTTCCATATCATTTTTTAAATTTATATAGTTAAGTATACAATTTGGTACTATTATTAAAGAGTTTATAATAATTATGAATATTAAATATATGATATTTTATAATTTTGTAATTGCTTTAAGCTTCAGAAAACATACATTCCCTTGCAGTTTTGTTAATCGTGACTTTATCAACGCTTCTTGACATCCACCCATATCGAATGGATTTAACATTTATAAAACATGCTGGGTCTTTTTGATTGGGAGACCATGTTTTCTCTAGGCATCCATTATATCTTTCGCTTTCCTTCTCATGTCGCCTTTTTTGTGGTTTGAACCATGCAATCTTAACAATACTATTTTTTGTGATTACTTCAGGTGTGTCGATAATTTGACCCATCCAAATAGGCTGATTATATGACGCATCTGGAGTAATGAGAACCATCATTAGTTTTTGAAGATCCTTGCAGCAATCAAAGTATGCTTTAGGTTTTTGGTTCCTTTGTCCAACAAAGTGTGGGGTTTGCACTTCCACATCACTACTGGCTCTATGTCGTCTATGCTCAGTGATGTCATTTCAATCTCCTCTCGCCACCTTGTTTTAGGCCAGAAAGGGTGTTGCAATTCTGTACTTGTGACAGTAGGCCCTTCCAACTCTCGAACAACAGTCTCCCAATAGTTGACCACATGCTTATATAGTTCTGAGTAACCAGTTGCCTTATCAGAATTCTTTGGCATCGATTTTTGAACCCATGCCACATATTTTTTGATGCCATCAATAATAACCTCTTGTTCCTTGAGCTGGGCACTCAATGGAATAGGGTCTGGTTGTCCTTCTGGGGAGAAGTGGCTTTCCATCCTCTCCACTTTTGAAGAGCATTAAGCCCTCTTTCGGTAACCACTCCTGCTCTGATGGCCGTAACTTGTACTGCATAATAGGTATACCATCTCGTATGGAGAAAAAGAATTGTAGCGGCACAAGGTGACCAACTAAAGAATCACTCCCTTCTTTTATATACTCCTTGAGAAATTTTTTGAAGTCTGGCACCTCAGTCACAAGCAAAGCACAACTTTTTTGGAGATGCAATTTTCAAAAAGATTCATCATATGCGGTAAGGTAAGTGCACTTGTCCTTTTTGTAGAGTTGGAGACCTTGCTGAAGAACGCATCAATATCTTCATGAGTGTGACCAACCATAAGGAAACTGAGCGTGATTGTTTCAAACACACCTTTGGCAACAAGCATTGACAAGTATGCTAGCACATATCTAGAAATAAAAGTAAGTATGAGCTTGAGAAACCCTTAAGTAAAATGATTTACCTATTTTTGTTCTCGCCTGCACAATTATCCATCTGTAAAAGCAAATGACGAGGAAGCTTATTTGATGTTGAGGACACATGTACACTATTTGAGCTAGATCCCTCCACTGAACCTGAACTCTCAACAGGGCCATCTGTTTTTTGTGCAGGTTGCTGACAATGCCTCTCATATTCCCAAGTAGCCTCAAGTGCAAACGTGTTCATGAGAGCATTATGCAAAGGTTGAAGGTGTGTTTTCTTCACTTTGAGATCACTGATAGGACTTGTCTGTGAGTGGGCTTCAAGGTTTCTGAAACACATGGCTAACGACCCAATAGTGAAATTGGAGTTGCTAGACCAATGTGGAAGTGAAAAGTGTCCATATGACTCACAACCGTGTCCATGTGTTAGCACACCTGTTAAAGAAATCGGAAGTTTCATGACATTTCCAAGGCACTTTTGGTGTTGCAAAGAGCTTTGGAATGCTGGTCTTTGAATGATCCATCTTGTCATGGATCAAGCACAGGTACTCTGATGGGCGTGATACAGAAAGCATGCGGTGTGCATAGTACTGAGACTGACAAGTTTGTTGTGCAATCATGTGGGCCTCCATCTTCCTTTTGAATGGTAGTGATCTCCACCAAGGTTTTTGCACAAGCCTCTGCAGCCTTCAATGATGTACAAGTGTCACACTTAGAAAAGCTAGAGTGTTTTGCAATCTCCACATCCTTAAAATGAGTATTCCATATGTTGTTGAAGGTACCAGTGCAGATTGCTTGGAGCCCCATCAAACTGAGGCACTTGTTCACATGTTCACACAGTTTCAATTGAGTGTAGATTGAAGGTAAAACCTTGAGATTTTCCCTGACCCCTGCATTTGTGGTTCGGCATTTGTGAGGCATCCTGTCTGCATTTGCTTCCACAAAAGCCTTGAGTATCTCTATGGCTGCCATGATGTGAGAGCGGGTTTTGACCAAGCCAGTGTTCCCATGAACTGAGGTTCGCGCTCCATCTAGCCACTCATCCCTCCGACGGTAGAACGTGGTCTTTGGGATCCCGTATATACTGTACCAAGCTTTGAAGCAGATGGCCCTTATTAAATACCATGGATGTACTCTGATAACCTGTGTCCGAGGCCATTCCATCAATACACCCAGTTAGTGCAGCATATACAAACTCATGCCTTTGCTTTTGGGTGAGCATACGAAAGACATGTCTACATTGGGTAATTTCATTCCGGTCTGCCATCTGACAACACTTCTTCTTGCAACAGTCAATCGTGGAAATGCTCGTAACACTTTCGGAAGATGTAGGATCCATCTTTACCCTCTTGCTGAAACTTGCAGGGGAAGATCTACAACCCATGAATCGCCTTTTTCTTACAATAGGACCAATGCAAGGAACCTCTTCAAATATGAGTTGTTCTTCCGGGTTGTTATTATTGAAATCCAACCCAGAATATGTTGAACCATCTTGCCGTCTTAATTCAGATGTTCGCCACCTCACGAGGGATCCAGGATACAATGTGCCATTAGGTGAACCTCTGTCACAACTACACCCACGAAGTCGGACCCTAGTTTCTCTTCTGACACTGCTTCCATTGGATTTATAGCTGTGATGATGCCTCTTCCGACTTCAATCTCACGAAGAAAGAGAATCACCTCATCCATTACAGCAGGCAAGCCATCATCTGGTAAACTCGTGCTACTATTTGTTTGTGACTCTGCATATTTTGTGTCAGCCTTGACTTCATCCAAATTCCACAATACAGGAGAACCCTCCTCAAATTCCATTCCCAGAACCTCAACATGCTTGTAAATGGTGTTCACCCATACGTACACACAAGATCCTTGGGAAATATTGTGACATGATGCATTATTATCTCGAACTTCCACAGTTCCAGTGCCAACTATCTGTTGTTCCGAAGAAGACATACTTTATCTCCAGTATTAAACATATTGTCCTGCACATAAATAATTGTATTATTTATGATATCTGTTTATGCAATATTTTAAGAAATCTGAATTACGGTTACTTAATAATATGCATATGCAATAATACATAATTATGTTTAGAGATAATATCTCATGTTTGATTAATACAACTGATGGGCGGGATTAATCCCGCCCACGAATCCCTCCGACGAGGAACGGTCGGCGGGATTAATCCCGCCGCCGACTCAACCCCTTCGGAGAGAGTCGGCGGGATTAATCCCGCCTTGGACTCCCTCCGACAAGGAAGAGCCGGCGGGATTAATCCCGCCGCCTCTTCCTCCTCGGGGGGAGTCCGGCGGGATTAATCCCGCCGACTCTCTCCGCGAGGAAGAGTCGGCGGGATTAATCCCGCCGGACTCCCCCTCGTCGAGGAAGAGGCGGCGGGATTAATCCCGCCGGCTCTTCCTTGTCGGAGGGAGTCCAAGGCGGGATTAATCCCGCCCACAATTCTTACGACGGGGAATGGGTGGCGGGATTAAACCCGCACATAACTCTCTCCCTATGATTTCAAAGAGATCTCGGGATAAATCCTGTCCCCAAATCTTTAAAACAGGGAAGTGGTGGCGAGATTAATCCCGCCACCCCTTCCCTGCCTCCTAAAATGGTTGGCGGGATTAATCCCGCCGACAACTCTTTCTAATAAATTCTGGTAACTCTTCATCAGTTGAGAAGGTTATCGACGGGATTAATCCCGCCACTCTTTTTCAGTGGCGGAGAAGCATTGCCCGGGAGATGGTGGCGGGATTAATCCCGCCACTTCTTCAAAGAGGCGAAAAAGAAATGGCCGGATTAATCCCGCCGCCCGGTTAACCTAGAATATTAAGTTAAAAGGATATTTAAACGGATAAATCCCTAACGGAATATATTATAATCCTAATGCATTTCTAAACCCCTAAATTGTAATTTTAAGAGAGAATGTAAGAGAGTGAATCTTATAAGTATTTTTAAATTTGTTTATAATACTTACTTGTAAACAGCACTGAAGGCGCCGTGCTTTCCTATAAAGAATAGCACCCAATTTAATCTCGCTCCTGAGATGATCACTATGAAGAAAAAAGAAGATCTAAAGAGTGAAAAATACAGAAATGAAGAAACCCTTGCCGGAGAAAGAACCAGATCTGAATTTGAGTGGGAAATTAAATGCATTTTCAAATTTACATGTCAGACCGACAATACATATGTCAGAAATTCAAATTTTTTAAAAAGAACAGAAAATAAAATTTAAGATGAGTTGACACAAATATCCGACACTCTGACATATATACTCTCCAGTTCCAATGAGTATTTTAAAATTGCATTTAATGTTATTCAAGTGATTCAAGCTGTTTAATATTACGAAATTTTAGACTATATTCTACATTCTTAGTATTCAAGTATATTTATATTATATATATATATATATAAATATATACTATACAATAAATAAATTGATATATTATTATGTATCATTTAAAATATATTCATAGTCTGTTTATTATTATTATTTTCTTAATTACTCGAGTATTTAGTTTTCATTTCCTAGTATCAATGGGATATTCTTTAATATTTTATTAATATTTGAAGAATATTCTAATATTAAACCTGATTATCATAATTAAATTAGTCTTGTTCTTAATTATTGCAGTAATTATTCTACATTTGTATATATTAATGGGATTTTCTCAATTAATTTGTTATTATTTCAAGAATATTCATGTGTTAAACCTTATTATCAATATTAAATTAATACACACTATGAACATATTTTAAATTATACATAATAATACATCATTTTATCTAATATATAGTCATATATAGTTTAATATATATATTAATATCATTTCCTTAATTACTTGAGTAATTAATCTTCTTTATATTAATGGGATATTCTTTATTATTTTCTTATTATTCCAAGAATATTCCAATATTAAACATGATTATGATAATTAATTTAGTTAATTATTTGAGTACTTAATTTACATTTGTATATATTAATGGGATTTTCTCAATTAATTTCTTATTATTTCAAGAATATTTCAATGTTAAACCTTTTTATCAATATTAAATTAATATATATTATTAAAACTATATATGGCTATATATTAGATAAAATCATATATTATTATGTATAATTTAAAATATGTTCCTAGTGTGTTTATTAATTTTATTTTCTTAATTATTCGATGTTTGTTTTGCACACATATATAAACACAATCATAAATTTACACACGCATTACAAGAACTTACAAAAACACATATGCACACACATGCACAACCCTAAACCAAACTGAAGAAATAGTTGCTTCTTTATTGAAAACATCATGTTCAACGCATGTATGATATATGTACTCAATCTGTGTGACTGTATGTAACACATTGAATTTACATGTGTAATATTTATATTAAGCTTGTTGGGAGCAAACCCTAAACCCTAAACCCTAAACCCTAATATGTAACACAATGAATTTACTCATGTAATATGTATGTATGTCTGTGTGTATACACGTGTGCATGTATATATGTGTACTCTGTATGTATATATGTATGTATGTGTACTTTCTGTCTTCTCTCATACATACACACCATGCATGATCCATGTTAATATGTACTGTCTCTCTTCTCTCAAACATACACACCATGCATGATCTATAATATGTACTCGGTCTCTCTAATATTATGTACTAATATGTATGTATGTCTGTGTGTATAATACACACCATGCATGATCCATAATATGTACTGTCTCTCTTCTCTCATATACTATGTATGTATATCTGTGTATAATATGTGTAAGTATATATGTGTACTAATATATGCAATGTGTACAAAAATAATTTTTCAACACTCTCTCTTCTCTCATACATACACACCATGCATGATCCATCCTAAATCCAAAACCCTAAACCCTAAACCCTAAACCCATGTAATATGTGTGTATGTCTGTGTGTATACACGTGTGTATGTATATATTATGTGTATTAATATATGCAATGTGTATGTATGTATTGATACACATGAAACTTTAACACTCTCATGGACACACACATGTTAAATCCCTGCATGATTTATATTTTTGAGGTGTATGTGATACACCCACGCACACGCACGCGCTAATAATATAATGAAAGAATATTCGTTTAGGGCGAATCTATATTTTATTCTTTTTAGGGTTTAAGTATATTCTCAGAAGGAATATTCTATTAGGGTTGATATATATATTTAATTCCTTTAGGGTTTAGGTATATTCTTAGGGTTTCAAGAGGCGGCGGCTGTGAAATCGGCGGCGGCGGCTGTGCACACAGGTGAGATCTGTGTGTGTGTGTGTGTGTGTATGTATATATGTATAGGAGTGTGCGTATAATTTTATTTATTAGTTTTATCTCTCGCACACACACGCACACTCCTGTGTATGTATATGTGTGTGTGGGTGTGTGTTTGTTTATCTGTATGATTTTATTTGTTTCGCTCACACACGCATACACACGATATACATATACACATATATATATATATATATACCTATATACTACTATATATATATATACCTATATACATATATAATACATATATTATGTGTACCAGTATCTGTAAATTTTTTTTATTGATCTTGCTTTACACACACACACACACACACACACACAACACACACACATATATATATATATATATATATATATATATATATATATATATATATGTACCAGTATCTGTAAATTTTTTTTTATTGATCTATCTCTCCCACACACGCGCACTGCTTTACACACACACACACACACCACACCAACATATATATATATATATATATATATATATATATATATATGTGTACCAGTATCTGTAAATTTTTTTTTATTGATCTATCTCTCCCACACACGCGCACTGCTTTACACACACACACACACACACACACACATATATATATATATATAATCAATGCATATTAACAAATAATACAACACTAGTTTATATATATGCTTATATATTCATATGGGTTATATATCTATATACACACATATATATATGTGTTTGTTTTTCTGTATAATTTTATTTATTTATTAGTTTTATCTCTCGCACACACACGCACACTCCTGTGTATGTATATGTGTGTGTGTGTGTGTTTGTTTATCTGTATGATTTTATTTGTTTCGCTCACACACGCATACACACAATATACATATACACATATATATATACCTATATACATATATACATACATACAACACTAGTTTATATATATGCTTATATATTCACAGACTCTCTCTCTTTCTCTATAGATTATATATCTATATACACACATATATATGTGTGTGTTTATCTGTATAATTTTATTTATTTATTAGTTTTATCTTTCGCACACACACGCACACTCCTGTGTATATATATGTGTGTGTGTGTGTGTTTGTTTATCTGTATGATTTTATTTGTTTCGCTCACACATACACACGATATACATATACACACATATATATACCTATGTACACACATATATTAGGTGTACCAGTACTGTATAATTTTATTTATTTATCTATCTCTTGCACACACACGTACACTCCTATACATACATACATACATACATATATATATATATACACACACACATATATATATGTGTGTTTTTTATCTCGCTAAGCCCCTCGAGCGGCGGGATTAATCCCGCCGCTATAGGTTGGCCTGGCGGCGGGATTAATCCCGCCGCAGGCTAGGCATGGGTGAGCGGCGGGATTAATCCCGCGCCGAGGCCCTTCACGCAGGCTATGGGCGGCGGATTAATCCCGCCGCTCTACGACAAACCGAAGAGCGGCGAGATTAATCCGCCGCCCATGGCTGCGTGAGGGGCCTCGGCGGCGGGATTAATCCCGCCGCTCACCCATGCCCTGCGCGGAATGCGGCGGGATTTATCTCGCCGGCAATGGCCTGTGTGAAGGTTCTAATGGGCGGGATTAATCCCGCCGGATTCCGCGCAGGGCATTTACAGGGATGGGCGGCGGGATTAATCCCGCCGCCGAGGCCCTCACGAGGCCATGGGCGGCGGATTAATCGCCGCTCTTCGGTTTGTCGTAGAGCGGCGGGATTAATCCCGCCGCCCAGGGAATTCACGCAGGACATGAACGGCGGGATTAATCCGGCCCCACGCTCATGCCCTTCGCGGAGGGCGGCGGGATTAATCCCGCCGTTCATGTCCTGCGTGAATTCCCTGGGCGCGGGATTAATCCCGCCCCCACCATCCCTGTTCAAAAATGCCGCAGCCAATATATATGTGTGAGCGCATGATTTACGAGAGGGCGGCGGGATTAGCCTCCGAACCTTCATTACCCGGTGGCGAGATTAATCTCCGACCTTCATTACCCCATTGGTATGTTGAATCAATCCCGACTAACTCTGTCTGAGACGGAGAAGGTTTACAAAATACCAATGGAGGGAACTGAGAAGGGTGGTGGGATTAATTTCACCATCCCTTACATGGTGGGCGGGATTAATCCCGCCGCGTACGCATGCCCTGCGCGGAATCGGGCGGGATTTATCCCGCCGCCATTGGCCTGCCTGAAGGGCCTAGGCGGCGGGATTAATCCCGCAAGATTTCGCACAGGGCATTGGCGTTCGGCGGGATTAATCCCGCCGACTAAGGCCCGAGTGAAGGGCCTGGGAGGCGGGATTAATCCCGCCGGACGCCAATTCCCTGCGGAATCGGGCGGGATTATCCCGCCGCCATTGGCCTGCTGAAGTGCCTAGGCGGCGGGATTAATCCCGCCCGATTCCGCGCAGGGAATTGGCGTCCGGCGGGATTAATCCCGCCGCATAGGGACCGAGTGAAGGCCCTGGGCGGCGGGATTAATCCCGCCGAGTCTTCAATGCCTGTTGGAGAATGAATCCCGCCACCCTTCCTTTTTCTCCATTGGTGAGTCGGACCAATCCCAAACGTTTCTGTCTGAGACGTAGAAGGTTTTCAACATACCAATGGAGAGAACTGGGAAGGGTGGGAAATTCATTTAACCATCACTTACATGGTGGGCGAGATTAATCCCGCCTCCTTTCTGGAGTCACTGAAGGGGTGTGAGAAATAAATCCTGCCCAGTTCTCTCTGAGACCGAGAAGGGTGGCAAGATTAATTCCGCACTCCCGTTCAAGGCCTCCAGAAAGGTGGCGAGATTAATCCCGCCCACTCTTTCAGGAGGCATTGAAGGGGTGGCGAGATTAATCCCGCCGCACCTTCCATGTGAATATATATGTGTATTAGTATATATAAGTTGCATATCTCATTTTATTTACTTTTATCATCTTATCATAATATTTCGAGTAAAAGCTAGGAATCTATGTAAAACTGTCCAGAGCTCACATTTGTGGTGGTTCTAAAACGAAATGTTATCTTTCTTTTGCACTAACACAAATGTGAGCTTCGGACAGTTAATTACGTCTACTTCTCTCTGTGTATTATTTTTGTATATTCGGGTTTATACAAGTGTGTGTGCGTTTTTATATAATTTATATTTATAGTGTATTATTTTGCAGAAGGACGATTTGATCAAACAAGGAGATCGAGTCATTAGTATGGAGTCGTCGTCAAATTCTGGGTAAGAATTAAAATAAAATCTGTTATACTCGGATACTTGAACTAATCATTTTTGTATTCAGATGTGGAATTGAGTGACATTAAAGACAAGAGCAGGAGAAGAGATGGGCAGGGGGATTCTGGAATCAACTTGGCCATATTTTAAGATAAATGGGAAGCGCATTGGAGCAACCATGGTTGCTGTCAAATTAACCTCTGTCACATCTCATGGACAAGCAAAACAATGGAAAGTAGATTCGCTAGTCAAGCACCCGAAAGCAGGCTGCGAACCCAGATTGGACGATGCTCGACAGATATGCCTTGTTCCATCCAATGTCACGTTCTCGGATCCAGAGGTCGTCAGTTACAACATTAATCTCGGGTGGTTTTGTCGACTTGTGGATAATGACGTTCACGTGTTCACTAATGATGTTGACCTTGGAGTTCTTCTTCAACTCAACGAAAGCCCATCTATGGAGGGGATCCATCTGGATGTCTACTTCGAAGATCTTCAGACTCATCGAGTAGGTGTATTGTCAGGAGATATTGCTTCACAATACAGAAAATCAGCAAGTGGAGCAATCTTCCCTCTTCACATTGAAGAAGAACACAGCGACATCATAAGGGAGATTGAGAGGTGGCTCGGTCTCAGGTTCTCTACAGATCACGTTCAATTTGCTTAGGAAGCTTCGGGAGCTGGAGAGTGTGCCGAGAACACTAGAACAGCTGCAGTCGGGGATCACACATGTTGATTCGGATCGCAAAAGAAAATCATCAATCGTTTTGTCAGCTGCACCTGTGGCATCTCATGCTGCAATAAGTCACAAGGAAATGATGTTGGATGATAAGATTTATCCTTGTAGGGTTAAATATTGCAGCGTCAACCCAAACTTCAATTACAGGCCACTCAACCAGGAACGTGTAGCTGAGCTCATGGAGAAGATGAAGGACGACAATTCTTATACCGTTCCACATAATGCTGTTTTGTGTCCATACTATGAAAGAAGGAAGGGTGCTGACAAAGTCTGGATCACAACACCAGAACAACTCATGAAGATTCAGACGGAGAATAAAAGATCTATCAAGTACTACATCATTAGTGGCCAGCACACAATAACGGCAGCCCAACGACTTCTCGATGAACACAACAAAGGAACGATGGCAACAAAACTTTCCGAGCATACCCGTGAGAAGCTGACAAAAAGATCGGCGTTTTTAGCTAAGCCGAATCTCACAATCGAGCAGTACCATAAGTTATCGGCGGAATGGGACGCTGCCGACACCAACCACTACAACAGCAAAATATGGGAGAAGTTTAAACACACGCGAGCCGTGTGGGAATCTCTTCAGCGACCACAAAGAGCTACCGCAGGGAATACACAATCTGCGGAATACCGGGTAAGCAAATTGTTTGGGCGGGATTTATCTCGCCGGTATATTAATCTGTCTTTTTCCTCAGAGAGTTGAAGAAATTGCAGCAGTTGATTTTGCCCAGGTGGGCGGGAAGGAAACATCATTTCTGATGATGTTGATTTCTTGCCCCGAAGATAGGATCTTTGCCAAATGGTTGGGGATTATGGAATCCTTTTCAAAAGGAACACTGAAGAAGAAGCAGACAAGTGAAGGGGAGCCCTCAGAAAAGTCTGCAAAGAAACCCAGTAAGACGCCGAAGGCTAAGTCTGTTCAATCTACAAAGGATGTAGACAACGATTTCAAGCTCACATGGTTGAAGCCTTTAAATGGAACAACGATGGAGGAGATGGAAGTCTTGGCTGATTTGGTGATCGATGGCAAACTACAAATTAATAACAGCAGCCCAACCTCTCCTTTTCATCTCAAGGCAATGGAGTTGAAGACGGTCAGGCATTTCAAGGAGTGGTTGGGAATACACTGCCACAAACTGGGTTGGACCTCGACTTCAACATATGAAGAGGTCAGCAAATATTTGCATGTGACGAACGATGATATGCTTGTCGAATGGGTGAACCAATCGGAAGATCTAGGCAAGAATCTATTGCACGCCAACGCCAAAAAGGAGAACATTGGGATGACGCCTTCTCTTATGGCAGTCCTTCAGCAGCGGAGAACCGAATTGAACCTTATAAAGGAGGATGCTACGAATCACGACAAGCCCTACAGATGTTTGTTGTTAGATTCGGAGACTTTATGGGGTAACATCACTGCTTGTAGGAAACCGTTTCAATTGTTCGTGATGGATCGGCGGGTGTCAAAAAATCTTTCGACAGATAGGGCACTAGAGGATCTGGTGGAGAAACTTAGCCGTGCAAGCATATACATAGAAGGTATTTATTATTGAATTCATGCTTGCGCTCTTCACTGATACCTACTTTTTCAGGTATTTATTTCTTGATTCTTGCTCATGTCACCGATACTTTTGCCTTCGCCTTCGCCAAGAAGAATAGACATCGTTGGACAGGATTTTATATGAACGATGCTAATCCCAAGTGCATTGATACTGTTGTTCACTTGGTTGTTAGGAATGCGCCAAACAATTTCAAGCTTCCAAATGACTGGCCAGGCATCTGTTTGCACTCCAACGGCCCTGAACCTCCATCCGATACACCGATAGGTATGAGTGACGTATTCGGCAATGTACGTTATCCAAACATTACAAGTCAAGCGGCACGGAGCATCGTCAACTTGATCAGGGGTCCTCACAGTGATGCGTGGGTTTTTGACTACTGCACTAGGGGGTCCGTCTTGAAGGAGTGTTACCTTCGGCATACATGTGTGTTTGCCGTTGAGAAGGATAAGACCATGGTTGAGGACCTGAACAAGTGGATAGATTGGGTCTCAACTGAGTACCCCAACGATTCCATAAAGGCGTATTTGAGAAAGTTCCCTCCAGATAAGTGCGATAGCTCTGAAGGTGAATCTGGTTCAATCTCGGAGTCTGAGAACGAACTTCAATCAGATATTAGACCGGAAGTTATCTCGAGGAGTACAGAACATTCGCACACTCCAGGACCCATGGAAACATCAATAGAAGATGCAGAAGATCTTGAACCATCTCACAAGCGGCTTAGACCTTCTTCGCCTCATCAGAAGGTAATAGCGAAGAAGAATTGATAATGAATTGATAGAGTGATGAATAGTTGTAAATGAGTGTAACATAAGGCATTTTTGTATATTTCTTTTTATTTGTTACAGAAAATAAATTCTCAAGGATTAATGAAGCTTTTAGTTCAAACATGGGTCACACATTAACAAGGTAAATAATATACCTTGATAATTTTAAGGTCAGCTAATTATCATTTTGCAGATGTAATGAAATAATTGAGAACATGGATTTTCAGCATTGCCATGAGGTAAGAGAGGGGTTTGGCGACAATTTCTTGTGCCACATGTCAGAATGACAGAGTTCATGCAGGAAATGGATAATAATGCAGCTCAAAACATCGTTACCATGGGGGCCACTTCAGTTTTTGCATCATCATTTTTATTGGCTTCAGTTCCGAAATCAATTTCTTCAGCGCATGCAATATCTGAATCTTGTAAGGATGATGTACAATTAAATGATGAAGGGATAGGCAACGAAATAGTGGCAACGGATAAATGTGAAAGGGAGCAAACAAGTGATTTGCAAAGTATTCAAGAGGCAACGCTATCTCATGTTACTCATGGCCATATTGTGTTGTTGGATGTCAATGGTGTTCTGCTTCATCGACAAAGGCCCGAGGATAGAAAAACAGAAATCAAACAAGGAGATTTCATTCCTTGTCATGGTAAATTTCGATATGATATTATTTTTCGTCCAGGGTTGGATCGTCTCTTTCAAAAGCTTAAGGAGATGGGTGCGCTTGTGGGGATTTGGTCATGCATGCAGATTCATAACTTAACACCGCTGTTGAGTTTACTTAAGAAACATTGTAGTGTTGCAGAAGAGGTGATTCGTAAAGATTGGATTTTTGACCAGCGAATGTGTCATAAACCTCTCGAATTTCACAATATAAGAAAGGAAAGCAAGCCATACTTCTTCAAGAATGAAAGAATAATTGGGACTCATGGGGAGATCAGTCGCTTAAGGATAACGAAGAATGCACATATCTTAGTAGTAGACGACTCTCCTCAGAAGGCTATGCTCAACCAAAACATTGCTTGTATTCATCCAATCACTTTCGATCCATATTCTGATACCGATATCATGGATGAGCTAGTGAACTACTTGGATACGTGCCTCAGAAAGAAGAATCTCGAAAATTTTTGTGAGCAGTATCCACCGTATCATACATTTCCTGAAGCTTTTCTTTCTCGTGATATTGAATTTTATAAAATGAAGGATAGCAACCGGGCGCTTTATAATATTATTCTTAAGGAACGTCAGTTTTTAGATGAGCCTTTATGCAGACCTTCTCTTATCACATCTTATGTATTAACAAGGATGGCAACTCCCAATTGCATTCGTGAGAGTGTTAAGTGGTGGCAACAACATCAAGATATTGACCAAAATGATTTGATTAATCCGGAGAGTGATGATTTAGACAAAATGAAAAGATTTCTTTGTATGATAGAAAGAAAGTATTTATAAAAAATTAACATGTTGATAAGAAAATGATTTCATTTGTAATTATGTTTGATAGTATTTCTTCATTATTGTAAACTATTTTTAGAATAATATGAATATTCTAAGATATTTTAGGAATATTCCTTACTAAGTAAGGTTATTGAAGGATTAATTAATTAATTAATTAATATTTAAGGCTTAATTACATATTAATTAAATGATTAATTAATAATTAAAACTTAAGTATTAATTAGTAATTTATTTTATATTCCCATTTTCACGTATCATGCCCACTTTAGTTACAACGTGCATGTTATTATTGCTTTTGATTATCTAACTCGTTGGGTAAAAGTTGGTGCTCTTGCTAGTGCGACTGCTTCTGCTGTTGGTCAATTTCTCCTTAATCTGGTCGTGTTTCAGCATTCTTGTCTGGAGCGAATTTTCTCGGATAATGGTCCTACATTTATGGCTGAGGCATTTCATGTTTTGACATTTCGACTAGGGATACGCCACCCTTTCACAAGTGCTTATCATCCTCAGACAAATGGTTTAGTGGAACGGCTAGTCAAAACCTTCAAGGGATGATCGCGAAGTATGTGAACTTTCAACATTCGGATTGGGATGGTTATTTGCCATCTCTCCGATATGCTTATGCCACTGGAGTTCAAAGTTCCATTGGTACTTCCCCATATAAGCTCTTGTATGGTCATGACCCGGTGTTGCCAATGGAGTTGGGTTTGCCTTCTCGGTTACCGCGAGCTACTGATGCTAAGTCGTGGGATCGATATCTGACGAGCATTCTTCTATTGGTTCGTGCAGAGTCAGCAGAACACTTGGGCCGTGTACAAGTAGGACAACAACAACGCTACAACTTGCATCATCGTCCTCCTGCAGAGTACAAGGTTGATGAACTGGTGTTGGTTCATTTTCCCAAGCTTACGGTACATGGTTTAGTTAAGAGTCTCCTTCCTTAGTGGAAAGGACCGTATCGAGTGCTACGGCAAGTAAGGCCACAAGTTTATGAGGTTCGGCACAACATTCAACCCGATCCTCCGGAGATTGTACATGTACAACAGTTGAAGCATTTTGTGCAACGGGAACAAGTTGTGCCGCCTACAGATCCTCCTGATGTTCCTCCAGATTCGGGCCCATCTACAAGAGAACCCTAACCAACTTACACCCTTCCGAGAGGAGGGGATGATGCAAGATCCACGTGTACAGCTGCATTTGCACATAGTATTATTAGCGTAGTGGATTTTTGATAGCCATCGGATTGGATTCAATCTGGACCACTCACTCTTGTATATAAGTTAGGGTTTCTGAACTAATGGATATACACATTTCTATATTCCAACCTCTCTCAGACTATAATAAAATAATATATTAACAAAACAAAAGTAAATTTTTTCACGTGGGGATAGAGGAACATAATGGGTATATGTGCAATATGTATCCTACGATATGGGTATACTGATTTTAAATAATATTTAAAATATATAGATGTATATATATATATAATTATACATTTATGAATAAGTTACTAAATCAATTCCCTGATAAATATATTTTAATATTACATAATATTACACTAATATTTCCTTTTAGGAATATTATAAACAAGGTCAACTTGTGATAGGAGGTGACATCCGGACTCTAATTCTAGACATACTAATGTCAATAATAAATATATAAAAATTTTTAAATTAACATTGGTATTTCATCTTTAAACATAAGTTTCACTATTTTCTTAAACTTTAAAGTTATATTACATTTTAAACTTAAATTTAAAAATAATATCACTGATGGTTTTGTGATAATCTCTTCTTGTGGTGTTATAATTCTCCACCTATTATAATAATAAATAATAATTTTGAAAACGTATGTTCAACATATATGTACACAGTAAAAAAAATTATTTTAAAAAGTATAAAAGAATATCTTAAGTGTAAATGGCCTCTGAATAACGAAGGTCTA
Organism: Selaginella tamariscina; assembly: GCA_003024785.1. Taxonomy (NCBI): domain Eukaryota; kingdom Viridiplantae; phylum Streptophyta; class Lycopodiopsida; order Selaginellales; family Selaginellaceae; genus Selaginella; species Selaginella tamariscina. Next base: position 369,698 of record PUQB01000097.1, read on the forward strand.
TCCAAAGCCTCTTGCACTTAAAAGCAGTGATATATGCTCTAGTAACAAAATGCTATGGATTAGTAATTAAACTAGATTAATAATTAAATTAGTAATTAAACATTTCGTAGCATTTTTCGACTACGGATTTAATCACTGCTTAAAAAGCTCTAAAAGAGTCATTGCATAACAGAAGAATGGGAGGCTTTTATATACAGACTCATGTAAAAAGGTCATTGCATAACAAATGAATGGGAGGCTTAAAAAGGTCATTGCATAACAAATGAGTGGGAGGCTTAAAAAGGTCATTGCATAACAAATGAGTGGGAGGCTTAAAAAGGTCATTGCATAACAAATGAGTGAGAGGCTTTTATACATAAACTCATATAAAATGGTCATTGCATAACAAATGAATACAAGGATTTTACATTAAAATAATTATGACATTGGAGTAGAAACCATTGAAAAAAACCAATGGCTAACAAGTGAGCCTATCAATAATTATAAACAATTTGATGTTTATCTATAAATTATTGCAAATAACTCTCCACATTCAAACTTAAACTAAAGTTAAGATTTAGAGTTATTCATGTTAAATTGTAAAATATACATAATAAGACAATTATATATATCAATAATTGTAAATAAATTAATCTTTACCGTTAAACTTATTTGTGAGAACCTCAAGACACAACACAATAAATATATGAAAAAAGACATAAAACTCATATATCCTTTGTATTTAAGGTCAAGATTTATATATATAAAGGAACTAGCTATATTAAGATTTAGCCATATCATAAATATCTCTAGTAACTTCTAGAATATATCATAGTTAACCTTCATAATTACCTTACATTATCTTCATTTGTAAGAAAAACTTTTTTAATCGAAAATGAATAACCAAAGGTGCTTCTCAAGACTCAACATCTTGTATATGGTAAACTTAAGGGCAACTTGATGAAGAATCTTATAAGTACCGAGTCATTTCTACAAGAAACCTGGAATGAACCCTTTTTAATAAAGTTCTGGAAAATACACAAGAACAAGATTACCAATAGCAAACTAAGGAGGTAGTCGATGACGAGAATTATAATTATGTTATTGTTGAACTTGTGTCCAACCCAAATGTTCTACTGAGATAGCATGCAATAAAGGAAGAACTCGATCTAAGTAAGTCATCCAATATCGAACTTGAACATATTTAGGTTTGTGAGAAGCCAAACCAACTTTTAGAGGCATTTGAGTATTGCAAATATTAATCCCAATCATTCTAAGTAAGATTTACATACTTAAAAATTGTACCTTTAAATGTTTGATTCAAACGCTCGACTAACCCATCTATTTGTGGATAAAAAGGATGCGAAAGATTATTGAATTCCCATCTGTTAAGTAAGAACCTTCAACATTATGGATCATGGCATTTGGTAAAGCTCCAACCTCCACCCAACGTGTTAGATAATTTGTTAAAACCACAATTGCATGCAACCGAAGGTGGAGAAGGACCAATTAAATTCCATGTTACAAGTTTGAATGGTCATTCCACCTGTATAGATTCTAAAGCACCAATTGATCGTGAGGAGTTTCGAGTTTGACACAATAAACAACTCCATACGTACTAGATCGCATCTCCTTTCATATTTGGCTAATAAAAAAGAACGTGGTAAGCTATTCAAAGTTCTTTAATAATCAAAATGTCCATCAGAAAGTGGTGAATCATGATATGTTGTAAAATACCTAGGAACAAAAGTGGTTGGAATTGCCAAGCGTAGTGAAGTCGTAACATCTGTGCCAATAAAATAAACTACACCATTATATATGCGAAATTGTGTCACAAATGAAAAGAAATGAGAGTTGAATAATTGAGAAGGATTAGTTAGTGCCAAATGAATTGAATCCAAGCATTTGTTTCCTAAGCCCTTGAGACCTCTGCAATAGATGGATCCGATTAATTGGCCATAATTGAATAAGAAGCCCTAGAAAAAGCATCAACATCCATCATACTATCCCTCAAACGATGTTTGACCTTAAAGTCATACATCTGGAGCTGAAGTGCTCATCTAACAAATCGTCTGAGCAACTTCATGTTCTTTAGTAAGACAAAAACATATGCATGATCACACTCCAAAAGTGTATGAGACCCATGAAGATACACATGAAGACGCTCAAAAGTCCACACTGCAGCTAACCACAATAGTTGTGTTTAGGGCCTTGCAATGCCCTACTCAAATATGCAATGGGATGTCAAATGGATTCATCACATACCATAGTCTCTATTAAGACTTCACCAATACCTACGGCAAAAACATCCGTTCGTAATATAAAAGAACAAGAAAAATCTGAATAATGTAGCACCAGAGGGGACGTCAAATACTTATGTAACTTACAAAAAAAAATCTTCACAATCGTCAATTCACACAAAATGTGCAACAAGGCTCACAGAGGAGCATTGACATCAGCCAAACGAGGTATAAAATGTCCTAAATATGTGACCTTACCAAGAAATTGTTGTAAAGACCATACATCCGTTGGATGAGGAAACTTCGCCACATTGCCTCCACCTTGGATGAATCCACATGCAACCCCTACCATGGACCCCAAATATGTAGTTTCAACTGTGCCAAACACACTTGGGTTTCTTAAACTTGAGCCCATACTCTTGTAATCGATCAAACACACGAGTTACTTCTTTGAGATGATCTTCTTAAGATCTCTAAATATGAACTAGAATGTCATTCAAGTACTTTGTAACTGTCTCCAGAAACTCATCATTAAAAATTTTATCCATCATGCGCTGAAATGTGGTAAGAGCAAACACTAAACCAAAAGGCATAATAAAGAACTCATATAAACCAAAAGGAGTTCGAAATACTATTTTGGGAATATCTTTGAATTTGCCAGTAACATGAAGCAAGATCCAATTTAGTAAACCAATGACTTTTACCCAATTGATCTAACAAATCATGTGTGCTCGGCAAGGGATAGCCATAACAGCATTTATGGGACAGTAATCCATCGTGAACTGCTTAGATCCATTAGGTTTATCCACCAAATGGGGCTCTGATGCGCATGGACTAAAAAAACAGCGAGCCAACTTCTTCTATAACCTCTAACACACATTCCGTATAATGGCCAATTCTTTTGGAGATTGCCTTCAAATAGCAACTTTAGAAGGTAAAGTATCTCCTATTCAAATGTGGTGTTGTGTTTGAATCTTAGTAGTAGGGGTGATATTTGTAGAGTAGTTGAAGCTGATCCTCTTAAAGGAGTTGCATCCCACTCTCACTGAGAAGAAGTGCCACCTGTACATCTCCAAAGTTCCTTGACACCAAGGACACCACTGTTAAAACATCTAGCTCATGCATGATGGTACTTGACAAAATTACTCCACACCACTTGAGAGGGAGTGTATCTAAATGAAAAGGTGAATGACTTGGAAGTATCAACCACTGAGGCCCAAATTTGCAACTCATCCAACCAAGTACACCAAAGGATAATGTCAAAAATTTGGTGCGAGAATACAAGGAGTTGCAACTTGTTTGAATAAGTCTCAAACAACAAAGATACTTGAGCAAGTGTAAATGAAGCAACTTGAGTAGATTCGTCGCCATACAACACATGTAAAGCTTGCTTGGCACTGTTGTCAAAGCACACACATAACCACATGTAATGTAAATGGAGATAACCCTTTGTGAGGAGTTCGTGAAGCTTGAAGTGAAAAAAAGAAAATAAAAGATGGAAGACTAAGAGATGAAGAAAAGGTGTTATGTGCCTTCGTACCCAAACACTACTTGTTTTCTGCCTCCACGGGAACAACATCCACAACAGCAACTGATTGATTCTGACCTAGACGCCAGCTTGGATATGATGGTCGCTAATCGGGAAACCACTAACAATGTTGATAAGTGTGACCAAGCACCACAAGCCCAACAAAATAATCGCCACCATCCTTGTCCTTGACCACGACCAGCACCATTAATGTGAGTAGCTTTCACCTCCATAGACATAGGACCAGTATGAGCATTGAAAGTTGGAGGATTGATGGCCTCTAGAATGGGTAATTGTACTCTTAGAGCCGCTTCAAAACATTGTGCACGAGTAAAAATCTCTTTTAAAGTGACAGGACCTAGTGCCCAAACATAACCAACAAGATCCGATCGAAGGGCATGCCATAACATCCCTAATTTGCTGCTCGGACATGGTGGGATCAATTCGCATCAAGAGATCACGAAATTTAATAGCAAACTACATGATAAATTCATTTGGTGCTTGCTTCAAACTATGGAGCTGTTGAATTGCATCATCAGAATCTTCAGCTTCCCCAAAAGTTAATTTAAACTCCACTTGAAGGGTGAACTAGCATTGCTCATCCTTGAGTAAACCAATTAGTGGTGGATGACTATTATACCACCGGAGAGCAACATTTAAAAGACACATTAGAAACTCACGAAAGCAATGCGTAGCTATCCACCCATGATATGTGGCAATATTGATAAAATGAGTCAACCAATGGTGAACATCTGCACTCGAAACACCTCAAAAAGGTTGAGGCCGTACACGTGGGTTTGATTGAGGAGGAGTTAGAACTAGAACTTGCAAGCGTTAAAGGAGTTGTTCATGATGGTGTGTGATATGAATTAGTTGTTTCAAAAGTTGTTTCTACATAAGAATCATATGAAAGAAAACAAAGGAAAAAGAAAAAAAGAAAGATTGAAAAAAAATAAAAGAAAAGAAAATTAAAAGAAACTTTCCTCACAAATTATCCGACTTCTTCACTAGTGTGAGAACCCCGAGACGCAACAAAATATACAAAAAGATAGAAACTCAGATATCTTTTGTATTTAAGGTCAAAGTTTATATATACAAAGGAAAGGGTATATTCTAGTTATATTTATTTAGCCACACCATAAATATCTCTAGTAATTTCTAGAATATAGTGTGGTTAATTAACCTTCGTAATTACCTTACATATTAAATTTAAATTTAAAATTATTCAAGTTAAATCTATATTGGTCTAAGACTTTAAAGTATCACAAAAAGAGACTATGGATATGCATAATATACTAGTAATAGATAAATTCATGTAACTTCCCTTTGTATAGGAGAAAATTGAATGCACACATGCAAAAGGCTCTTTACACCTCCTAACCATAGTTAACCTCAGTGTCTTACACTTTTTCCTTTGCAATGACCTTAATATATGCTTTTAAATGCTTTGACCTTTGCAATGACCTTTATATACACTTTTATATGCTTTAACGTGTGAATATTTGCGCGTGAAAACATCCACGCATGTAAACTATTTAAGCGGCATCTTAGCCTAGGAACGCAATATAGGGTTTAGCGTTTAGCTATGGTGTATGTAGGGCGGTTCACTGGGTTTGTGGCAAGTGTATCCCTGTTAGGCTCGGCAGTTTGCTTACCTATATTGTGGCTTTTAACGTGGACTTGTGATACAGATATTGTAGATAAATGTAATACTCCAGTATCTTTCAAACCATGGACATTTGCATTGGGTGGATCTTTATCTATCTTCCTCTTTCTCTTTTGTGTGCTCAATTACTATGCAAAAGTACTATACAGTTACTATGCAGAAGTACTATACAGCCATTGCCGTGCCGAGGCCAATAAAATATTGTTCGTGCCCTACGCATTAATGACTATACTGTCTCAGCTACTTGTACTCACATATGAAGAAGCGCCGTTTGCGACCTATGTTCATTCAGTACTAGCCGGTGCTGCACTGGGTTTATCGCTTACACTGGGATTGTTTTACATAAAGGAGATATCTTTCATGTTTGGAAAGTAGTCAATGTAACAAGATTCCGGAAAGGTATATATATAGCTGCAGAGACTTTTGTGGTGTTTTTATTCTATTTCATCTTCATCTTCTTGGGTGCGTTCATAAACCGCAGAGGTATTGAGGAGAAGTTACACATTATGTCTTGCATTTGTTCCATAGGGGCCTTGTGCATGGTACTGTTCCTTCCTCCACCGAGCTGCACCAAAGATATTCCTCCACCGAGCTGCACCAAAGATATACTCGACAACGATGAAGTGTTGATTTTCTTGGAGAATAGGTTTCAAAGGTTCAGGTTCAGCAGATTAGATCGAACCATAAGTAAGGCTTCTTCTGCAAAGCATGTTACTGAACTTCCTGTATAAATCTAAGATTTAATAAATGATTACACGATTTCCCTTTTCTTGACAATGTTTCATAGTTTATAATCTTAACAATATACAAAGGTGGCGCGCGCCCACACACACACAACTTTTCTTGCAGTGTGGTGCTTTTACTAACCATGATTAGGCAGTTCAGGTTTGTTTCTATCAACAATTTCTTTATATTTCATTAAAAACTCAATTTTTAAATACATACGTATTGTTTTACATCTCTCGACGCCCTACACAAGGGTAATTTTGATGCCCTACGAAGGCAACTATACTGTTTTACATTATTATTTTATCACAGTGAAAATTTTTAATTACATTTGAACACTCAATGTTTTGATTAGTAACGTCCTAGGTTGAATAGATAACTAGACTATAATAAAATAATATAATATTAACAAAACAAAGTTAGGTTTTTTCACGTGGGGACAGAGGAATGCAACACGTCAGAACAATATTTACTGAAATTTTGGATGGGTATATATATTGTATTTGGGTTAACATATGGGTATATGTGCGTATGGGTATACTGATTTTAAATAATATTTAAAATATATAAATGTATATATATATTATACATTTACGAGTAAGTTACTAAATCAATTCCCTGATAAGTATATTTTAATATTACATAATATTACACTAACATTTCCTATTAAAAATATTATAAACAAGGTCAGCTTGCGGTAAGAGGTGACATCCGGAGCATATGTTACTCTAATTCTAGATATACTAATGTAAATAATAAATATATAAAAATAATTTTTAAATCAACAGTGGTATTTCATCTTTAAACATAAATTTTATTATTTATTTAAACATTAAAATTATATTACATTTTAAACTTAAATTTAAATTAATCATTGATGCTTTTGTCATAATCTCTTCTGGTGGTAAATTTGTTGTCATAATTCTCTTCTCCTAACATAATAATAAATATAATGAAATAATTTTGAAAATGGTAAAAATATATATTTTAAAAGTATAAAAAAATATTCTTAAGTGTAAAAGGCCTCTCTTTAACTCATGAATAACAAAGGTCCCTTGCAGCTTTAATGCATAACAAAAGAGTGGGAGGCTTTTATACATAAATTCATGTATAAAGGTTGTTAATGAGTAAGATTTTAAATCAAAATATGTAGTAGAAACTACTGTAAAAATCAGTGGTTGGCAAGTGAGTTTATTAACAATTGTAAACAATTTGATTTATATATAAACTATTATAAATAATTAAGGTTTAGGGTTATAAATATACATATATCAACGGCATATGAAAAAAATCATAATATTATTATGAACTTAAACACTAAATGAGAGATTAATATGAAAATTAAAAAAAATCTTAAATGACAAAATTAAATATGATAGTTTGGATGACATAAGTTTGTTAAGTACATGTTCATTTAAATAACATTTAATAAAGGTTATGGAATAATCATTACTTTCTTATGAATCAACCATGTATAATTAAATTTAATATTGATTTATTGTTAAACTATAATGCTTATTCAATTTAATTTAGTTGTTGCTTGAAAAAATTTATTAAGGAAAATTATACATAAATAAAACTTTTGACATTAAATACATGAATTAAACATCTTGAAATGGATATATTTTTAAATAAATAGTTAATATATTTGACTTAATTATAAAATAATATGAAAGTGGTCTCGACAATGTATTAAAAATTCATAATGGGAACAAAAAATAATGTTTTTATTACATTTTTATTTAAATTTAACAATTTAAATGATTTATAACAAAAACTCTTTGAATGTTTAAAGAATAAATACCATTATTATATATTTAATATTTTAATTGGACTAACTTATTAATTTTAATTTAAATAGAAAAGGTTTCATATACTTTAAGCTCATAAAATGTATTTATTATATATTTAAAAAATTTACAATTAATGTAAACAAGATTAAAATATTAAAACAAATTAATAATAATTTATATGGTGCATTCTAATTAAAAACGAATGTGCTTACAAATTTAATGAAATGCAGTTCATTTTAAAGATTTTTTAATTAATTAAAGTTGTTAATCATTATGTAATCATCTCATATAATATAAAAACAAATGATTAAAATTGATTAATTTTTTCTTTTTGAATTTGCTCTTTTTCTTTTGTTTTTTTAATTCTTTTTAAGAATCAAAATTTTATTTTACAAAAATTTATAAAACATTTCACCAACATCTTTAATAATAGTAATCGATAATTTATTCTTATTTAATAATTTTTGTTATCTTCAATAAAGTAATTTATTTACTTTAGTTTATGCATTAAAGTTTTAACTTTTATGTTATAAAGAGATGTAACTTTTACAAGATAATTTTCATTTAAGTTAAGAAATAAAATTAAAAATATGTTACATTTTGATTTAAATTAGAAGTTTTTTTATAACATGATTATTATAATATTTAATAATTTAAAATGCTACAAAAATATAAGTAACATGAAATTTTATTTCTTCTTTTTTTACTTCTTTAACTTTTTTCTTATTTTCATTTCTTGAATATATATAATTCCTTAAAAATTACAAGAAGTAATACTCATATATATAAGTGCAATTTTTGAAGTCATTTATAAATAATTAAATTCCTAATTATGCATCTCAAAATTTAGTAAAGAAATAAAGATAATTAAATATGATATAACTTTATTCATATTTTAACCAATTTTTCAATTATAATGTATAAACATTTTTATATAATTATTTTATATTTTCCTTGTAAAAATCTTATTTTGATATCAAATGCCGATTTTATATATAAAAATTTAATATTAATAATGTCATTCAATCACATTAATTAATGAGATAAGTGATTCTTAAATTATCCATGGTTATAAAATTGTTTTTAAAATTATGATTAATGGTATATAATTAATGAAAATCATAACTTTTCAGTTCATACAATAATTATTTTAATATTATTTCAACATTTTAAATTTTGGATCATCTTAGGGTTTTTATAAATTAAGTTTATAAATCAAATTTTTAACTAACATAAACAACATGTTTATTTTGTAATAGGGAAAATGTTTTATTTATAAAATAGTGAAAATAAATATTTTTTTGTATAGATCTATACAACCACGTAAAAATTTGTAATCTTAAAGAGAAACTTATTTTCCCTTTATTTTACCTTATATTTTTCCTTAATTTTCTTTCAATTTCACTCCACATTAAATGAAGATGTGGAAGAAAAAAAATTAAAAAATGAAATATCCATTTTTAATTTAATAATATTTTATTAAATTAAATTTCATATACATACATGTAAAGAGAGACAATAGATAGAGATTATTATGATATATATGCACACACGTGTGTGTGTATTTAAGGGGGAGTGTTTGTATGCATGCATGAGTGCATGAAGTTTTGATTTATATCATTTAATAAAATATATACATGTATATAATGTACAAAGTCCCATCATTTATTATACAATGAATGTGAAACCTATAGAATGAAATGTGTTATACAATATAACTTAACATAATTAATAAATGCCCTTACAAAGGTAAATATAATAAATATAAATAACACTTAACAATCAATGTGTTAAAGTGCCATAGTACTATAGAACTCTGTATGTCAAAACACATATTGTTAAAATTATTAATTTCCTTAAATGATTATATTTTGAATATTGTTTACAAGTGAAATAACACATGTTGTTTTTTAACAAACAAACTCTAATTCCTTTAAAATGATAATTATTAAATTGTAATCCACATTTTGTCATCCTCATCGTAACCAATGTTACTTTAATAAGACTAATGTATTTTAAAAAAACGTTTATAATAATCTTTAAATCGTGCATTCTTCATATGTAATGTGTGCCTACCATCAAACTTTTGCACTATTTGTTTTTTTTATAGGAGTACTAATAAATTAAAGGTTTGACTTTATAAAAATAAATCTTATTTATAATGAATTCATCTGCAAAAATGTAAAACACAATATGTTTTCAACTCTGCCAAAGTGTTTCATCCATAAAATATAGTAATCAGGTTTGTATTCTAGTTTTATCCAATTTTTCATATATAAAGTGAGTTTGGATTTTATTAATTTTAAAATATAAGTACAAACATTATCCATATCATTTCATATTAAAAACTATATTCAAGAAACTAAACCATAATATAATATTAATAATATTAATGATGGTTTTAAAGTTAATTTCATATGTAAGTTTACAAAAGTATATGTTTGATAAGATAAAATAAATTAGTTTAAAATATAAAATATTATAATAAGATACTATCGTTAGCCCCGTCCTCACAAATTTGTTTCGATATCACTGTCACAGTTTATTTTTTAAGTGTGACCATCAAACAGAATCAAAATTAAATTGAGGATCAGAATAAATTGGTGTCACAGAGAAGATAAGTGTAAGCAGAGTTAATCTCCAGAAAGAGACTAAACTGTATGGTTTAACTTAAACCAACAAGCTTTCGCCCTCTTTCCCGAATTTACACCATTAATGTTGAAGAGCAGTACACAGAATGCTCAATACTAAGAGAATTCGTCATATATACAACTCTCCATTCTGCTTACGCATTCTACTCTCAGACCTTTTACCATAAACATCATCTCCCCATACCCTAACCCTACCCTAACCCTGCTTTAGGGTTCTTATCAGATAATCATATATTGATACGTTATATAATAATTTAATATTTTATTATATGAAAATCAAATTATGAATAGAGTTATATATTTATTCTTTATTTTAATAATAAATAAAGAAGAATGTATATATATTTTACAGTTCACTCCCCATTTCTTCAAGCTTTTCAAGGATAATTCTCCGTTGTTCTTCAGACAGCTTTGCATCTTCTCTCATCAAATGTTTCCTTAAGGCCCAATTCTCCGCATTCGAATCCACTACCTACACACGCACACGCACACGCACACGCACGCACACACACAGTTTTCATAATTATATAAACGAAAAACTGTTTAAATCAATATAGTTTACCTCTATATAGTTATTGTAGTTTCCCTTCCTGTCTGGTTTAGTGATGGGTGCATGAGGATTATATGTCCACCTCTCTTTATCAATCACATATTTGTACTCGTATCTTCCAACCTGGTTAACTACAAATATAAGTACAAATAACTCTCTCTCTCTATACATACATACATACATACATACATACATATATTATATATTATATACAGAGAGAGAGAGAGAGAGAGAGAGAGAGAGAGAGAGAGAGAGTACACTTACAGGAAGATCATGATCTAATGCCCAGTGGCCATCTCTTGGTATGAAGCTGAAAGGCAGCCGCTGCAAGTGCAAAAGCATAACAAAAACGTTTGTGATACGTGTCTGTGTATATATATTTTAATCTCTCTCTCTCTCTCTCTCTCTCTCTCTCTCTCTCTCTCTCTCTCTCTCTCTCTCTCTCTCTCTATATATATATATATATAGATATATCACAAACACACACACAACTTACAGAGTGCCATCCCACATCAAGGCCTGCAACTTCGACAGTCTCACAAATTCCCCTCCTGTAAAGCAATCCAATGGGATTCCTCTCCATCCCTGTGAGCTATAATAATAAAGAATACAAAAACTTAGCAAATATATGTAGTGTATAATATGTTATAACATGTTGTGTGTGTGTGTGTGTATGTGTGTTAAGGAAAGTAGTTTAATACAAGGTCACATGTTGCTGCACGTATATTTTCCAAGCTAGGAACACATCTCCTCTTCGACTGTAACCAGATAGAGCAACAATGAGTAAATTGCCCTAAACACACACACACACACACACACTTTTATGTATGTATAAGTTTGTGTATGTATATAAATTGATATTAATAACCTGCAGAACAGCATTTGCTTCATTTAATCGTATCCCATCACCCAAACCATGTAGCCAAGCTGGAAAAAGAAAATATCAAATATGATAAGTTTAATACTTAAAACGAAAATCCACACACACACGTATATACATATACATGTGTATGTATATACCGCAACTGCAGGAGCTCTTCCTAAACCAGCAGTACAGTGGATATAAGTAGTTCCTTCACGATCCTTGAGTTCATGGAATAGACTAGCAATTACACTCGGTAGCCGTATTCTAAGATCATAGCCATCCATATCTCTATTTAATTAAAAAGATAATCATCATCAAATAAATAAACATACATAATTGTTAATCAAATATTTAAATATATATTTAAATAAATTACTTGAGTTACCGAATCGGCAGACGCAGATGGTGAAAGTCGCCCACTTCTTTAGCATATTCACGAATCTCTCTAATGTTTACATTGAAGTATCTGTTAAATTAACACATTATTACCATTTAGCTATTAGTTTGATTAACTAACGCCATGTCAGGATCTTGTTGCAAGTTACACACTGTCGTAACATTCTCCTCTTCTTTCAGGCGATCCACATCTGCAGGATTCTGAACACTTATTGACATTGGCAACATTACAAGACATATACATGTATATACATACATACACGTTTGTATATATACCCCCATGCATTTATACACACACACACATGCACATGTGTGTTATAGACATGTCATACTTGTAAGCAGGAGCCAACGATAAGATTTGGAAGAACACGATTATAGTTGATACCCAGCTCGTGTCTGTATGTCAAATCTGTAAAGAAACCAAAATATAATAAATAATAAGAATCAAATAAAACAATTGAATATGAATTAAGAAGCACCTGATTTTGTAACCTCCTGGAATGTTGCACTGTATTCATCGGCCTTTTTTGAGGTCTCCGTGTCATCAGACTGTAAAAAACCCAAATGTCACACACACACACACACACACACACACACGTTAACACATAGTAACATAGATCAAATGTAAGAAAATGATTAGCTTACATGATTAGCAAAGACTTGAAGGTTTCTATTTGGGGCATTTGAAGATCTGGTGCTTGACGTGCCGTACTTCATAAATCCAGGTATACATTGGATTGAATACCTGGAAAATAAATAAATAAATAAATAAATAAAATGAAATATATTGTATAAAATCTAGAAATATATAATATATAAAATGTATAAATATATGAGACTACAAACTTGTGATGTATGTGGGAAGATCTCCCGCATTGCAGTGCTGGAAGCGCACACACAGCCTCTGCCATACAGTTGAATTTGGTATATACTTCTGCCCTAAGTTTGCCACGTGTAAAATTTTTAAAATGTATTTTATATTTAAATTATAAAATTCAATATAGAAACACGTGCCTCCTGCATTTTATAATTAATTGAATAATGTTTTAACATATGAGAGTGATTTAAAATATTTAAAATTCTTTAATATATTTCTGAAAAATTCACTAAGGGATCCATATTCACAAACTTACGAACACACGCACACTCAAGCATACACGTTGGTGTGCACTATACGTGTGTGTAGAGAGAGAGAATGGCACGAGACAAATGAGAAATGTCACGCGTGTATAACCTTCTTTAAATATATTAAATATTAATTTATAAGAAATTTAAATATATTAAATAAAACTTAATTCAGTATTTAAATTATTATATACAAAAAAGTTCAATTACATTATAAAATTAAATCATATCATAAATTTCTAACATTCATTTATGTAGTTCTAAATCACAGAATATACATAATTTTTATTTCTCAACACACTTCATTTATAATGTCAACTTAATGGTAATAATATTTTTTATTATATTTATAAATTTTTAATGTCATTATGAAATAAAATATGTGTGCATGTGTCAAAAAATTAAATTATCAAATATATAAAAAATAATATTATATAATTTTTGAAATAATAATTATTTATTTTCTTTTTTTCGAGTGAGTTTAAATTAATTAATCTATAAACCAAATTAAATTGAAATAATAACTTTAGAAATTCTAAAACTAGTAATAATATTTAAAGATTACCCTTAACAATAATATGTCATGCATGGGTTAAAAACGAAATTTGTTATTTTAGGGTTCATTGTTCAAACTACAATGGCGCCTTAGGGTTCGAATGATCGGCAGCTCAATCACAGAATGGGAGTTGTGAGAGATCGCTATTTCTTTCCCAAGATCTCTCCAGAATCCTAGATTTTACTTCACAATCCCGCAGACATGTCTGAGCTGTTTTAGGGCGTCCTGGACCGCATTCTTCCCCAGAGGTCTCTTCTAAGTGCGTTCCAGGGTTTCCATTGCAGCGCAGTCGCAGAATGCAGGCGCTGCGATTGATCTTTCTATCTGGATTCTCGTGATATGTCATCTTCTCAAGCAGATGAACAATCGAATCCCACATCAGAAGCTGCAGATGAAGAATCCCCAGAATTCCCATTGCCTCCCTCTGGATTCTGCCCATTATGCTCCGGGAATATGTCCATGCATTCTGATCATAATTCTTGTGCGGATTATAACGAATCTGTACCCACTACTTTTGGAGCACATCCCCTGGTAAGATTATATAGATTTTGCACACACACAAATGTGTACATATTGCATGAATCTCACACGCTGCCATACCCAGCATTTGTACAAATACATGAGAATATACATGTTCTATTCATTGTCTACTTATGTTTATTTTAGACGTTTAGTAGTACAAATGCTGGGTATATATACAAAACATGTGAATGCATATACATAATATACATGAATGTACATATATAAATATAAGTTCCTTGTTGCTCTGTTGGTATACAGGTTTGGTTATAGCATTTGCACCATATGATAATATACATGCCGTTTCATGGTTGAACTAGACGGTACACGATGCATATAAAAATCTCCCATCACGTCGTAATTATATAAATTTCTGTAGTCATAACAGTGTTGTTGTAATAGCCTGTTATATATATCCATCTCTCTCTCTCTCTCTCTCTCACACAGAGTGTGTACATATGACCTATATATTCAGGTTATTCGGTTTAAAAACATCAATGTCACGGTGGATTATACGGAGCCCGATCCTGGCTATGAAACTGTTGGAAATCAGCTGCTTGCATGCTTTCTACCTTGCATCAAGCTTTTATATGCCAAGAGAAGGAAAACAAGGAGAAGTAAGGAGCTTAATGACGTCAGTGGCTACGTGATGCCTGGTTCTATGACGCTCGTACTAGGTCCACCAGGTATTCGTTCCTCCTCAGAGTCCTCACCCATATAGAGATATGATATATATTGTGTGTATGCGCATGTGTGTGCGTGCGTATGTGTGTGTTATTGGTAGTTTCCATATTGATTTCTTTTATCAACAGGAAGTGGGAAGAGCACGCTTCTTAAGGTAGCATTTGAACTTCCTTTTTAAATGTGAATCAATAAGGAAAGGTTTGTAAATGAGGTTTAAGTTTTTTTATATGTTTTTAATGTTTGTGTGATTACAGGTACTTGGTCGAAGATTAAGCCGTAAAAAACACATCAAGCTAGATGGCACTGTGCTCTACAACAACAGTGTTTTATCAGAAGAATCTGCTAAATATCCTATAGCATACATCAGCCAGCAGAACAATGTGTAAGTATTGTGTGTGTGTGTGTGTTGTCTCGACCACAATACGTCATCAACATCTTAACCTAGCTAGCTCTAGCTTTACATAAATGCTGTATACTGTCAGTTACAGCAATAGATATATAATATGGATGGAACGAGCTTAACGTATATATACTGGTTTGCTTTTATATATTTTATAACGTATATTAATTATGAAATAAGTTCTTTGTAATATAGCACAATACACATACTTTATACTGCAGGCACTTGCCTATATTTACAGTCCGAGAAACTATTGAATTTGTTGAAGAATGCAGAAAATGGAAGACAGACTGTAGACATGACTCAGCTTACGTGGATTACATCTTGCAGATTTCTGGACTTAAGGTGTGCTTTTTAAAAATTTATATATATCATATTATATAATGTATTTGTATAGCGGAATATGGTATAAAATATGCATTTCTGATATAGTGTATATACATGTGTAAGAAATGTATAGGCGTGCTTGTAAAATACATGCATTATATTGTTTTGTATATATGCATATTTAGTGATATTGAACAATTATAACAGCATAAGTTCACAGTATATGTTCCATTATATGTTTATATACATACACGAAATGCATATTATGTCTATATGGACATATTCAATGTATAAATACAAGGTATACATCACATGTTTCATGTTTCTATATCATATATTATATGATCTATGAGCCAGCTACAATATTACGTATATAATATACATACAGGAAAGTGAGAATCGGAGGGTTGGCACTGTATTAGAGGGTATAAAGGACAGTGACAGGAACAGATTAACAACAGCTGAGATTGCAATGGGAATGTACTCAGTAATGTTATACGATCAACCAAGTTCTTCACAGGATACACTTATGACATACGATTTAATAGAGATGCTACGTTCCATAGTTCGTATGCAACACACTGCTGCTGTGTTATCTCTGGTTCATATATTCCCGGAATCATTCGATCTGTTTGATCGCATTATTCTTCTTAGCAAAGGACATATCCTATACCAAGGACCTCGTCATAGTGTTGAGGGTCACTTTCTCAAGCTTGGGTAAGAGTAATTTATATAGATGTATATGTGTTTATGTGGTGTTTATTATGTGTATACACACTTTAACATACACCCACATATTTATATATTTTGTGTATGTGTTCAATGTGTATATTTTTTCTAAGTTTCATGGAACTCATCACTGATTTCATATTACCAGTTGCATGCAGGTTCAAAAGGCCTGATCATGTGGACATTGGAGCATTTCTACAGGACATTGCATCTGGGGAAGGATCCAGTATATGAAACCTGGTTCATCTCTGACTCCTGCAGGTGTGTGTGTACATATGCAAACATATATGTCCTGTATGTAATAATATATGTCTTTATGTCTGTGTGTGAATGTTTTATTGTGTGTATAATATATTCCTCTGTGAATTATACATATAAGTTGTTATATGCAGTTGAACAGATGGCACTACATTACAAGGAATCGGATCATTATAAGGACATTTTGAGAATCGTATCTGAAGAAACTACAAACATTGCCTCATTTGTTGGATCATCTCCTGGCATTGAAGTTTCAGTGCAAGGAAATGGTAAGATACTATATATATATATTATATATATATATATATATATATTATATATATATTGTGCATACATGTGTATGTGTGTATACGGTTATTATATATTGCCAAATACTAGACTAATACTAAATACGAAATACTAAATGCATGAAAATATCTTTGCAGATATATCAGTCCTCGAAACAGATAATCCACGGGTTTGTGTGGGATACAAAATCACAGGGATTTTCATGCCTAATGGAGACTTCACATATGCTGGAAAATCTCCAGATGAAGTTTATAATACGTTGAAAACTTCACAAGACTCCACACTACAAGTGGAACGTGCAATGCAAGAGGTTAGCATATTGATTAAGTTAGTTAATACATACACGTTGTGTATACACACACATTAGTACGTTAGATCGTATTATGTTATATAAGCTATTAAGTATATTTCGTTTTAATATGATTTACAAATATGTTATAATAGTTATTAATTATTTGGCAGATTTCTGAGAGTGATTACTTAGAAAAACAATCTTTAAAGGCAAAATTCTCATCTTGGTGCTGGTGTACACAAGTTTTAATTAAACGGCAGTTTAAAATTGCAGTTCGCCTGAAAACCTTAGCCTTGCTACGACTAATTCAGGTACTGTTTGTGGCGGGCTCTATTTATATGCAGACACACAGACGTGTGTGTGTGAGTTGATATGAGACGTTTAACTGGTTGTATATTTCTGTGCGTGCTTATTAGTTTATATCTAATAGGTGGTGCTTCTGGAGAGTCTTATAAATATGTAGGCTATGGCATGTGTGTGTATGTGTGGGGATAAGTACACAAATTATATGTATGTTTGAACTATGCAGGTTCTTGTTCTTGGGCTGTTTATTGGATCCTTATTCTATCACAAAGGTGGAAGAATTGACCAATATGAAATGAATTCTATGCGTACTACTGGATTTATATCTATGATGAATTTAATGCTTATAAACGTGATCCAGGTATACCATGACAAATTATTATTTAAATATTTACACACACACACACATTACTAACATATAGGATGCAGGTTCCTATTCATTTGATGATGTTTCGACCTGTTTTCTACAAGCAAGAAGCAGAAGGCTTATTTTTCTACTTCTTCGTTATAATAGCAAATGCAGTGCTAAACCTCCCTCAGTCTTTTATGGAGGTATGCACAACACACACAGACACACAAGTTAATCAAACCAATATATGGGATCATTCATTAAGTGCTTCATGCAGACATTTGTGTACAGCATGTGTCTATATTTTTTAGCTTACTTTGTCCAAGGAAAAAGCAGTGCATTATTTCCAATACTGGGGATTAATTTTTTTTATTAGTTACACAACGTCCATTTTATGATGCTGGTCTCTGCCATTGCATCAATTCTCGAGGTTGGCACTACAATCGCAGGTATATGTACTCACTTGTTAAATAAATACTTGGTGTATTAAGTGTTGTGTGTGTGTGTGTGTGTGTGTGTGTGTGTTTATTACATAGTACAACATGATATGGTTTTTAAGGACATGTACATATATAGCCAGCAAACTGTAGTATAGATGCTATACATATATACTGTATATGTGTAATAGGAGTGCTTTTTAGGGGCTTTTATTGCGTTAAACTTGCTGTTTTCTGGGGCTCCCATTATCCCAAGTGTGATAGGATGGTACTGGAGATGGGCATTATACATAGTTCCAACGCGTTGGGGGAATGTCATTTTCTCATCAACTCAAGTTGACAAACGCTACGCTCTTCCCTGCACAGCCTACAGGTTTTCTCTATATGTAGACGTGTGTGTGTGTGTGTGTGTGTGTGTGTGTGTGAGAAGAGAGAGAGAGAGAGAGAGAGAACTGAATCTGTATGTGTAGACATTGATACGTTCTTTGTACTGCTAGCACGCGTTATATCTAAATACATTGTATAAGGCATAGTTCCGTTGTATGTGTTCTGTGTATATGTGCACACACACTTACACACACACACAGGATATATTACTCATGAATATTACACATAGATTGTAATATATGAAATCTTTCTACAGGTCATTCCCATTCTGTCTCTTCAATCCTACACTTACTGTGGGGATGCTTTTCTCAAATTCTACGAAATAGAAGCTGGAGGACGCAGGCTACTCCTTGCATATGCAGTCATTGTATCATGCCTTTTTGTGCTCATTTATCTCACGTATTTAGCATATAAGAAGGTTCGCTTAACACCTGCCACTCCAATGCTCACGCATGAAAAATTGGATACAACCACTGAATCGGGTCAGTGTATTTATAAATACACATGATATTGTCTGTAATATACGTATGTATACATGTACGCGTGTACCGTTTTAGCACTGTTTTTATGTTGTTATTTATATGAACTGTTTGGATTCCAGATTTTACAGCAAGCGGAGAATGGAGGCATCCAAGCGGTCAGGAAGTGGGAATCAATCTTATCCATCAAACCAATGACACTGTCCTTTCACAAACTGAAGTTCGCTAGACACAGTT
The DNA here is from genome assembly GCA_003024785.1 of Selaginella tamariscina. Taxonomy (NCBI): domain Eukaryota; kingdom Viridiplantae; phylum Streptophyta; class Lycopodiopsida; order Selaginellales; family Selaginellaceae; genus Selaginella; species Selaginella tamariscina. The sequence goes on from PUQB01000097.1 coordinate 389,462, forward strand.
CTCAGATAATTCTTTATGATGTTTCTGGTAAGTTTTGTGTGTGTGTGTGTATGGAGTTAATAAACATGAGATGTATATAGGATATGCTAAGCCGGGAACGATGCTTGCGCTTGTGGGGAGCACACACTCTGGAAAAACGACACTGCTAAACTGCATTTCTGGTCGATTTCCATCAGGCAGGTAATAGAATGTGTGTATATACACACGCACATAGGTGTGGTATCTGTGCATATGTGTGTATCATGTAGTAGGCTGGAAGGTGACGTACTAGTCAATGGTTTCAAGCTTGACCGACGTACATTCTCGCGAATATGCGGATTTGCAGAGAAATTACAAGCTCATCAGAGGTTCTTGACTGGTACTGTTAGTATTACGTTATTATTTGTTAATTAGTAATAATCGGGTATAGTATGAATTTATATTAATATTGCTTAATATATAGTATATATACTAATATTTTTCTTATATGCAGTAAGAGAAACAGTGGAGTTTAGTGCAAGTCTCCGTCTTGATCAAGAACAGCAAGTGAAAATGAACATAGAACAGTACGTTCACCAGGTTCTACTTCTCTTTGGCCTGTCCGTACACTCTGACTATCTTGTCGGCCATTTACCAACAAGTACGCTGAGCAGACTGACAATTGCCGTCGAGCTGGCCGGCAACCCGACATTGCTATTCGTCGAGGACCCCACAACACGCCTAGATGCTGTCGGGTGCAAGAATATTCTTCATATTTTACAAAGTATTGCACTCAGTGGACGGACGGTGGTATGTACATTAGATCATCCGACTGGGGAAGCTTTAAGCTTGTTTAACGATGTGTTAATTCTTAAACTTGGAGGTCAGCAGGTTTACTTTGGCCCAGTCGGTTGGAATTGCCAACAGGTACATGTGTTTATTTGTGTGTAAATAGATAATAAATCGTGTATTATATGTATATATATAGATACTGAAAAGGTAATGTATAAATACTATTAACCTGATTTGAGTCGATCAATAATATCAAGTTTAAGTTAATTAATAATGACTACCAACAGGTGCTCAAGTACTTCACATCTATACCAGGCATTCCAGCTTATCCCGAAAGATGGAATCCTGTCACATATATACTAGATGTTTCGGTGGAGGAATAAAGAAGAGGTTAGTTGTGTGTGTGTGTGTGTGAGAGAGAGAGAGAGAGAGAGAAGGGGATAACATACATAATGACTATGTTTTAGGCAGCCAGTGATAGACTTCACTGCTAGTTATCAAACAAGTGCTTTACATGAAGCAAACGTGGAAGAACTAGAGAGATTAAAAACACAGGACGAGGCTAATAAGATTACTGTTGCTTCTAAGTACCCAAGCTCATATAAAACGCAGTTAATAATGGTGTTTCTACGTAATCAACGCTTTCTGTGGAGAAATGTGAGGTATACGTTTGGTCGTCTAGTAGGACTTGTTTTGCTTGCACTCGTCATGGGAACACTCTACTTGCAAATAGGTACTGTGTGTGTGTGTGTGTCTGAGTGTGTGTGTGTGTGTGTGTGTGTGTGAGAGAGAGAGAGAGAGAGAGATTTGTTTATCTGTAGGAAGTGAGGACGTTCTTTCAATGACTTCTGCAACTCTCTTTCCGTATATGCAACTCATTCTGATTTCTGGGCTTATTTCAAACAATGTAATTCCACAGCTCGGGACTGATCGTTTGGTTTACTACAGGTAAACAACAGTGTAAATACTGATGACCACTTATTTTAGATAATACGAAGTTATACATAATGTATGTACGTGTATATCTATGTATAAATGTATATGTAATCAACATGTACAGGGAAAATCGGGCACGTATGTACTCACCAGTACTGTATCCGTTGTCATGGGAATTGCGGAAGTTCCACACTTGTTATTTGCAAGCTTGGTATTTGTTGGTATTAGCAATGGGTTAGCTGGGCTGGCCGTTGGATCTTTCTCCGTGTTTGTACGCTATTGGATTGGAATGTTCCTGTTCGGACTCGTGATTACTTATCTGGGTATCTTCCTGGCTCATTTATTTCCATTATCGGTTCTGTCTATTACGGTTTCTTCAATGTTTGTCTCCATCTTTGTTGCTTCTTCAGGTGTATCTATTCCCAGGTATTATATGCATGTATATTTACGTGTTTTACACATACATAATGTGTGTGTATGGATATAGCACTACATATATGTAGCGTGGTTGCAGGTACAATATACAGTTTTACAAGTGGTTATACTGGATAAACCCGTACCAATACGCAATGAACATCCTGACCACAGAGATTTTCTACTGCGACACAAAATCAACGGCTTGTAAGGCGTGTACAATTACCAGTTCTTGTCCAGGGTGCGACTGCAAGAGGCTTCTGGACCTGGAGGCGAGACTGAGGGCGGTGTATGGGCCAGTTTTCAGTCAATATGTGCCTGCGAGCTTCGTGTGGGACAGGCTCAGCAAGGCGAAGGTGATCGAGAAGTACAGGAACGGCATGGATTTCCTGGCGTTGGTTATTATGACTCTGCTGTTTGCCGGCTTGGCTTTGTTATCCTTTGCCAAGCTTAAACACAACAGGCGTACGCACGTGTTTTAAAGGTGTGTGTATGTGTGTGTGTTTTGTTACCTTTAGGTGCATCCATCCACACACACACACACACACACACACACACACACAGAATTTAATATTAATTATCTGGATGTAACTAAATATTCTAATTAAATATCAATAATAAAGTATATACTAAAGGCATGCAGGTTTAATTTCGTTATAGAATATAAAAAATTAAAATACCCCAGCAATACGATATGCTGTGGATAAAATACATGTTAAGTATGTTTTAATGGGAAATTAAAATATCAATATTTAAAGATGGATATCGATAATGAAATATATACTAAGCATGTATTTTAATTAAAGGATTTAAATCTATTTTAAAAATTTATTAAAAAATAGGATATTTTAAATAATATTTTACATATAATATGCCGTCATTTGATGGATTAACCATCTAAGCTTTATTCATGTGTGCATGTATTAAATTTTTCTCTTGTGAGAGTAAATGTTTTACCGTGTATATATATACACACGGACACACACATGAAACTAACAATATTCTATTTTATATGGTTTTCCATATAAATATATATCATATTAAGGATATAACTGCACATGTTATGCCATTGTGTTGTTTCACATGTTTTGTATATGTACACGCACACAGTTATATATATAACGGTTTTCATAATATATAAATTGCTAGTTATACATAATTTACGTGAATTGAGATTATATAAATTAACATCAAGTGCTATGTATTTAACTTAATGGGATACTACTGAAGGAATAAACTTAGCATCTAATTGGATGTCACACCGAAAAAAAACTGTAATATTACATACAAAATTTTTAAGTCAATGTCACACGACATCTAATTAATTAATATCATTTGACATTTTAAAGTCAATGTCATATGATATCTTTAATTTATTAATTAATATCATAAAGTCAATGTTATATATCATCTTTTAATATCATTTGACATTTTATAATTTTGCTGAGAATGTAATGAGATATTCAAAAGAATATTCTTTTAAACAACATCTTGCTTTCTTATTAAGGGAATTTTTTATTACAAAGTTAAAAAAGAGTAAGAAACATGGTATGTATCTATATATACATATATATTTTGCAAGTGTGTTGAAACAGAGTGGTAAGTATCACTCTTATGATTACACACAATTTCACCTTAAGTAAAAAGTAATGAAATAAAGTAATCTTGAAAAGAAAAGTTAAACTCTAAATAGAGTTGTTATTTATGATAAATCGTGAAGATGTAATAAATGAAGAGGTTAAAAAAAGTAATAAAAATTAATTATTAAAATTAAAGAGATACTTATCTATTAATTATGAGGTGATTAAGTGTATACAAAATCAGTCTTTTGGAATACATATACGAGGAGTGAATAAATTTAAAGTAATCACATAATGATATAAAAAGAGGTTTTAATATTACAAAACAAAAACAAAATGATGAAGTGGTTAACATAGTATTAATTTTGTCGTTGTACTTGAATTGATAACACATACATAATTTTTTCAGCAAATATTAAATTTTTAAATTTTTTAAAGATTTATAAAAACATCAAATTTTTTATAAGTTAATAAGTATGGATTTTATAGGTAGAGATTTTTATTGGCAAAAAATCATATTTATTAGAGAAATTATTTGGGTAAAGAGTCTTTTTTACTCTATGTTAATTAAATAAAATTACAAACAAGACATTAGTGAAACACTTAATAATTTATATAGCTTTTTTTAAAATACATTTAATTACATAAAATTATTATAAATAAGGGAGGGTATTAATATCTTCAATATAGTATAAAGATTATTGAAATTATATTTTACAAAGTTAATTAAAGTAACAATGGATGAAACCTTTATTATGATAAAAGAATTTATAAATTTTATGACAATATTGAAAATAAAAGAAACTATGTTATTTGGTAGTTATTATATAATTATAAAAAAGTTTTGGTTATCAAATATATTAATGTTAGATTTGTGAAATTGAGTAAATAAAATTTATAATTAATTTAAATTTTTTATAATTAGTTTGGAAAGTTTACAAGATGACATGAAAAATTTAAATTATTAAACGAATTTAAATTGTAAAATTGAACATATAATAAATTCACAATGTCAAATGACTTTCTTAAGAAAATGTATTAAATAAATTATTAAAACTTATGTTAACATTACTTTTAAATTTAACATTCAATAGAGTAAAATATGTTTCACCGTTAATAATATATATATATATATATCATTATTTTATTCATGTACAATTTTTTATACACTTGTTAATGTTTTAGAGCTATTGAATATTTGAAAAGAAGTTTTAGAAAAAAACATAAACATTTTTTAAGTTTCAAGAAAAAAATATAATAAGATTGATAATGTATATTACTATGTTCATTTTAAATTTATTTTTATAATACATCCGACGTAAATGCTTTTTGAGAAAAAAATTTAAAAATGATTTAAAACATTTAAAATCATTTATAATTCAAGCAAAACTAAATTTTTTATTATATTAACATGTTTTACCATCATGAAATTATACGGTTTGAAATTTATTAATATAACGAAAGTTAAAGATGTTGAAAGAAGATGTATTACATGGTTTATTTCTAAAAAACGAGAGTTATAAGGAATTTATTAAACTGATAAAACATAAGGTGATAAATACTCTTAACACTAGATTTACTGACTTAATTATATTTTATTTAAGCTTTTTGAACTTTTACAGTAGGATGGATATAATGGATTAACATCATCAAACCTTAGTGAAAAATATTTAATTTACTTAACTTTAAAATTTGCAAGCAGACAAAAAAGACTTTGAAATGATTTAGAATCTACTGTGAGAACATGTTTACGACAAAGACATATAAGTTTTGTGTTTCACAATTGGACAAAGACAAAATATAAATGATTAAACAGGTTTTCTCAATTGATAAAATTATAATCAGTGTTAATAGCCAATGTTCTTGATTCTTTTAATTAACACAAGGGAGATTTTTACGATAAAATTTAATTAAAATCCAGCCGTCTCAATTTGAAAACCTTACATGCACACATGTTTATATCCACAGAGGGTTTGGAAATGGACCGGTCACAAGTTCATACAGTGTGGCTCAATTAACAAGGTGTTCAATGGTAATATATTAAAATATCAAATTTTTAGTTATAATGTTAGTTGACATTTCAGTATCGATGGATAAGTATATAAACAAAAAATGTTTGTAAGGTAACCTATGTATTTACCGTAGATAACTACGGTAAATACATAGGTTACCTTACATGTTTGATTTTCTGAATTTTATTCCTTGTTAGCCGTCGTATGCACACAGACGTAGAGAGATTAATGCCGCTAAACATTTGATTAAGAGTTTGTTAAGAACACGACTTGTCATCAAATAGCTGACTATTTTAGGAGAGATAGGATGCACTTACGTGCACCACTTGAAGACTATATATAATTAATTAATTAATTAATTAAATTTATATTAGGTAAAAGCTATGTGCATATGCTTCCAAATATTATGGAGAAATCCTACGAAAATGTTGTCCAGGATCAATCCCATGAAGAAGACCCCATAGAACCCTACTTGAGTCGCCATGGTTCCCAAGAGTTCCACTTTCCAGATGATGAGCTTGAAGAATCCCATTTATCTCTCCAAGGTTCGCAAGGATCCCGCTCTTCCACGAACAAGGAGAATTCACACAGATGGATTCACCAGGATTCCCAGAATTCCCGCTTTTCTAGCGAGAATCCCGAGTCTGTCCGTGAAGATGATCTACAATCCCATACAAGAGAAGTCAGCCTCACTCGCCTTGCTTCCTCAGCCTCGTTTAGGAGTGATCTTGAACAGTACCACTCTGCCATAGACACATGCGATTTGGTAAGTCCACATGTGTGTGTTGTGTGTGTGTTGATGTAGAGAAACTTGTGCTGAGTTAATAATATTATACATACAGGTGATCAGATTCGACAATGTTAATGTGACTATGAACACTCCACAAAATACACCCAGTTATGAGACTTTTGGAAGGAAGCTTTTGGGTTGTTTTATACTTCCCATTAAGCTCTTTAGTAAGAAGGAAGGGGTTAACAGTGTCAAGGTACTTGACGATGTTAGTGGTTATATTATGCCTGGCTCCATGACTTTGGTACTTGGTCCAAGAGGTAACCATCTCTCCCTCTCTCTCTCTTTCACACACACACACACACACACACACACACACATGTATATATATATGATATGTATTTGGTATTCATCACAGGGAGCGGGAAGTCCACGCTTTTGAAGGTATGTAAAGTGTATTTATATGGATTAATTAATTTGGTTTTCTACGTTTTAGATGCTGGCAGGCCATTTACAGTCGAGCAAAACTTTGAAGTTGGAAGGTGAAGTCTTATACAACGACTCTACTCTAACTCGTGATATAGATAAACGGCCCATTGCATACGTAACTGGCCTTCACAATGTGTAAGTTTTTCATCTTGTGCGTGCGTGTGCTGCTGCTCATACGCAGACATACAGGCACTTGCCTGTGTTTACCATACGTGAAACTTTGGAGTTTGCTGAAAAATGCACAAGGAGAAGAAGACCACATGCAGTAATTTCTCAGATACTTAAATTTTTACACCGGATTTGCTAGACACAGAGAATCCGTTTCTGGAGTACCTCTTGGAGATATTTGGCCTCAAGTACATTGAAAACATGCTGGTTAGTAGACCTGAAGCAGAGTCTGCAAGAGCCAGGTACACATACACACACACACACGTAGAGAGTTTATATTTTTTCGGCAGGTTGACAACAGCGGAGATTGCAATGCGGACCTTTTCAGTTATGTTGTATGATCAGCCTGCAACTGCTGAAGACTGGCTTCGAATTTATGACAGGTCTCTCTCTCTCTCTCTCACACACAGACACACACACACACACACACACACACACGCAATGAACAGGACTAAACAATGTAATGCAGGTTTCACAACCTTTTGCACACAGTGGTACGTGTTCAACAATGTGCTCTGGTGACTTCATTAGTTCAGCTGCCTCCGGATGCATTCGATCTTTTCGACAGAATCATTCTACTAAGTGAAGGCCAGGTTATATATCAAGGTCCTCGTCATTGCGTGGAAAACTACTTTTCAAATCTCGGGTACGTGTGTTACTTCCTGTGTGTGTGTGTGTGACTTTACTTATTAAACTAGAGTGAAGTAATATTATATGTCAGGTTTGAAAGGCCCAAGTACGTAGACCAGACTATCTTCTTACAAGATATTGCGACAGGTAAGCATCCAGGTTATTATAACATCTTATTATTATTGATTTGCTAACTTGCTTACATAAACTTGGTTATGTGTAGGTGTGGGTGAGTGAGATATATGAAGGATGATTTTCCAAGGCTTATGCAGAAAGAGCTTGTAGAGTGCTACAAATCATCAGATCATTTTAAGGATATTACACGCATTGTTTCCAGCAAAGCCATTCGTGCTTATTGGACTCAAATCTCTCCCGATGTAGAGTTTTCTATGCAAGAGACACCTACTGGCTCATGTATGCCTTGTGTGTGTGTGTGTGTGTGTGTGTGCGCGCGCGCGCGTGTGCGTGTGTGTGTAATACATTGTTGGAAGCAGGTGTATTTGTAACGAAGATATCCGATGCAGAGGAAGTGACAACAAATGGAGTCATACGTGTTGGAGACGAAGTAACTGCAGTTATTTTACCTGATGGTAAAGGAAAATATGTCTTGCAAAATTATTAAAATTATTATGTTATTTAACATGAGTTTTGATTTATTCTTAGGTGGTATACACTATGTGAAATGTAGCATTGAGACCGAACAAAGAAGACAAGCACGCAAAGCTATTGAGTTGTTAAAAACATCCAAAGACAGCCTTATTCATGTTCAATTAGAGCGTAAAACACGTCAGGTACACACACACACGCGCGCGCACGCACTCACACGTAGTGATAATGCACTTAATGGATAGATAATAAACTATGGCTTTTAAAACTGAGTTGTGATGGTTTTTTATATACAGAAAGAAGGTGCTGCAGGGTTCGAAATCCATTCAAACTTGAGCAACTGGTTATGGTCAACAAGATGTCTTCTTGTACGTCAAGCCAAGTTTACCAATCGCTATAGAATCCTTGTTATATTGCGGTTAATCCAGGTCTGTCTCTCTCTCTCTCTCTCCCTCCCTCACACACACACACACACACACACACACACGTGTACTACAGGTGCTGGTACTTGGTCTATTCGCGGGTACGATGTTCTACAGGAAAGGTGGCAAGATTGATCAGTTTGAGATGATCGCAGTTAGAACCATTGGGTTCGTCTCCATGATGAACTTGTTGCTTCTAAGTCTCTCGCAGATCCCAATCCATCTCATGATCCACCGTCCTGTGTTTCAGAAGCAACAAGCCGAGCATTTGTACCCTGTTTCTTCTTACGTGGTTGCTCATTTGGTGCTAAACCTTCCACAATCCTTCGTCGAGGCAAGTTGCGTGTGCGTGCCTGTGTGTGTCCATTGATTATATATACATAACACCGATGGAACTCTTGCTTATATACAATTACATAACATGGTTTACAATTTATACACTTGCACGGCTGGTCATATAAGTACTTATACACATACGCGCGCGCGCACACTGAGATATATGCATAAACACATGCGCACTTAATATTGTATGCAGGCCTTCATATACAGCATGTGTACATATTTTCTAGCGAACCTCTCGTTGGAAAGTGCTGGAGCATACTTTGAATATCTGGCTCTCATCTTCCTCATTGCATATCTGGGTTCCTCATTTGTGGTACTTGTTGGAGGACTTGCCCCAGTTCTAGAGAGTGCATTGGCCATTGCAGGTATACATACATAGACGTATGAATACTGTGTGTGTGTGTGTGTGTGTTGATAGAGGGATGTTTGTCTGTGTAGGGCTTTTCATTCTCGTCTGTCTTCTATTCTCTGGAGTGATATTAATCCCAAGTGTCACACCTGACTACTGGAGGTGGATGCTGTATATTGCTCCGACACGCTGGGGAAACATCATATTCTCCTCAACGCAGGTACATTTCACAAACACACACACACATTTAATAATACGTGTTTTGATAGATTAAGGGGCGTTATCGGGAACCATGTCGTGAACACCTGAACCTTCAGTTTTGCCTGCAATATCCACAGGACAGCGTTGAGAAAGCTTTTCTTAAGTTCTATGACTTAGAAGCTTCAAAAGGAAGGCTAGTTTTGTCATATGGAGCAATTATTTTGTTTATTCTTGCCACCAACTTTCTCTCGTACTTAGTCTACAAAAGATCACATTTGTCCAGCGGGTTGCCTTCTCCTCCCGTTAGAAAACATCAGACCGAGGTACAACAACTCTCTCTCTCTCTCTCTCTCTCTCTCTCTCTCTCTCTCTCTCTCCTGTTTATTTAACTAGATGTTTTCCTTGTTGTATAGCAAGCACTTATACATACAGTTGAGGATGAGACAGAGTTAAGTCAAGCAGAGAAAGGAAGTGTTAACAAGCAACAGACAGGTTTTACAACTTTCAGCCTGCCTGCAAAGTCACTAGTCCTCACATTCCATCATGTAAAGTTCCAAAGTTCAGGTTGTGTGTGCGTGTGTGTGTGTTTGTGTGTCCATATATACATGTGCTAATTTTCCTTCCAGATCGGACATTGAAAGGAGTTTCCGGGTATGCAAAGCCTGAGCAAATTCTAGCACTATTGGGAAGCTTAGAGTCAGGAAAACTAACACTGTTGAAGAGCCTAGCGGGTACACCTCCACCAGGGAAACTTGAAGGGAGTATACTTGTGAATGGTGTAAAGCTCAACAAGATATGCTTCCACAGAATATCCGGGTTTGCAGACAAAGTAGAGATACATCAACCATATCTCACTGTGCGTGAATCACTCGAGTTCAGTGCATATCTCAGGTTAGCTTATTATTAAGTTATAAAAGTAAACACATACTTAGTTTGGTGGTGTTATTATGTTCTCTCTCTCTCTCTCTCTCACACACACACACACACACGCAGAGTGTTCCTTTATTAGGCTTGGGAGAAACATATCTCCAGCAGAGAAAGCAAGACATGTAGATGTCGTTGTGGAGTTAACAGGTTTATCCCATCTCAGCAACTGTTTAGTGGGCTCATTTCAGCAGTTAACAATCAGCAGTAAAGAGACAGCGAAGAAGTTAAGCATAGCCATAGAGCTCGCAGCAAACCCGAGCATACTCTTCCTGGATGATCCGACATCACAGTTAGACGGGTCCGAGACAAGAAACGTGCTCAAGATGCTGAAAACTGTAGCACAAAACCAGAGGACACTCGTCCTCACGCTGCACCACCCGAGTTGGGAAACCCTGAGCACGGTTGATAATGTGTTGGTACTCACTAAAGGAGAACAAGTCTACTTTGGAAGCTCTGCCAATATGATCGAGTACTTCAGTAGTATCCCAACTGTGCCTGCTTATGATCCCAAGCAGAGTCCTGTGCTATATTTCTTGGGCATTCTTGGCGGGGGCTCTCGAAAGAGAGAAGCTGTGACTGATTTTGTATCGTTTTATCGAAACAGTGCGCTTCATGCAGAGAACTCTGCAGAAATTGGAGCTCTCCAAGTCCACAATTACGATCAGCAGCTCGAAACATGGTATGTACGTCTTGGTTGTGTGTGCGTGCGTGTGCGTGTGCGTGTTGTGTGTGTGTGTGTGTGTGTGTGAGAGAGAGAGAGAGAGAGAGAGAGAGAGAGTTTGATGCACACACGCACACGCACTAACGCAAGCTTATTGAGTTAACAGCGAGCAAGAGAAATATGCAGCTCCGCTGACGACACAGGTGGCAATGGTTTCTTAAGGAACTGGAGATTCTTATGGAGGAATGTAAGGTACACATTTGGCAGGCTGACGGGGCTCGTTATGATTGCACTGGTAATGGGGACCTTGTTTCTCAATATTGACGTGGAGGCTTCAAAGACTCTGCAGTCCGCTAGTCTCATCATGTACATACAGGTAAATCATAATATACATTAGTCATTATTAAGATTTAACATTTGACTAATGGAACATTTTAACTTAATCACTGCATATTGATATAGGCCATACTTGTCTGTGCCACCACCGCCAACAATATCATACCGCAACTGGGTACGGATAGACAGGTACGATCACCACGTACGTGTATATACTTCTGATGAGTACTTACTGTAGGTGTACGTGAGGGAGAGCAGATCAAGTATGTATAAGCCTATACTCTACCCATTATCATGGATAATCTCAGAGATACCGTATATACTACTTGGTACACTAGCGTTAGTGGGATAGCCAATGGTATGGCGGGAGTAGGGTAGACACTTTCACCATGTTCATCAAATACTGGGGATGTATGTTCTTGTTTACCATGGTCATTGTATGTTGGTATATTTCTTGCATGTGCTGCCCTCTTCCAGTTATTGCGGTCACAATATCCACCATCTTCTTGTCATTATGGATTTCATCATCAGGTGTATCAATACCCAGGTGCGTGCGTGTGCGTGTGGCGTGTGAGTGTGTGTTTGTTCATAATTGTTTTATGCAGGGGACATTCAAGTTCTACAAGTGGTTGTATTGGGTAGATCCATTCCAGTACACAATCAACATCTTAACACCAACCGCATTCTATTGTAACACAAAGAGTCCAGCCTGCTTGAGCTGCAGAATAAACCAACCATGTCCAGGTAACGTGTGTGTGTGCACGGGGTTCTCTCTCTCACACACACATTGTATAGTGGTTGTTTGCCGTAGGATTAGATATGTAGTATGTTCATCCACACACACACATGTGTGTGTGTTTAATGCGGTGTGTGCGTAGGTTGCTCGTGTAAGAGACTATATGATGCGGAGAAACTTATTGCGAGCAGATCAAATAGAACACAAGCAGTGTTTGTATGGGACAGGCTTCTGCAGACAAGGGTAATTGAGAAAGGCAGGAACGAATGGGATTACGTGGCACTCTGTGGGATGGCTCTTCTGTTCACCGCTCTTGCGCTCACTTCATTCAGATGGTTGAGACACAACAGAGCATGAACATTTGTATGCTTGGAATATGCTAGGAATATAATATTAAACGAGAAGGAATATTCTTCCTTGGACCAAAGAAAAACATGTGTGATGTGAGGTAACCAGGCTTTACCTGGCAACCGTAAGATCTCCCACAAAAGTAGGCTTTTAATGGTCCTACCGTATATCATGCACACACATCAACTCATGATGGCGTTTAATGGCCGACTGATTTGACCACCAGTATGCGTTGGTCCATCACTGTCACAGTGTCAGAGGCTCTGTCCCCCTTGCAGCAGACAAGATGACGTGTCACCTTCCACCAACCGGCCGTCAGAATTCTCAATTCTCACTTTCCGCCACCGGAAAATTAAACCCCTGCAGCAGAGAGAGACTGCATTTAAAACCTACATTATGAGTGCATTAATCATCCACCCCATCATGCCCATGGCCGACAACATGAATTAATGCCTTTCCCATATGCGCTCGTACTGCATGGACCACCGTCCGATTCTGCATCTCTCAAAACTTTCAAACTTAACGTAATTCACAAGTTTGAAAATTATAAAAATTGACAACAATGTCCTTGTGTCCAATGCAGCAGGTGGACTTACTTATTCATATATCTCTCCTTGATCTGATTACACTTGTGTCCCAAGTATGTTATATGTCCCTAAAAAGCACAACCACTTTACCCCTTTTATAAACTACCCTATAAATATATTCACCATATAATATGCATAGATGATTGATGGGTGCGAGGAATATGGAGTGCATGATTGAGTTATACACGTGGAGATACGAATATGCTAGCGTAATATTCTGATTAAGAGATTAATAAAACTCCATCGCACGTGCATTTAACAATGGGTTATATAAGATATTAAACAATAGTAGATTACTAACGACGTTTCCGACATGATTCAACATGGCCAATGATGAACATGCTCCACATGGCCATGAGTTTTCTTGACTTGACTGTATTAATCGCGAAACAATTGGCTGACCAATGATTAAATTTAATCAGTTTAGAGAATCTAAAGGGGGGTGTGTTCCCTGGCAAGGCAACCAACATCATATGAAATAACCAACTTGCTTCTTAGGAGATCGAAAACTATGTTATATAATGCTAGATCGCTTGGTGCTTGTCAATTCCTTGTATATGCATTGTGCTTTGAGGGGATCCAGTTTGCTAAATCTAAACACTCTTTGTTTATTGATTAAACAATGATGATGAGAATGATATTTTTATCTATGTATACTTGGTATTTACTGTGTCGGTAGAGATATCACTATACTTGACAACAAAAAGCCCAAAAGCAAATGATATGGAATGGGACCAGCCATGTGAATGGGATATGTGTGAATATGGGGACCGCCGGTCGGCAGCATATCACCGACATATCGTCCGGGACAGACATATCACGCCTCCACGTTACACACGAGAGTACACATTGTTCTTTTGCCCTATCTTGCCCCAGGGGTTACCACATATAGCCATCTATATACGTATAATATATGTGTATACTGCAGGTTATACACATGTCGTGTTGCGTACTGTGTAGAACCATTTGCTAACTGCAGGCCCCAGCGCGGATAAGAATGGTACCAACTTGTATCTGAGTGCTGCGTTCAATTTTGTGTTATTATGATAGAGATATATATAGTCAGTCTTCACATAGTGGTGACCACCAAACACACTAGCAACAAACACTCATGTACAGAAACTTGTATTACTTTATATATAAATGTGGGCTCCAAATCCATACAACCTACACCAACTTTGTTGTGATGAACAAACAGAATGATGTATGAATGATGGAGTTTTGGAATATATGCATATATATAAAGTCTGCTTGATATACAAGTGATATAATAGATATGTCAAGGTGCACGCTAAATCAACCCCATGTGAGGAACAAATAAGTCTCTCCATCATGTCTGGACATGGATCATTCGGTGAATATTATAAACACTAGTGGCAACGAAAGTTTGGATTTCTCACATGCTAAACACTTGTTTAATGCTTGTATATATACTTGGACCAGTCCAAATGTAAAGCATAGAAGATTGTAAACTGCAGGTGACGACGGAGAGAAGCTTTGTTTTACCCCGAACATGAACATTGAATAATCCTCTACTTGATTAAGACAACATATGCGTCTATAACGACAACCGCCCCCTAGACTTCTCTTCTAAGCAAAATAAGCACCATTGAAATGCGTACGTTACAATGCTTTTCTCGTCAATAATTGACACTCCAAGGTTTTGTCTTTTCATCAGTGGACTCCAGCATGGCGGACAAATCCATATGCTGATATGCATTAAGTCAAAAACTTCGTGAACTCAATCTATGCAGTAAGTGTAAATCCATGTCTTATGCTTATCAAGTGAAAAACTTGGTGAAATGCCGCTTTAAACTATGTTAATAGGTCAAATACATATATTGGTGGGGGCTGTGCATATGCGTGGTGTCAGGGTGGTAGGGCGTTTAAATATGCGTGTTTTTTCATGTCCTGCAACAGCCATGCAGAACTGCAACATTTCACCACCCCAGGAGTTGTAACCCTAAAATAGCATTCCATTACCCTTTACCCTTGAAATAAGTCAGGAATATACCAAATAAAACCACCCACCAACCATTAATCAATCACGTAATTGCCAGAGGGCATTAAATGGGGCGTTTAAATTTCTGCCAGTCGCGAGTTCAATGCCGAGGTGAGTGTGAGAAAACAAAGATATATTTTCATCTTCCCAATGATTGTCGTGGCCAGGGGGTTTGCCCCCACGGGAGCCGACAAGATGACGTGTCAAACCTCCACGCGCGACACGCCGGTTTGTCAGGGGCGGCCCACTCATCGCGGCCTCATCATTGGCTGCCGCGCGCCTGCACTCCCATCATTCGCGCCCTAGCCGGCAACTTCACGTGGACTCTGCCAATGGGACCCACACACGTGGCCAACAGTTCCCGTACCACGAAAACACTGGCCCAAACCGCGCTGTTATCTTAACGGACCCCGTTCCCGATTGGCCACCCCCCCGGCCAATTCCCCGGTCATCCGAATGACCGCCCTATATAATGAAATACCCTGGGCATTTCTTCTTCCTGTGACGCATCGTCCGCCTTGTTTTCTACCGCAGTGGTGATTATCGCCTGCCTACTTCGCTCTGATTTCATCACAGAGCGCACTGCTCCACGGATATCCCAATCTCTCGTGGGCATTCTTAAAGCTCTCGATTTTCCCTATCTTCCATATCAAGAGCGGCTCAATGTTGTCTCTGGAAGTGGGAAGATCAACCCACAATACAAACACCACCAATATGTTGAGACGCAGCAGGGAGGAGCTTCGGAACATGTCCAGCGGCCTCTCTCTAGGCCTCGATTCGAGCTTCACGTGCAGAAGAGATGAACAGATGCACCAAGAGAGTCGCTCTTTCCCTGTCCAGCTCGATCTCCTTCCCAGAGGGCCCCCAGTTCATCAATCTATATCTCAAACTGGATCTGCTCCGCCGGCTTCTTCTGTCTCGCAGCTTACCCGTCATTCTCTCTTCTCAAGCTCTGCAATCCATAATGGTAAGTGTATAGTTGCTCTCTTGAAGAGGTTCATGTGTACTCACAGCCGATTTCCCCCAGATTGTGAAGAAATTGCAGCACCGGAGACACACTCTTCAAGCCGAGGAGGGTCTCCTAGAGGCATAGACATGAACGAGATACCTGCAGATGCAGATGTAGTTTCATCTCCCAGCATTTCCAGAAGCATCAAGAGGGAGCGTGAACGCAGCAGTGACCCAGAGGCTGCGGCTGCAAATTGCGAAGTGAGCTCCCGTGGGAGCGATGATGAGGATGGCGCCCCTCGCAGAAACTCCGTCTCTCCAAGGAGCAATCTGCCCTCCTCGAGGAGAGCTTCAAAGAACACAGTACACTGAATCCTGTAAGTTTGTATTATGCTGGTTTCCCAGACAGTTTGATTGACATTCTTTGTTGGTGTTACAGAAACAAAGAATGCACTTGCCAAGCAGCTAATCTGAAGACCCAGACAAGTCGAAGTCTGGTTCCAGAACAGGAGAGCAAGGTGAGTCGTACTCTTCAGAGTTTCATGTTCCTTTGTAGCTGACAAGAATGTTTCATGCTTGCAGAACAAAGCTTAAACAAACGGAGATTGACTGCGAGCTCCTCAAGAGATGCTGTGAGACTCTAACTGAGGAGAATCGCAGACTGCAGAAAGAGCTGCAAGAGCTTCGTGCTATCAAGGTGCCTCCTCCCTGCGTCATCTCTCAGGACTTCTACATGCCTCTCCCAGCTGCAACCCTTACGATGTGTCCTTCATGTGAGAGGCTAGCTGCAGTAGATAACAGATCCGGACACATGCCTCCCTTTGTTCCCAAGGCACAGCATCATCATCCCCATTTTGCTCCACAGCCACCAGCTGCTTGCCAGAGCTGAAGGATTAGCAAGTGATTAGGATGTGATTAACATCTGATTAGTATACACATCTCCACGGTCAATCGAGTTTTCATTACTAGAAAAGGTGGTGGAGGAGACGAGCAGTCAAAAAGGGGTACACACTAAGGGTCAAAAGGGGAAAGGGTATACGTATACACCAACCTCACACAATTTGGGTGGAGGTTGAGCCCAGTTTCTAACATAGGTACAAGAATTTTTGGTACTTAGGACAGTAGGCATCGTGCTTGCTTTCCGGGGTTGGACTAGTCTGCTTGCTGCACATGTATATATTATGTTCTTCAGGCTCATGAAATTTAAAAAAAAAAAAACAGAAAAGAAATTAATATATATATATATATATATATATATTACTCGCAGCGTCTTTGAATGTGTGTGGATTGCATGTGATGTGTACATCTTCCTCAGAGAGTAAATACAAGTTACAGGCTTTTACTATACTGTTGCTGGATCTCGTGTTTATGTGAGTAATGAGTACATAAAAACACAAGGGTGTATACGCACGCACTGAATGTTTCACTCACATGCATTAAGGGCAATTTTCAAATTTCGTTGCCTGATGATATATTGAATGCAATGACACACGTGTTAATGAAGTAAAGAGCTTATGATTGTTTTTTCATTAGATATTGATTCTACGCTAAATGGCGGGTATATTTATAGAATATTCTACGGTTTTGACTGCTTGTTTGCATGGGCGGTCTTGATTGACCCGAACTCATACGTGCGAGCTGGATTTGTCTAATGTTCTTGTGTTCTGAAAGATTCGGTCGCTTTGTAACTTGTGTGTGGTTTAGTATATTATATTTATAGTATATGGGTTGTATAGCGTGGGACGGGGTACGAAGAGATGCTGAGTCACGTGCGTGAGGCGGAATAGGCGGCGGTGATTGGGGAGAGAACAGGGACACGTGGAGGACACGTAGGATCAATCATGGAGATGGGCGTTAAGTCATGGTCGTGATGATGATGGAGATGATGATGATCATGCATGTGGCGTGTGAGGGGAGTCGTGCGACATGATGCTGCGCGTGCCGGCGCTCCAGGGTGCACAGGCATCTTGTCGTCTGTATATAGCTTGATTGGGTTTGTCGGCCATGTTCATCATGACCCATCATCCATGCTTGATCGTCTTAATCTCATTCTCTAATCATGTCCTAGCTATATTCAGTAAACCTACCACTTCACGGTGAACCCTACTATAAACTGTAGTTAACAGTGAACTAAATCGGCATGTACACTCTTGACAATAGAACGTAGGGAGCAGAAGAGCTTCCAAGGTCCATCCTGAACGCGCTCCCTGCAGCGTGCGTGTCACTCTGCATCTTGCAAGCGTTGAGAAACGCCAACCACATGGCCTCGTCCTTAGCCTTGACCATTTCGACAACATCCGCAGCCTCCTGTAGCCAGCCGCCTCGGCCCATGAGATCCACCATGCACCCCAAGTGTTCCGAAACCGGCTCTATCCCAAAGTCATGTTGCATCGAAGCGAACAAGTCGGTTGCAGGGACCAGCAACCCCGCGTGGCTGCACACGTTGAGTGCGATCACGAACGTGGCAGCAATCGCCCTGACTCCCTCCTGCTGCATCAGGTGGTACATCTCCAGTGCATCCTCCGTATGCCCTCTCCGGGCATACGCGGACATGATCGTGTTCCAGGTAACCACGTTCTTGACAGACATCGAATCGAACACAGTCCTCGCCTCGTCCACGCTCCCGCATCTCCCGTACATGTTGAGCAGTGAAGTCCCGAGTATCACGTCGTCCCGGACCTCCAGTGCGACTCTCTCATGTACTAACCTCCCGATGGCAAGCGCACCGGCGGATGCACATCCCTCTAAAACGCTCGAAAACGTCGTGGCAGTCGGTCTCAGCCCTTCGAGGTTCATTCTGAGGTACAACTGAATTGCTTCTTCACCTCGCTCGTTCTGCGAAAACACAGAGATGATCGTGTTCCATGTCACCACGTTAAATGCTTTCATTTCATTGAACAAGGCACTTGCATCCTCTAAACTACCGCACTTCCCGTACGTGTTCACTAGCTCCGTACAGACCTTGATATTGCCTTCCATCTCCGTCCCGGTGATCCTCCTGTGTATCGCCTTGACTTTCTCGAGATCCATCCGACCAGAACACGCACTCAGGATGCTCAGGAACGTGACTTCCGTCGGTTCAACACCAAGCCCCTCCATCGTCCAGTAGATTTCGAATGCTTCACTGCCGTGCCCGTTCTGGGCATACGCTGCAATCATCGTGTTCCACGCTACCACGTTCCGCAGCTTGACAGGAACCGAATCAAACGCGGACCGAGCATCCTTGGGGCTCTCGCATTTCCCATACATGTGTATAACTGCAGTGTTTACCTGCGGATTCCAGGCATATTCACACCCCAAGATGCAACTATGCAGTCCCTTGCATTCAGTGAGATGACCCTCTCCGCGAATACACCAAGCGCGGTGATCAAGGTTATATCATTGGGTTTCTCACCTGCACATTGCATCTCTCTGAAAGTCTTAATAGCTGATTTGATATGCCCATTCTGGGCATATGCTGCAATCATGATTGTCCACGAGAAAACGTTTTGTATATCGGATAACTGATCGAACACGTACCTTGCACCTCGATGCTACCCAGTTTCCCATACATACGTATGACTAAGTTGCTAAGAACAACGTTTCTGTGTGAGTTTGTTGCTACCATGTGTGTGTACAGGCGCTTCACTGATGACTTGTTGCAGCATCTGCGTAGCACAGACACGTACGTGTCGAAACTTGGTGTATGTAATCCTTTCTCCAGATCGTCCAGCTCTGTCCTTTCCACATTTGGTACAAACCGGCAGGGTTTACCCAGAACCACTTGCATCTATGAATATGTCTAAGAGGTGTGTACGTATCCCTGACACATGTGTATACTTATATATATGTATATCTAATTAATATTCATATAGTATTACTTAGTATACTGTCACTAAAATGAGGTACTCAGCGCGTGTATGTGTAAACCTAAAATATATTTATATGAAGATGATCGTGCATATATGTAGGATACTAATATTCATATAACATATATTTATGTATTATTTTTTTTATATGGAAAATTACATTTATACCTCTAAAATTTATCATTTACATATATAACCCTAAATAATTTATATTTACATATATACCTTTTAAATTTCAATTTAAAACTTTATAAATTTAAAAATTAGAAATTAAAAAATATTTTTAAAAAATCAATAAAATTTATAATTAATTTATATTTATTATATTTAGGTCCAAAATATAACCTATTAAACATATATCAATAATATAATTATTTTTAAAATATTTCATTTCTTACTATAACAAATTTTTTGATATTTAATTATTTAATTTGTATTATATTATGAATTGAAAATATATTTTAATATTATTATTTAAAAATCAAAATATTACGATTGAAGTTTTTAAAGGGGATATATATATACATATGTAAATATAATAAATTTCAGGGTATAAATGTAATTTTTCCTTTTTTATATACATGTATCCCACATTAAAATATGCACTAAATATATTTAAACCTAAGTTCTTGAATTTTTACAACATTCGTGAATGTTAGAACGGTGGAGATTACATAGGAATCTCATCTGACGATTGATTATTACTTATTTGTAATGCTAGTGATTTAAAAATAAATAATTAATAAATAAATAAATATATTATAAGAATATAAATGGATACAAACACTCACACAAATACATACATACGTACATGTATATACACACACACACACACACAAATACATATCTCGTATTATTCGTGCCTTTGTGAACACTATGTGATTAAAAGAATTATTCTTATTGAATCTTTTCATTAACTCTCCTAATGTAAATTCCTCACAACGTTGCAATGAATATATAATATACTTATATATGTTTATAAGTATGTATACTTATATAATATACCTTGAAATTAAATCCTCATTAACATATTTTTTGCTCTCATAGATTATTATGCTTTGTATAAAATTTATGTATGTATACTATATTTAAAACAGAAATGTGTATATTATATTAAAGTTTCAAATGATATAGCATAACTTAGTTCCATTTAATTTGATAAATTGATAAAGACATAAGAAAATTTATATAATAGATTTAGGAATAAAAGAAGACTAAAATAGATTTTACTTAAGTTAGTATTCACTTATTATCAATCTAACCCGTTCAAAATAGCTTAAATGTATAATTAATTAGCTACATTTATTTAAAATTAAGACTTTATGATACCAATTAGAGTATACCTTTTAAATATATACATTGCATCATTCTTGATATAAAATATTATTTAATATTTTACAAATTAAAATAAAATCTAAATCACTCAATTAAGATGTATGTTTCACGGTTGGTATCACTAATATGCAATTAAAATATTCTAGCTATTTTATAATTATAATTTTTTAAGTAAAATTTAAGATTTAATTATGGACGGTTGTGAAATAAAAACATAATTCTTTACTCATTTATGTTTTCAAATTTCTTAAAATTATGACATTCAATCTATGTTAATTATAAGATTATCCTTGTCGCTCGCTTAATTTTACTGGTGTATAATATAAAATGTTAAAAACATTCAAACAAGTGCTCCATTTTCTTGATATTTAATTGTTTTCAAATAATTTGTAATATAAAATTCAAAAGCTACAATATAATTATTTGAATTGCTATATTAATATTTTCTTAAATGCAGAAATATATAAAAGTATAATTCAAAATAAGTAAAATGGTGTTAGATGTATATATATAGATGTCTTCTTATTCATTATATATTCGATAATAATAAATATTGATAAAGTCTTAAGTATCAAATATATTTTAAATAATGAAATCATATATATATAAATTATCATTAATTTATTTTATTTTATATGACTATTAATTTAGCCCATCAATTTTTAAGGTTTAAGCAAGGCAAACTCTATGTTTTAAATTATTTATTTTATAACTGTAAATCTTAAAATAATTAAAATAAAAAAGAATAACAATAATAATAATTAAGCTTATTATCTCATGCCACACATACACACACTTTCATTGCCGTGTCAAAGATATGCAGAGAAAGCTATTATATCTTATTAATTTTTGAAACAATTTCTGAACTTTATTAATTTATAAAACAATATTAATAAAACTTAATAATTTATAATCTATAGATATTGTTTCTTAAACAAGCTATAAATTATAATATCATTATGCATTATCAATATTCAAGTCTTCTTACCTTAATAAACATAAGATATTAATTTAATTTCTTTACTATTATTATTTTACAACAAAATCCAATTCGTTTTCTATTATTATTATTATTGTCTAAATTAAATTTCAACCATCCAATTCAAATATATTCTTAAGATACAAGGGAACATTCTTTTACAGCAGATCTTAGAATCATCTAATAACACTATTCTTGCCGTGTCAAAGATATGCAGAGAAAACTCGTATATCTTATTATTTTTTAAACAATTTCAATCTCAAGCTTAAATTATTAGAAAGTAATTAATCTTAAACATATGAATTATTAAAAGCTAATTTACATTATATTTCTCGACAGGCGCACTATTGATTGACAACTCCGTCACGCAGACGACTCTTCCAAGGGCTTTACTATAAAAATCTCATTCATATCACTCTCTAAGTAATTACTCAATCAGAAATTAGATAAAATGTGGCAAAATTCAGTAATTAAATTGTTATTAATAATTTTATTAGTAAGATCTTCTAACGCAGCTTATAATACAAATGCCTCCATAGTCCCGGTCAAGCTTAATGTTCATCTTGTTCCTCATAGTCATGACGATGTTGGTTGGCTTCAAACAGTCGATAGCTATTATGTAAGCTAATTTGTACACACACACAGATACATAATTAATTAATTAATTAATTATATAATTATTTTTTTTAATAACAGGAATCCTCTGTAAAGACAATCCTTACCGAAGTTGTTAATAGACTAAAAGAGGATCCAAATAGAAAGTTTGCGGAGGTTGAACAGGTTTGCCTAATCTAAAATTATTATTAACATCTGAAATACACACACGCACGCACGCACGCACGCGCGTGTCTGTGTACACACTTTAACATATTATTTTATAGGCATATTTTCAAAGATGGTGGAATGAGCAAAACAGTACTACCCAACAGCTTGTCAAGCAGCTTGTGAGCGCTGGACAGCTTGAATTTGCGTAAGCATTAGTTTAACAATTATTAATTAATTAATTATAATTATTTTTCTAAATAATTATTTATATGAAGAAATGGCGGTTGGTGTTCAAATGACGAAGCTTCAACACATTACGTGGATATGATCGAACAGATGACACTTGGCCACATCTTTCTTAATCAAACTTTTGGCAAAGTTCCAAATATTGGATGGCAGATTGACCCTTTTGGACACTCAGCTGTGCAAGCATATCTCCTTGGCACTGAGGTTATATACATTTTTTAAACTTATTTAATATTTCAGTTTAAAACTAAGTATCTAAATTAAATAAAAAGTTTATCTTTAAACTCATTCAATATATGCATTTAACTATATGAATTAAATAATAATAACTAGTTTACGTATAGCTTATTATTATTAAATAAATTAAACAATAATAAATATGAATAATATTTTAAACTGTTTATTTGTAGCTTGGCTTTGATGGACTCTTCTTTGCAAGAATCGACTACCAAGATAGACAACAAAGGATATCAAATAAGAAACTTGAATTTATTTGGGAGGGCTCAAACACACTCAAAGCTGATAACCAGGTGCGTGTGTGTGTGTGTGTGTGGTGTGTATACGTGTATATTGCACACACACACACACACACATCTCTGTGAAGTGCAGATATTCACGGGTGTGTTTTATCGTCACTATAATCCTCCACAATCGTTCGAATATGAAACCGATGGTCAAATTCTCCTAGAGGTATATCGAAAATATTAAATTAGACAATTAAGTTAATTTTATTAACTTAAATTAAATTAAATCATTTAATATTATAAATTTAGATAATATTAAAGTAAACAGGTTCTAACTTAAAGTTTTGTTTAGGATGATCCGTCCAAAGGCACAGTTAACACTAACGAACGTGTGAAGTCCTTCATAGATGCTGCTAATGTCTATGTATGTTTTAAACCTAAACTTATTAAATTAATTAAATTAAATTAAATATTAATTATTGTTTTTTTTCAGGCAAATGCTTCACAAACGAATCATGTTATGTGGACAATGGGTGATGATTTTAAATATGTTAATGCTTCGGTATGGTTTGACCAGATGGATAAACTTATTCACTATGTTAATAAGGTAAACAAATTGATACCCTTGGGTGAAACTTATTGTGCTTTATTATTTTAAACACATTAGTTAAGATATTCATTTAATTCATTTAAATTCATTAATCTAATTTAAAGCTATAAATCATTTAAGTTTATGCATTTATTATTTAAGTAAAGTTTTTAAAATAATTTAATTATTCATTTCAATTTATTTAATTTAAGTTAAATTGTGAATGCAGGATGGAAGAGTTAATGCACTCTATTCAACTCCTTCAATATATTTAAACGCAATACATGCTGCTAATAAAACTTGGAGCGTGAAAACAAATGATTTCTTCCCGTGAGCAATAATATTATATATAATTAAAAATTGAATTAATCTTATTAAACATTAGTATAAAATTAAAGCTAATGTATGGAATTGAATATAGATATGCAGATGGTCCCAACTCGTATTGGACTGGTTATTTTTCAAGCCGAATGGGTTTAAAAGGATATGTTAGATTTTTAAGTGGCTACTTTCAAGTAATTAGTATATTATCATTATATATATATATTATATATATATTATATATATTATATATATATAATTTATTAGGCAGCAAAGCAGCTGGAAGTTTTGATAGGAAAAAAGAGCAGTGGTCCAAATACAGATAGTTTATGGCGTGCATTAAGTGTTTTGCAACACCACGACGGTGTTGATGGAACCGAGCAACAGCATGTAGCAAATGATTATGCAAAACAGCTTGCTGTTGGAGCCTCTGAAGTATGTTTATATGTGTGTATGCATGCGCGTGCGTGTGTGTGTGTTGTGAGAGAGAGAGTTTGATATATATTTCTTTTCTCTAGGCTGAAAGGTTATGAATGTGGCTATATCTTGCTCTGAGAGAGAGTAATGGGTGTGTGTGTGTTTTAATTAGTTGATAAAAGGTTATGAATGTTGTTATATCTTGCTTAGAGAGAGAGAGAGAGAGAGAGAGAGTAATGGATATGTGTGTGTGTGTTTTAATTAGTGATATATATTGTTTTTCTCTAGGCTGAAAAGGTTACGAGTGTGGTTATAACTTGCGGAGAGAGAGAGAGAGAGAGAGAGAGAGAGAGAGAGAGAGAGAGAGAGATGTCTGTATGTGTGTGTGTGTTTTAATTAGTGATATATACTTTTCTCTAGGCTGCAAAGGTTATGAATGCGGTTATATCTTGCTTAGCAAATGGAGGTAGCATATCCGACTGTCGTCAAAAGGAAGTCTCAGAAGACTTTGTTCAGGTACACACACACAAACACACACACACACACACGCACGCACGCACACACACACACATTTTAATTATAAATGTATTAATACTGATTAATTACGTTTTTATATGCAGTGCCCGCTTCTAAATATTAGCTATTGTCCTGCTTCGGAAGAGAAGTTGGCTGCTGAAAAGCCACTGGTATGTATAATTCTATAGTTTCTTATATAAAAATCACGCTTTGTCGAGCAGGTAATCACAGTATATAACGCTCTTGGACGGCCTCGCGATGAATACGTGCAAATTCCGGTATTGTGTGTGTGTGTGTGTGTGTGTGTGTGTGTGTGTGTGTGTGTGTGTGTGTTTTACATGAAATGTTATTAAATATTAAAGTATTTTGAAACTTTATATTACAGGTGAGCTCCAGTACATTGATAGTCTTAGACAGTACAGGAAATCCAGTTACAGCCCAGTTAAGTCCAGTAAGTAACGCAACCCTGAACCTCAGAAACTCCTATGTTGAAGCATACACCGGAACAAAACCCGGTAGCCAATCAGTATATTCGCTTGTTTTCAAAGTAAATGCCCCCCCTCTTGGCTTCAGTTCATACTCTGTGAGACCATCGAAACCAGGCGAAAATGGTAAGCAATATACGTACGTATACATGTGTGTGTGTGTGTGTGTGTGCTCTCTCTCTCTCTCTATATATATATATATGACGCATGCAGGTTCAGCTGTTATGTCTAAGATTTCTAACATAACTAAAATGGTTAATCAATCTTACTATTATTACAAAGGATACGATGGAGGAGGTCAGGTACAATATAAATCTTATTATTATGATAATATTTATTTAAATGTTTCTATTTTTTTTATAATTAATTTAATATTGATTCAATATGCAGAACTCTGGTGCATATATTATGAGACCTGCTTCTAACACTCCCGAGGAAGTTATCTCATCTGTAAGTTTACTTCATAGTCTGAGTTATATTTATACATAGTTTTATATTGTTATAGGCTTCTCCAGTTTCTATTGAAGGACCTCTCTATAGCGCTGTACAGCATCAATACTCATCATGGATATACCAGGTATTCATTAATATATGTTTAATTAATATTAGCATTATATTTAAAAGATTATATATTTATATTGATATATGATATATATTACAGGAACATAGATTCTACAATGATACTGATCAAGTGGAGCAGGAGTTTATGGTTAACTAAGATGCATTTAATAAAATTGTATATAATTACTAATATTTATATTATACAGATTGGTCCTGTTCCAGTAGACGATAAAGTTGGAAAAGAAGTAATCACAAAGTTTAATACAAACATAAACAGCAATAAAACATTCTATACAGATTCCAACGGTCGTGACTTTCTTAAACGGGTATATGTAACTCATAGTAATTATAATCCTTCTATTTTATATATATTAAATTATGAATGAATATTAATTAATTAGTTAATAATAGAATATAATAGGTGATATAATTAATAATAGTTGGTGAGTTATTCATGTTAGTTTTATTTTACATAAGTTGGTTTGCATGTCTTTAGATACTACACACACGCACGCACGCACGCACGCACGCACACACATTAGAGTTGGCTTATACAAGCTGTGCAGGTGAGGGATGAGAGGCCTGATTGGAAGTACCAAGTTGTTCAACCGGTTGCAGGGAATTACTATCCTGTAAAGTTTATTGAATATTTTATTTTATTTATTTATTATTATTTTATTTAACTATTTAACAAATTTGTTTTAAATAGGTAAACTTGGGAGTATACTTAAGAGATAATGAAAATGATTTCTCAGTCCTTGTTGATCGAGCCATGGGTGTATCAAGCTTGTCCGATGGTGAAATCGAACTCATGTTACACAGGTATATGTGTACGTGTGCGCGTGTGTGTGAGATAACGAGAGAGGTATACATACACAAACTAACACATCTTATATAGGCGTCTCCTTGCTGACGATAGCAGGGGAGTTTCTGAACCTTTGAATGAGGAAGTTTGTATTAAGTCACAGTGTGAAGGGTTGACGGTAAGTATTACATACTTGTTTAACTAATTAATTTCTGATTAAATGTTAATTACAGATTAAAGGAATGTTATACTACAGTTATAATCCAGTTAAAACAGCTGCCAAGTGGCGTCGTCTCCAGGGACAAAAGATATATTCCCCTCTCCAACTCTTCTTTAGTACCCAGGTATCTCTCTCTATAACACACACACACACACACACACACACACACACACATGCAAAAGTATTAACAAATAATTTCTATTATATTTCAGAGCAAAATGAGCACGTTTTCAGCAGTTAAAAGTGGCTATTCACTTCCCGAGAATGTTGCACTTCTTACGATACAGGTTGATAGTTCTCTCTGTCTCTCTCTCTCTCTCTCTCTCTCTCACACACACACACACACACACACACACACACGCGTTATTAAATTTTCATCATTCTTTATTTGTGCAGGAACTGGAGGATAAGAGCATTCTCGTAAGGTTGGCTCATATATTTATATTTGAGGTAATTATATAAGTTTATTCTCAGAAAGTTTGTAAAGACATTCTCATCTTAGGCTGGTGAAGACGAGGAGTTATCTAACCTAGCAACAGTGGATCTTAAGCAATTGTTATGGATGTGGAAGGTTGCGTGCGTGCGTGTGTGTGTGTACATATGAGTGATATATGTGATAAACTTATGACAATCTTCAGATACAAGGAGTTGCAGAGTTAAGTTTATCAGCAAATCAAATGAAGAGTTCGATGAAGAGGTTATCATGGCAAGTGAACGAACAAAATGGAGAAGGAAGCAAACGTGGAGGTCCTATAGATCCAGAGGGACTGCTCGTTGAGCTTGGACCAATGGAGGTGCGTACATTGAAAGTGTTTGTTAACTTATAAAACTTGATTTTAATCTTTTAATAAAACCAATTTTCATTCAAACTTGAATTTTAGCTGTTTTTATTTATACAATTATATAGTTATCAATATATAAAATAAGAAGAATGGTGACCACCAGCTAATATTCTAAGTATATATCACATGTTGATCAATCAATGGTTACATGCATCTTAACAATTTGTTGGTGCCAAAGTCAACAGCGTCTGTAGCACGCACGATTTCTCCCCTGATTCTGGGTTTTACTTTTCTCAAACGTTTCTTATTTAATAAATAATGATAATTTATGTATGCATTGGGATTGAAGTTTCAGAATTTGATCGCTTCCAAGCATGAAAAGCATGAGTTCCATTAGTATCCTCTTCTCCTTACCAATTCTCATATTATTGATTGTTCTTCTATGTCAAGAGCTTCTTCCAAGCTGGACTATTGATCACAATATCAACAAATTACATTCGAATTACTCACAAGGTTCGTGTTCGAGTAAAATTCATCAACATTTGTATAGAAGAAGTAAATTAGCACCTCCTAAAGAAGCATTAACACAATTGTGGAGATCGTATAAGGAAACACATAAGTTTTGTACTGCTCACAGAAACTGGAGTATGTTTCTCAATAACGACGTTAACGATCACTGCAGGTATTTATCATCCATTAGATATATTAGACTATATAAGTGCCATCATGTTGTTAGCGATAGGCATTTAATTTATCTCATTTAATCTTAATCTCACTCTTGTAGGAGGTGAAATGTCTATTAAATAAATGTGTATATAAGTGCATAAACACACACATACACACACGTAGAGAGAGAGAGAATAGATGGTAAGCAATGCAGGTATTTGTTCTATGTTGAGACGGACACCGGGCTGGGAAATAGAATACTGTCACTCGTCACAGCTGCATTATACGCACTCATTACAGATCGCGTGCTCATGCTGGGTACAAGAGGTAGCTTGAGCAGCATATTGTGCGAGCCCATTCAAGGATCGTCATGGCTACTCCCAAAGGAGTTTCCTATGGGAATTTTAGATACTGGACCGTCTCTAGAGACTGCAATGGCTAAGGGTTTTAATATAAGTCTTGTGAGGTTGCTGCTCGATCATGTGCAGAGTGAGAGCGATAAGAAGTTTTTCTGCGATCAAGTACAAGATCAACTGTTTAATGTCAAGAGTTTAGCGTGGTTTAGTAACCAGTACTACATCACTAGCCTGTTTGAGGTCCCAATCTTGTGGAATAAGCTTGTGCCACTGTTCAATGGTAATCATATGCAGGTAAACACACACACACACACATGTACAGCACACTAACATGTGTGGGTTTCTTATAGGTGTTTGCACAAGTGGCAAGGCTTGTGATCTTTCCCGCCAACCATGTATGGGAAATGATAATTAGGTTTTATAATAGACAATACCTTGCTTCTTCAAGCATACTCATTGGGTTTCAGGTGCGACCACACTTCAGGCCAAACATCACTGCATTTGATCCCTATATTACTCGCCTGCTCGAGGAATGCCTTCAAACAACTCTTCTCCTCCCAAAGGTGTGTGTATGCGTGTGCGTGCGCGTGTGTAGAGAGATGTAAAAACCCTAAATTACTGCAGGTGGTAGGTTACTCTACAAAGCTTCATAGAGAACAAGGGAAGTTCGAGTACTCAATCTTCGTTGCATCATTGCAAGGTAAGTATTTCGAGTACCTAAGGGACTTGTATAAGAGAGCATATACAGAAGATGGGAAAAGAATTACAGTACATAGTCTCTCAAATGAAGGCTTTGAGCAGCATACTATGCACCAAGATGAGCTTGCACTTGCTGAGATTTGGTTGTTAAGCTTTGCGGATTACATTGTAATTAGTGAGTTCTCGACCTTTGGGTATATTGCTCATGGGATTTGTGGGGTGAGGCCTCTTATGTTGGGGATTAAGGAGAATGTTGGGTGTTTTAGGAGCGTGTCTTCAGAGCCTTGTACACATTTCCCACAGAAGGCGACGTGTGTGAATGCCAATGGCACAAATTATAAGCACAGGGAATGGATTGAGAAGCATGTTAAGCGTTGTCAAGATCATTACATTGGTTTCCAACTGGTGGATTGATTTTGTACTTCATTCTAAAGTTTAATAAAAACTCAACTTGTATGTTGTGTGTGTACTTCATTAACAAAAATTATTTTGTTTATCAGTTTTAATTTAATTTTAAGAATATACATTTTTATATGGTTGAACAGTGAGATAATGAACGTGACTATCCATTTATATGTAAGATCAGCTAATGTACATATCATATTATAACAAATTAACTTTTATTAGACATTACAAAGTCCATACAAATTCTAAATTCTGTGTATCCACTTGTGTGTATACTGTGAATATATATGGGTTGTGTTTGAGATAATTACAAATGTATATACATACATACATACATTATTCATATGTTGATTATGAGATTATACATTACTTTTTATGTAACCTCTTTTTAACAAATATACTCCTGTAACATATATATAATATTGTTTATTCTTAGAAATATATTTTGTTATAGATTTATAATTCAAAAGAATACAACTTACAATTCAAATTTTACCCATGCAAGTTTTAATCCACTCATGTGCATCTATACTTTGAATATATATGGGTTTTGTTTGATATATATATATATATATATATACACACACACATACATTATTTATAATTCAAGTTAGGGTTACTGAACTTTTTTTGGGTATTCAAATTATAACTGTCTTGGCATCAGTAGCATGATAATTTGTGCCAGCAACTATTATTTTATGCAATAAAGAAAAAAGCAATTAAACATTTCAAGTAATATTAAGAGTCCATTGCAGAAGCTATAGCTTGTAGAACACTCACTTGCACCTCAAGAAACCTGATATAATCAAGAGCCTCTTGCACAAGCAGGAGCGGAGAATGCATTGTAGAACCCCCTGGAATGATCCTGGTCAGCCTGTGAATGTCTCCTGATGATCTCTTTCGATAAGAAGGAGAAGAAGAACATTTCCTGGCTCTCCTGTGCCTCTGCAGTCTGCAATTCAGTTTCCGCGGATTCGGTTTACTCGGAGAAAGCAGTGCTGCAGTGCTCCATGCCCGACCGCTCGCTGTCGACGCCAAACACCGGTTAACCAGCTGCTTAATCGCTCTGGTTTTAGCACGATCTTTCTTTCTCGACCTCGTCATCAATCTCGTAAGCCTTGGAAGCACACGCCTGGCGTATCTGTGAGTATAATATGCGTGGAACGAGCATTTCGTCATCTCGAAAACAACAAATAAATACTTATGGATGTTTCTCCACCTCGGAACGAACGGATAAACAGAACTGACTACTTAGAATATTGTGGAGGGGGGAGATCTTTTTGAATTTGAAATTCAAAAATTCAAATGGATTGTCTGGATACACACAAGTGAAACCTCGGATCGAACAAGGGAAGGTAAAGAAAATTTCTTTATATGACAGATGAAATGAAAACACACTGGTCAATTTTACTACAGACCGTATATCTTTCTGGATTCCAGCTGTAACAGGTTTATCTTCATACAATAATGCTAACGACCGCCTTAATAAAAAAAACACATACATTAGTTATACACACATACATACGTATATACGTATATGAATATACATATGTTAACAAACACCATACAAAAACGCCAATATGTAGCAGATACATATACGCAATCACCAAGCTTGTTCTAAATGATAAATGCAATACAGCCGTGAACACACACGGACTGACCAAACGAGATCCGCAGAGATTTCCTCTAAAAAATAATTCACTCTGTACACATATTACATAATATCTATTTTTATGTATTATGGTACTCTAACACACTGTAGCACGACTTTGAACTCTATAGATATGTATACACACACTCAATAACGTGTGTTATACGTATGGTAATTAGTTAACTCTAACACACAAGTGTTCTGTAGCTATGTATACAATACACACAAATACACACACACACACACACAATAACGTGTGTGTTATGTGTTAAGTTTATAATGTTACTACACCATACATGTGTACGTATGCATATATAATGTTAAATATTAAGGTTTAATGAAAAGAAAGGAAAAAACAATATACCTGTGAACGGACAGCTAAGCCACGCAATGTGAACATCAGTGTACAACGATGCAGGAAAGGGCAGACTGTTCCTTATCTCACACCGCCCTTTTTTTAACTGCCCTTTTTAACTGCCTCCATATCACGGGATCTTGCACATGCACCCACATGGGGGTAATGAATCTCCTCAGAAACATCAACCCACCACCGTACGATTCACAATCCAACGGCTAAAACGGACATCCAATCTCAACCATCAGATCACTAACACATAATTTCAATATATTTTAAAAGTAATATATATATATATATATTCTTCAATTATTCATTTTACACTTGGAGAACAACTTTCTGGGGAGGTGGTTTGTTTGACACCGAACGCAGCAGCTCCAAGCTGAATATGAGCCCCAAAAAGTGGGAAAGCAACGCATTGGCACATGCCTGCAGGTAAAGCGTCAAGCATACACTATACTGTATGTATACACATTTCCGTATACACGTATAGTATTTCCGTATATACGTATATACACATACAGAGTGTGTGTGTGTGTAGAAAGAGAGAGCCATGTCAGGAACGAAAAATATAACGCACATGGGACCTCCAGACATATGGAGAACACGTGCATGTCTCTTTCTATGTATACACATGAACACACGAATATTCTCATAATACAAAATATATATAAGAAAAAAAGAAAGGGATTATCTCGAATAAGGAAGCTAATAAAGAGGTAGAGATGGGAACATTAATAAGTACTGAATTCCAGATATTCCTGAATCAAAGGTGATGGAATGCCTACGTCTGAAACCAATGGCTATTTAAAAGATTCTATAAACCTGGACAATGTACACTCATATACATGTGCCATGTATATTCGTGTGTAACGTGTGTGTGTGTGTGATACAATATAAGTGTAATACCTGGACTAAGAAGACGTCAAGTGCGAGGACTGGGCTCTGGCCAGCATAAGGGCCTTGTAAGAAGGGTGTAGCTGGGGAGTTTAATGCTTTGGCCACGAGTAAACCGACTGTCGCTTGTAAGCCAACCACTGTAGCAGCCATGCCCAATACGTTCACGAATATACCCGTTTTCAGTTTATCAACCACTTCGTTCCTTGGAGGCGCCTGAAAAGACAAATCAACATGTTAAAAAACACGCACACACACCAGCATAGATACATACATTGATATATAGATGTATACACGTCTATATACAATAACATTTATATGTACGCTTACATGGAGAGAATATGCCGATAGTTTACATTTGTTTGGATTAATATCTATGCAAATTACACATACAGACATACATGCATACACATATATAGGCGTATTGATGTATATGTATATTCGTAAACTATGTAGCCATAGTAGTATACACACAGCCACCAAATTGATAATATTGACGTTAGCATTGACTTCGTGACTAATACATAAATAGATAGTTTAAATATATATATAGATACATAAATACATATATATAAATATCTAGAGTAGTATACATACATCTAGAGCATATATACAAAATACAAGTACACCTTGGAGGGATCATCAACTGCACCTCCTAGGCGGCCGGACAATCGCATATATCCGAAGGACCAGAAGACGGAGATGAATCCCACGGCAATCCCGGCTGCGGTTAAGTACTTGGTTACGGGTGCAGTTGCCGTACCGCTGACGAATATTGAAAAGGCTAATACACCAGCGGATACTACTGTACACAGGAATTGGCTCCAGAAACCAAGTGAACCCAGCCACTTGAAATGACGTGCGGTCTCCTCAAGGCGCTTAGCAACCTGCACAAACAAAACCATGCATTGCGATGTGTTGTCTGTGTGTTAATCGTACGTTGCACGCGCGCGCGCGCGTGCGTGTAACACATATTTTTTTACCAAAATAGTGATTTCATAGTGGCGTCAAGACAAATACAAATAAATATAAACAGGTATAAATCACAGCAAATATATGTTAAAACTGTTCCTGTAACATATTTTTACATAAAGGTCATATCATGTATCGTGCCTATTGTGTGTATTTTCACATATATACTGTTCAAATTTAGTATTTATTTTCATCGTTTTCATGCACGAAGATGAGTTCTTATAAAAAACGAGTGTAAAGTGAAAAAATCAAAAAAGATATACAACTCTTAAACAGGTGTTAAAATTGTTTTCTCTACATCTATTGAAACATATTTATATATAAATATACGTATGTATATAGCGTGTATATATTATTCAGATTGGCACTTATGAAAACAAGAACGATGAGTTTTATATCAATATTTACGTAATTACACATCTATACGTATATTATACGTACATATCTATTGGTAAGCTTGACTCTCATGTCAAACATAATCCAAACATGTTCACCAGCACTAATTATTCAGTTTAATCCAATGATGGAGCAATATACTATCTTAGAAGAAGTCGATTTACAACAACTATATACCAAATGTGAATAAGCTAGCACTTAGTCTCACAGAACACAAATGTTTACAGACAACACACACACACACACACACACACACACACCATCAATACCAAGTAGAATAACTCGCGTCAAATATACAAAACCATAAACAGAAAATGTGTTAAGAAAATCTTTTGTTCGTCCTAATATAATATACAAGAACTCCAGGCATTTTCTAGTATACATGCAGACACGCGATAAATATACACATTGATGTATATATACACATATTTGAATATACATGAAACACAAATGACAATGTAAAAGCTCTTAAACCCAATACGTTTAAGCACTTCAGCTGTTTCAAAGTGCATTCAATTGCATGCACCAAACACACGCACTTACCATGTTGCGCATGTCAGCGGGATCCTCAGTAGCAGCCGGAAAAGCCTGTTCTTGAATTCCATGCCTCGCCCGCACCTTCACAAAGAGCCGATCCTTCCCCAGCCCCGAATTCACACATCCCCTCACAAATCTACATCTCACATTCACACTCCGCAAAAGCTTGGGCCGATCCTGCAGGAACAGCCCGACATGAGGCCGCAACAACGCCTGCATACCTTCTCTTAAACCCTAAATCACATTAACCTCGCATTAATCTCTCCTTATCATCTGATCGACACGTTTCATGCCCACGCGGCAGGACGCGTGTCGGTATTTCCTGATAGTGCCACTCGTAAAGAGGTGAGAGAAAGGCCAATAAAGCATAGCAAGCGTTCTTATCGTGTTCATATCGTATATAGCTCTTGGATTTCTTGGATTTCTGTGTGTATAATTCGAATCTGTTTGTTTCTATTCTTGACTGATTATGGCGCAGTCCGAATACAACCGTCCGAGTCCGTATGTTGCTGATTCAGGTGCCGTCGGTCATCTAGGACAGCCTATATCAGGCGGATCCGACAACCCTCGTCCGGCCGATTACCCATCCCGGACTGGCGATCCCTCTCACAATGCTCCGGCCGATTACCCATCCCGGACTGGCGATCCCTCTCACAATGCTCCAACCGATTACCCATCTCGGACTGGCGATCCCTCTCACAATGCTCCTGCCGATTACCCATCTCGGACTGGCGATCCCTCTCACAATGCTCCATCTCGGACTGGCGATCCCTCTCACAATGCTCCGGCCGATTACCCATCTCGGACTGGAGATCCCTATCACACTCATCCGTCACATGACCAAGGACTTCATTACGGAGGTAAGGAAACAGGTGCCCATCCGGTAAGTGAGATGGACCGAGTGCAGCACCCTCTTCAGGCAACACACGACACCAACATCGGACACGGGCACGAGCCGTTTGAGCAGTCCCCCTACGTCCAGGCAGGGGATGCAACTGTAGCCGGCACAGGACAGGAGCGAACCGTGGGAGACAGGATGAAGAATGCCGGTCAAGGCTTCAGAGATGCATTCACTGGTTATAAGGAGAGACCCGTGGATGCACCCCAGCAGCAACACAAGCCAGGAATTGTGGAGAAAGTAAACAATGCGGTGACTGGGCAGTACCCAGGAAAGGGAACGGCTACAGGAAATGCTACAGAAGAGAATTACGCAGGACGTGCGGATCACAAACACAACACAGGATTTCCCCAGCCAGTTCCTCCTCCAGGTATGTTCAAACCAAACCTCTCTGCGCAGGATCACTACTCTCCAAACTATGATCAACCTGGTCAGCCCCATGGTACTGGTCATTCTGGTATAAGTCCCTCGGTTGGTGGAGCAACTGGTCATTCTGGTATAAGTCCCTCGGCTGGCGGAGGAACTGGTCACTCTCGTATAAGTCCCTCGGCTGGCGGAGGAACTGGTCACTCTGGTATAAGTCCCTCGGCTGGCGGAGGAACTGGTCATTCTGAAATAAGTCCCTCGGCTGGTGGAACAACTGGTTATTCTGGTATAACTCCCTCGGCTGGCGGAGCAATTGGTCACTCCGGTATAAGTCCCTCTGCTGGTGGAGCAACTGAACATGTATCATCTACTGGTGAACCGATGTCTACACCGGCTGAACCCCATGCGAGACACGACACACCGGGTGTTCACAACACAGGCGGAGCTGAGCATCTGGATACTCATGGGAGAGTTCACAAAGAAGGTCCCAGAGACGACAATGCGAAGAAAGAAGGTTTGATGACTAAGGTCATGGAGAAGCTGCATATTCCATGCGGTACTAAGCACCCTCCCAAGGACACCACTATGTAAATAGATGCAATCCATCCTATATGTTTTTGAATAAATAAACTTCGTGCATATGTACCTTACTGGATATAAACAAACTTGTTAAAGATAGAGTACAGTCCCAGCACAACCATGTCTTCGGCTACGCATTCTGGGCAATGTAAACCACTCGTCACAGCGAGGATCATACATGAGAACAGAGCTAAGTCCACCGCCATCGTACGAGCTCGAACCGCCTGCAACATATAGCTTGCCATTCATAGAGACAACCGCTGAACCCCATAAACTGCATCTGGCTCCATATAGAAGAACCGAAACTGGTATAGTCCCTTTAGCTTGCCAACTATCTCTCGCTGTGTCGTAAACCTGAAGCTCGAGCTTATCCATATCCGTGAATTTGGATCCGACCAAGTAAATAAGCTCATCAATTGCTGCACAGCCGACTATTATCCACGGCTCAACCATGTCACAGCCGGTTTCCCATGCATCGGACAATGGATCATATACCTCCACAGAAGTGAGGATCAAGGAGTACTATACCCGCCTATAACGTAGAGTTTGTTGTTTACAACTGCTGAAGCACAACAGCTTCTCCTATCGTGCATAGGAGGGAGAGCATGCCACACATTCTCTTCCGGAATGTAAACTTCTGCAGATCTTACCCGTGCTCGATCTGTAGAGTACTGCCTACATAAACCTCCAGCTACGTAGATTCTCCCGTTTATCACGCCACATGCAAATGCCTCCCTTGGCTCCATCATAGCAGCGGCTTCTTCCCATCTGTTGTGCTCGATATCATACACTTGCATGTGGTGTTTACCCATGAAACCACCCACTATGTACAGCTTGTTTCCGTGCTACAACGCATGAGAAATTGTAACAGGTGCTTGGTGGATGCGACGGGAAGGATCGCCAGCGGTTCTCCGTGGGATTATAAATCTCTGCTAAAACATTCCCCTTGTTCTCCTGCAAATTGTGGGAACCCCATGAGACGTATAAGCACTCTCTCTCTCTCTCTCTCTCTCTCTCTCTCTCTCTATATATATATATATGTATATGTATGTATGTATGTATGTATCGTACACACACACATACAACCCATGAGGTCTCTCTCACGCACACGCACATACACACACACACACACACACACACAATACCTGTACACCGCCCAAAATACACAGCCAGGGCTCCAATTTGTTCCGGCACAAGCTATACCTGAGAACAGAGGCATAACCGAGTAGATCATGGAATCGGCGGCACACCATGCGTGCGTTGGCCTGATACTGCGGTGGTAGCCATGCCAAGCATTGTAGGAGAATGTGGTCTGGAAGTGCATCCATGGCCTCTCCTCTGTTTTCATCCTCGCAAACCCTAGAATTTACATGAACCCTAAAAGCGAACCTGGTGGTCCCGCGCCCTGACTTTTCAAATTCAGAAATTAGAATATTCTATATTTAATACGGTTATATTAAATATTATAAGTCTTTTAATTTTAAATTGTAATGCATATACAGATTAGATACTTTAAAAATCATAAATCAAAAATATTAAGAGATGCATAATGTAACTATTTAATGTGTAGATTAATAATTGCACAGTTTCTTAAACAAAAACCTTAATAATTACATTGTTTTAAAGTACATTGTTTTAAAATATTATAAGTCTTATAATTTTAAATTATAATGGAAGTAAATAAATGAATTTATTTACCCTTTTAAATTAAATATGCATTATAAATTAGGGTTTATCAATGGCAATGGGAGGAGCGCCTGCGGCAGGCGCGCCATTTCAATCGCAATTGCGCTACATGAAAGCTTCACAACTTCTCAAATTGCGCGGTTCTCCTGGCCTCGCCATTATCGATGTCCGGTAATTAGATTAATAATTCACAACTTCTTGAACATATTCTGCCCTTCAAATTTATATGTATATGACATATATCCTTCTGTGTGTTTCTTTATATATATATATATATAATATATGAGAGAGAGAGAGAGAGAGAGAGGAAGAGAGAGAGAGAGAGAGAGAGAGGTTTTCACGCCCCCCCTTCCTTTGTTAGTGATTTTATATGATGCATCAATATACATGATTTGGTATATATATAAGGTTTTTTTCTAAATAAATTTTTTCCTCCTGGTTTTTAGTATTTGCCACATAATCACACAAGAGGGGGCTGGATTGTCAAAGCGTTCCTATATATAGAGAGAGATACATATAAGTATGTGTATGTATGTATATTAAGGATATGTGCGGGCTGTGTGTTTGGGGGGGGGTGGTAATTCTGTTTTCACAAAACTTAAAGCACACCATCAATATAATCCTCAATACACACACACGCGTGTGTGTGTGTGTGTGTGACACACTTTACATATTGAGGATTATACGTCTCCACACATTCCTGACAAGTGTGGTAAGCATGTGTTTATACATATTTATTGCATATATTAGATAGAAATACATCGTGTGTATGCTAGTGTGTTTTACAGCTTTATACGTGTACATATGGCACACATAATAAAACATATGCACATAC
Source organism: Selaginella tamariscina (assembly GCA_003024785.1). Classification (NCBI taxonomy): domain Eukaryota; kingdom Viridiplantae; phylum Streptophyta; class Lycopodiopsida; order Selaginellales; family Selaginellaceae; genus Selaginella; species Selaginella tamariscina. The sequence continues at coordinate 429,267 of PUQB01000097.1, forward strand.
AAACATATCCCCGATTTTATGCAGTCTTAGTTATATGTTCTCTCTCTATATATACGTCTTCACACACACCTGACAAGTGTGGTAAAAATGCAGTGTTTTACAACCTTATACGTGTACTTCATTTAAACTTATACTAATAATACATACATACACACACGTACTTATATGTGTCTGTGTAAAATGTTCTGAACCAATGTTGAATACACAAAATTCATTGAGTATATATTATAGATTACATAGTTAATCATATAATTTGTTGTTAACAAGGGACGAGGACGAGAGGAGCTACGATGGACATATAGCAGGCTCTTTACACTACGAGAGTCACGCGTTCCAAGACAGGTTACCCCAGCTCCTGCAAGACTTAAAATCCCACAAAACAGTCGTTTTCCACTGTGCACTGAGTCAGGTACACCCCAAATAATATATACATGCTTGAATATAATTCCATATCCACACACACATGGGGAATATATCCACATTATATACATACACATATGTATTATTTATATTATACACATTGGGATTGTTGCCAGGTTCGTGGACCAACATGTGCAAGAGCTTTTTTGCAATCTTTAACATCATCAAATGAGTCAAATCCTGATGTTTATGTTCTTGAGAAAGGGTTTAACGGCTGGGCTTCTTATGGTCATCCCCTTTGTTCTTGCAAGGACATCAAATGCATTAAACTCTCCTAAACAGGTCAGCACACACACGCACACATGTATCTCTCTCTCTCTCTCTCTCTCTCTCACATACACACACACACACACACAGAGGCTATGAAGATATCAACCAGTTTGAAAAGTATATAGTTAACGAATTATATTATTGGTACAGATGATGAAAGGTGAAAGCTTAGAAAACAAGGGAAAATGAGTTTGATATATATTCAATATAAACCATGTCAAATCATAATGATCAACAAACTTTGTGTGATATCATACGTCTTCATGATGGTAAACTGCACGCCTTGTTTCCTAAGCGTGTGTGTATACCTTGTGTGTATGTTGTTATATATAAAATCTTTAGGATCCTTCTCTCGTGTGAAGAAAAAAAGGAGTTTACGCTTTACAAGATCACCTGTAAATTATTAAAACCATCATTAACAAAGTATAGTTAAATCACCTGAAATTATGTGAATCATTCTCAAAGTTAACAATATATATTAATTAAAATAAATATAACTAAATATAAATGGGAAAAGCTTGGGCATCTCTTTCAGAGTCTGGAAACACCATGTGTATTTATTAAGTAAAGCTTTATGAATATTGAAATTAATTATTTAGTAAACCATGTTGTCAAAGGTCAAAAACCATGGCGGGCTCAAAAATCGATTTAATTTTTACCTCTTTCTTTGTTCTTCAAGGATGTAGAAGAGGATGGATTACTGTGCCAATTACGTTTCCTTTGATTAATAAACCAATTGTTTATCTGCTTCAGCTCTAGTCCGGTTTCCTGGACAAGACGTGCCTTGTCATCTTCCTGCATATACGATAGAATGTAAATTAGTAAATTAATTTAAAAATAAAATTAAATAAATCTTTTAAATATTTAAATATTTTAGTAAGAATGTACACAGGGTCCATTCCCACCGATGGATACGGCCATTTGGAGTGTGCATGCCACCAAGACTTGAGTACAGACGTTGTATCGCCTGGAAGTTTGCCTGCTCTTCTTTTTCTCAGTATTTCTTCCCGTACATCATTTATTTTTGCCTTATATCCCTGCTTATATATTTAAAAAATTAAATGAACATTAAAAAATAAATAAATATTAATAATTATAAATTTTCTTGCCTGTTTTAATTCAATCTTGAGCTCGTGTCTGACCCGCTCCATGAGAGTCCGTTCAGTCTCAGTTGGGATCAGCGGTCCAAAGCCAGTGAAATCGTGGCCGTCCATATTCGTATCGTAGTATCCTGAATCGCTATCCGCTTGGTCGTCTTCATCCTCGGACATGGTTGCCCCGGTTCCCTCCCCCGGAGATACACCTGCAAACAGAATACTAAATATATACATATACTCGATCCTCAGAAGCTCTGCAATATATACTGACCTGTTAGTGTGAACAAAGATTGTTCTAGTTCCCAGCATGCGACAACTGCTTCCATAGCATGTACTCTAACATGTTGTTGTAGCTGTTCCTTGAACGACCGCAGCAAAGTCACATAGTGTGCCTGCAGTAAAATCGCTAAGTTTAAAATTTGAATCCCACATGAGGAACACGTACCATGAACTCGTTAACATCGTCTTTGTCTTTGGAGAAGCTCTGGTCCCCAGCGAGCATGGAATACTTATCTGCAACCTGATGGGAATGCTCCAATTGCGCATCAATCTTAGGCAACTGATCTACAGGAGTGGCAGTCCTCAGGCAGGCAATATGGGCAGAGAGGAGCTGCTCGTACAAAGGATGTGTGACTATGTCCGCCTTGAGCCTCGCATTCTGCCACGCCTTCGAATCCCCAGCTGCATCTTGTTCTTCTGAGACTAGATCCCCACCACTATTAGCTGCAGGATTGTCACTGTTGTTGTTCGGATCATCCCCCAGATCTGCAGACCTCGAAGGCATCTGCAACCACTGGTTGTAATTACCTTCCGACTGGCGGAGTGAGACGCTGCTCAGCCATGTAGGGCCCTTCTGCGCAGTGGAATCTGCATCTGCCTCATGCTGTTGCTCATTGCTCGAGTTCGTGCCTGTAGTCGCCTGCTCCTTGGAAGTGTCCTGCAATTGCTGCATGCTGCTGGTGCGGGGCAAGTTGAAAGCGGCCATGAATATATTATCTATTTAAATTCTGAAAATGTGAAGAGAATGAATAATAAAGAATTTTGGAATTCTTCATTTCCTTTCTGTAAACTGTCTTCTAGTTCTCCCTGTTTACTGCAGCTAAAAAATAGATGTGTATGTCTTGTTACAGGCTCATCAAGCTTTGTCTTGCTCACAGACAGAATGAAGGAGGAATTCGCGGTATACTGACAAGGAACACATGTGTGTTTATAATATATATCTAGCTTTTCTGAATCTGACTTTATAGCTTTCCTGCAGTATTTTCGATCTATAGAAACTTGGAAAAGGGAGCTAAATCTTGTAAGAGAAGGGTCTTGGGAAAAGAGGAAAGGCCTTTCTACCCTTCTCTTTTACTTTCTCCGACCGACTACCCACCACAGCAATGGAATAAAGCTCCACGGACGGGATCTTCTACTTGTTTAACTCGCTTACGTCTTCCTGAGTTTTCATTTGTTTTTGAATATAAATTTCAATCTCCGCAGGGAATTTGCTCATATTTGCACGGAATTGATGTGAAATTCATTGAATCTTGTTAGTTCTGGAAGCAGGAGTAGAAAAAACATGGATTCGACTTGCACACTGTTCGAAAAACGAATTCCTGCTACTGGCTGCGCCACCATGACCAGCTCCGTTACCGAAATTCCGTCTCCGTTCGCCTGACAGAGCCACAAACTGACGGATCTATAAAATCCACGGCTATAACCCCTCCACGTTCTCTAAATTTCAGGCTTTCTGACGTACCGTTAATTGTCCAGCGACTCACGGAGCCCACGTGGCGCTGCATCAGCCGGCATTTTTTATGTGGTAAATGTACGGTCAGCCGGCCACTTAAACGTGGATGTGATGGGCGACGGCGGGCAAGTGCCGACGTGGCGGCCGGTATCCGCCACCTGTCACGGTCAGGAGACAGGCTGGCTCTCGCGCGCGTGCCGGGCCGGGCTGCTGTCGGTTCGAATCCCCGTCGGAAACCGGGCCGGGGCCACCTTTAGGGCTAGGGTACGGTCTGCCCTAAAGGCAGGGGAATTGTTAAGTTGTTAAAGAAGGTGGTGGGGATTTGTTTACGTATGAATGTGATTGACAAGGATGGGCCTTGATTGATTGATTGACTGAGTTGATTAGTTTATTTCTTAAGGGTACTACATTAAATTAATAATAGATATACAATATACAAGTATCATATAAGACAAGCATAACCACTATAGATCGTGGGTATCATGAGATGTACATGTATACATGTATATATATATTACGTAGTTTACATTCACGCCTGGGTGGTTGACATTTTAAACCTTTGAAACTAGTAAACATCTATATGTAAAAAGGGTTAAAGGGCAACTAAGGGTTAAGGTTAAAGGTAAAGTGGCAAACCCAAGTCAACACATTGGAAGCAGCAATTCAACGATGAATTTCTCGAGTCCAACGCAACAGTATTATTACTCATGACCAATAATACTTTGTATATACTTATTCTATTTAGTATTATGTTTTTCAAAGAGAATGTAATTAGGTCACATGGGTTTAGGGTTTAGGGTTTAATACGAATACACATACGTACAGTATACGTATATTCATTAGAGCTGTCTCCTTCCTTTCACATGGGCTTGTTCAACCAACCAACAATGGAAATTCTAAACACTTAACAACTTTGGGGGTCATATAGAAATTATCACGATTGGATTGAGCTGCATTTGTCAAATTTACAATGCGTACGCATACTTCTTTCTACCAACCATTTCTTTTGACAAAAAACGACGAAGTAGGAGCCTACCAATACGTAGACGTATGTATATACGTGTGTACCTAATGTAACCTTATGTAAGGGTTACGGGTAATGTAACCCTAAATACATGTACGAAACCCTAATTATAAGAGTCAATTATAATCATCAACATTTCGCCGACTTTTTCATTGCAAAGTTTGACAAAAACAGCTGAGTAGGTACCGACGTATAGTAACACACACAGTGTATATTATAATATACATATTTTGTGTATTGTATGTGTAAGGCACATATAAAAACGTTTCAACTTCTGAATTGAGTATTATCTCAACAGTGATTTCCTTAATGCGATGTGATAATCTATATATTATATATTAATAATATTAATTTAAGCGTATATATACAAAGTAAGGTGAACTTTTTTACAATAGAAAAGCTTCTTCTAAGATTCCTTTGCTTTTTGGTGGCACATCACATGAATGAGCATCTCAAAAAGTTCTCCATTAACAATGACTAACCAAGTTCTATCCATAATATATATGTGTGCGTGTGTGTACACGCATACATATATATACATACAGCTCTGAGGTTTACATATAGTACATATGTATACGTTGGCTAGTTCGAATAACAAAAATTAACGCACTCTAGCTATATAGATATTATATGAATATGTCATTTCAAAGCGATGTATATTGTGCCTCATTCAACAGACAACTATGTCACACACACAACACAAACATTTAATTGTTATAGTGTGTGTACATATCACTTTGAAATGACATATTATATAATACTATGTGTGTGTGTGTGTGTTTGTATGGATATTTGTTGGTTAAACGTGTTTTAGTTCGAATAGCAAAATTCTAGCAGTGTATATTCTAAGAATATGTTAGCCTCATTTAACAAACTATTCTTATGCACACACACACACACACACATGCGAGTATATCTAGCTATACGTGTGTGTGAACAGCTTATGTGCATAGTGTGTTAAGTTTAAAAATGATACACAGACAAACAATGTATATCTGGCTATATCCACGTGTTAAATATTAGGAGAAAAAAGCTTACAGACACAAACTGGAGGGGAGCGGATTTGAACCCATCGCTTTAAGGTTATGGGCCTCGCGAGCTACCAAGCTGCTCTACCCCGCGATTCATATAATAAAGAACCAATGGTTTTATAATAAACAAATAAATAAAATAAATATCTTTATATAATAAGCTTAGGGCATGTTTTTGCATTTGATAGCTATGGCGGGTGAGGAAGGCGAAGATTTGTGTGCTCAATCAGGTGGGGATGGCGGCGGCGGCGGCGGCGGCGGCGGCGGCAACAAGGGGTCAAGCGCTGTTCGGGGCTTCGTAATCAAGGCGGTATGCATTCTGGGCGGTGTCTTTCTCATTCGCAAGCTCACCAAGGCAAAGACTCGATGGGATCACACTCGCTTCGTTGCCGATGCACTCACTGGCGAGAAGGTAAGCTCATATTATCGCTGCATTCACTCAGTTCATCACATTACACACACACATACAGTTTTTGTCCTCGGGATACGTGGAGTATGAGGTAAACTTCATTACATCCGCTAAAGACATCCATGGATATCTGGAATATGGCATGCTCTATATATAAATACGTATGTTTATGTGTGATGGGTTTCGGTTTCCTATGCAGTTTTCCCAGGAGCAAGCAGCAAGAGATCGGATGACATATTTCAATCTGAGGTAAGCTTGTTCATTCATTCATTCATTTTATATACCATGTACTGGTTATAAAAGATTATTAGAATGATGTTGATAAGTTTTCAGTGTTTACCTGCAGAATGTTAGCATGCCCAGCGACTGTTCTTGCCGATGGTTCACGGGTTCTGTACTTCGAGCAGGTATACATACATGCGCGCGCGTGTGTATGTATCTTTTTTAATCTCCATATGTAGTATATGTACATCTTAGTTAATGTTAAACTTTTTCAGAAAATGTAGATTCATTTTGTATATTGCTGCTAAGAAATATAATTTATCCAAGCTACAGCTATATATGGCACGTGGATATATACGTTCATATGCATACAAAAGCCACAGACACGTACATTCATATAGAGACGAATATGTGGATGTGGAATCTTAACTACAATATTAATATATACATTTGTCAGGATCTAATATATTAATCTATACAGCTATAAACAGCACCCTTATATTCGTTCTAGAATATGGACAACTAACGCTTTTACATAAGTAAACGCTGACGTAAATGCTTATATACATATACGCATAATGTACGTGTCTTTATACTGTAATTTTTCTCTGTGCCATTGATGACCAATAATATGTTTCTGCTCCATTTCAGGCTTTCTGGAGAACGCCGGAGAGGCCATATAGGCAGGTAAGCTAGGGTGGTGTGTGTGTGTGTAGCAAGTTTTGGTGTCTAATGAGTTACGTGTTTATTAGAGATTTTATGTAGTCAAGCCGTGCCCGAAGGAGATGAAATGCGATGTGGAGGTGTGACGTGTGTTGTGTGTGTATGTGTGTTTATACATATGTATTTATGCAGGTAGCGTCTTACGCTGTTAGAGACAATGAGGAATACAAGAACTTCTGCGAGCGGCCAAAGGATCAAAGACCACAACCTGAAGAAGTCCCGGGGGTTCTCTCTCTCTCTCTCTCTCACACACACACACACACACACACTCTCTCTCTCTCTCTCTCACGTATTGTTTACTCTTAACAGGATATTACTGAACACTTGAATTCTGTCTATCTTTCACGCTGTGAACGAGGCCAACGGTGTCTTTACGAGGGCTCAACTCCCCCTGGAGGCTTTCCCAATAACTGGGTAATATTTCTGTTTACATATGCTGCCTATGTATGCATGTGTGCGTGCGTGAGTGCGCGTATGTGTGTCTGACATGTATCTAACAGTTGCGCTTTAAATCGACACTATCAAATATCACACACACGCAGCGTGTGTAGCACTTTTACATATGCACTACACCAGATGTGTTTGTGTATATAGCTAATGTTTAACTTCGTGCCTATGTAGAACGGCGCTACAAGATGCACGTCTGAGTTAACTATCTTCAAAAACGGCGAGATTCATTGCTGGGACCGTGCTTACGACGACGAAGGCAACCAGGTCTCTCTCTCTCTCTCACACACACACACACTCACACAGACGCACGCACACGCACATTGTGTATTATTAAGCTTCCTATTTACGCAGGTGTGGGGCGTGAGGCAAGGTCCATACGAATTCAAACCAGCGAGCTCAAAAAGCAGGCCATTCATTGACTTGCCATCTCCTAGTGTTGACAACGAGTTAAACTAGTAGTTTAGGTTAATAATCTCAATTAACCTTAAGCAAATGTACAGATTCAGCATATTCGAGGATCTAGCCTTTTAAAATGTTAAATAAAACAGGGGAACCCTAATGAGATTTAGGGTGTAGTAAAGTATGCACAGTGACGAAGAGAATGAGCGAGTAGATGCGGACGATGAAGGGGAGGAGGATGAATCCGAGGAGGAGTCCGAGGAAGAACAGGATCCGGATAATGAAGAAGAGCCGCTGCTCAAGTACCAGCGGATGGGCGGGAGTCTGTCTACAGTCCTCTCTGCGGATACGGCGTCGTGTATAAGCGTGGCGGAGCGGCTAATCGCTCTTGGCACGCACGGCGGCACTGTTCATCTGCTCGATTATCAAGGGAATCAGGTCAGTTCTCTTTGCATCTCATTAATCCGGTATGTGTTCGTGTAGATTTCCTGCTTCCGAAATTTCATTCTGTTGATAAGCCTGTTGAAAATGAGGATAATGTTGGCAAAATCTCCATTTTCCGGATTCCCTAGGTAGAACATTGGGCATTTAATGTAGAGTATGAGAGTCCCGTTTTTATGAATATGGACAGGTTTAATAGCTGCAGATACAGCATTGAGTTTAGATCTATCATAATAACTGTGTCTGAGTATATATAAACCACTTTAGATGTGTATGCATATAGAGGTGTAAACCACACCAGGATGTTCTTGTAGAAGACGAGCAGACGAGTTTAATTTGTCTGTTATAATGAAAATTCTCTTACTGTGCCTATAAAACTCAGCAGGAGGAGATCAGTATTATGATGTTAAACCTTTTAATGAAACCAGGTTAAGGAGTTTGCGGCACACAGTGCGACTGTGAATGAAGTGAGCTTCGATGCAGCTGAGGAGTTTGTGGGCAGCTGCAGTGACGATGGGGCCGTGGTTATCAACAGTCTGTATACAGAGAAATCCGAGAGGTTTAATTATCATCGACCCATGAAGGCAGTCGCTTTAGACCCGGATTACATTAAAACGAGCTGCTTTGCTGGTGGTGGGTTAGCAGGACAACTTATTCTCAATAGTAAAGGATGGTTTGGCTCAAAAGATCAGGTTGGCATAGATATACACAAACATATATAGATAAGATGTGATTATAAAGATATACATGTAATTATTATAGCATATAAAAGTGAATGTAGTACACTCATGCATAACACTATTTAGAAAAGGCTACAATTTGTTACTGTTTCTTTTTGTCACAAGGTGTTGCACGCTGGCGAAGGACCAATACACGCTGTCAAGTGGAGAACGAGCCTTATAGCATGGGCAAATGACGAGGGCGTGAAACTATTCGACACCGCTTTGCAACAAAAGCTTACGTATATTGAAAAGCCCAAGAGTAGTCCACGTGCTGAACATGTCCGCCCTCATCTAATCTGGCAGGTATGCGTCATCCACTGTCTTCATTCCCTTAAGTCCTTAAGTTAAACTCTATATATCCCTTAGATGCATATCTTACATAAACAATACATATTTATCTTCCTTTTCAGGATGATGTAATCCTGTTAATTGGTTGGGGAAGCTGTATAACGATTGCTGCAATACGTGTGAAAGGAAATGATCGAATCCCAGATGCATTCACGTTTGGAAAGAGGCTCAACCTGCTACCTGGAACGAAGTACGTTGAGATAGTGGCTAGGCTACAAACGGACTATTGTATATGTGGACTGGCCCCGTACGGGGACGCTTTGGTGGTTCTGGCATACATACAGAAAGAAGACGGGAGAACAGAAGCACCGGCTTTGTCGTATTCCCCTAAGCAGGTACATGCTGTGTGAGGTTGAGTTTTTTTTTCTATGTGAGCGTTCAGAAAACATCATTTTGACAGAATTGGGATTCGTAAGACAGGACATGCCCAAAGGCCTGAGGTGTGCATTTTGACGTGGAAAAAGGAGCAGCTGGCAGCTGATGCACTCCCCATACATGGTTATGAGCACTACAAGGCGAATGATTATGCTCTTGCGCATGCTCCTTTCTCTGGTGAATTTATGTTGCATGCTCTTAGATTGTAAAAATGCTTTCTATATTATAGTTATGTATCGTATTGTTAATTATATCATCCTTGTATCTAAAACAGTATTTAGTAACACATCCTAGTGTATAGTGCTAGAATTCTAATATACACCCACCTGGTATCGTTACTTCTCTCTCTGTGCGTGCTATACAATTGTTCGATGTGTCACACAAGAAATTCATGTTATTGTGTATAGTGCATTGATATAACAGACATGTTTATAGATGATTTAATGCACTTATGCACACTCACACATATAAAACATGTTTGGATAGGAAGTAGCAGAGAGGGAGGACAATGGAGTCCTGGGGACGAGCCTCTGTATTACATTGTGTCTCCAAAAGACGTAGTTATTGCCCGACAAAGGTTGGTTTCTCTTCCATGGTTTATTTTTAAGCTTCTTTGTGTAACAGAGATATTGAGGATCACATTGGATGGTTACTAGAACATGGTTTTCATGAGAAAGCACTTGCAGCTGTGGAAACCGTAAATGTTCGGACTGAACTTCTAGATCAGGTAATTGGTACTACTTAATGCATAGGTGTATATCATGATAATGCGATTTATTATATTTGATTGATTGTATATATACGTATATACGTGTATGTATATATGCAGGTGGGAACAAGATATTTGGATCACTTGATACTAGGGAGACAATACGCTCGGGCGGCTGAATTATGCCCAAAGGTTTTGCGAGGCAGTGTTTCAGCTTGGGAAAGGTTTTCAGTTTATATAGATTGCAACACACACACACACACACACACCACAGTAATGTAATTGGTTTTATGAATTAGGTGGGTATTCCATTTTGGTCAGTTGAGACAGCTGCATGTGTTGGCTCCTTATATACCTGTCACAAATCCGCAGCTCCATGACACAGTTTATGAAGTGAGTTGCTTAGTATAGAACATCATTAAGAAACCTGATGTTCGAACCACTTGTCAAGGTTGTACTAAACGCCCTGCTTGTCAATCCTGCTTATCATCAACAACTTTTAGAAGTCACTCGGAAATGGCCAAAACATATTTATTCTGTTTCAACAATTATCTCAGCCATTGAATTTCAGTGTAATACCGGTGGAAAATCTCCAGCACTACTCGAGGTATTGATATATGTGTATACACATACATTTTTAACCATTATATACAATCTGTGTATAATGTCTAAATAAAAATTTGCAGGCCCTTGCAGAACTTTATAACTACGAGGGACAAGTCGAGAATGTTTTAAAGGTTTACCTTGAGGTACTACTCTCTCTCTCTCTCTCTCCCTCTCTCTCCCTCTCTCTCTCTCTCTCATGCAATTCTTTCTGCAGCTACAAAAGCCGAGTGCATTTGATATTATCGAGAAACACCACCTTTATGACGTTCTACATGGCAAAGTAAGCCCTTTAATATTACATATAGTCAGTTTTATGGTTATTATTCTCTGAGCTTACACAACATGAGCACAATGGTATTATGTTATCAACGTACATACGTACTGTTTAACGTATGAATACTGCTATGTTAACATATAGTTTACAATACCGAAAACGATAAGTTCAATCTCTAAATCATAATGCACGAGGAAACAGGACTCTGATATACACATCGTTTATTCATCTTTATCGTGTGGCTCAGATCAATCTTCTAGCAAAGCTAGATGGAAAGCGGGCGATTAATTTGCTGATACGACAAAAGGATAAAATCGCTGCTAATGAAGTTGTTAAGGCGCTAACACAAGACAACTCTGATAGGCATCTTCTACATGACTACTTGCATGCACTATTTGAAAAGGATCCAGATGCTGGAAAGATGTATCATGATTTGCAGGTTTGCACCCTGTTGTATTGTTGATATTATGTTATGGTGTCTGAACATATATAGATGTATCCAAGAGTATGTGAGTGCCATGTCTTTAGCAAGAGAAATACATGCATCCGCATGTGCGTGTGTTTATGTAGATGTTCTTTGTACATCTGTGTAATCAGTATATCGTCATGTAATAGTAATTAAGAAGCGTATTATTTACTATCTTAGTATATTACATTCCTACGATACAACATTGCTAACCTGTATTACTTCTTGTAGGTGGATCTTTATGCGGAATTTGAACCAAATCTTCTACTGCCGTTTCTCCGTAGCAGCCAGTATTACAATCTTACTAAGGTAATTAGTTGATTCTCTCTCTCTCTCATGTTTATTTGTATTACAGGCATATGAAGTTTGTACAAGACGAAACCTTGTGAGAGAGAGAGTTTTTCTCCTTGGACAGATGGGAAATGCCAAAGAGGCATTAGTTTTGATCATTAATAACTTGAAGAGCATGCAAACCGTAAGTTTATATGATAATGATATTACATATGATAATATAACGTGTTATATATATATATATATATAATATATATATATATAATATATAGACAAACACACAGCTTTACACACATGTATTAATGTTTATTCACAGGCCATCGAGTTTGTGACATCACGCAACGATGAGGATCTTTGGAGAGAACTTCTCAATCAAAGTTTACGGAATCCGGAAATGGTTGGTATTTTTTTTGAGTATTAAAACTAAATGTTTAATATTATGGTAGATTTACTTATCTAAATATCACTGACAACAAATATATGCAGACTGGAGAGCTTCTAGATCACACTGTTGGTAACATTGAGCCAATGCAAGTGATAAAGAGAATTCCAAATGACATGCCTATTCCACGGTAGTTATATAATATGTTTTATATGACAAATGAATGAATATATTTATATATAGGACTTACATATTACATACTGTGGGTTGTAGATTGAGGGACAGACTGGTGAAGATATTCACAGATTACAAGACAGAGACTTCGCTCCGTCTGGGATGCAATAACATTTTGAAGGTGAGAAATACATACACATACACATCTAAGAGTGTTTAGCATACACTATGGATGATGCCAAGAGTTGTTTTGGTCGTGCGTTGTATGTTTGCGAGTATAGAGAGAGAGGAGAGAGCAGCAGTACTTACAAATGTGTAAGGTGTACAGGCCGATCGAGTAAACTTGCACAGGAGATATTATAATGTGGCGCATGGTGCTGTATACGGTGGAAAGAGCAGCTGCTGTCAATGCAACCAATCATTGGAGAGTCAGAATGTAGATGTGATCACATTCTTTGTGGCCATTTTTACCATGTCACTTGCTTACAGCCAGATTCATCGGACGGTTCAAGTGAATCAGGCAGTCCAAGAATATTCTATCAGGTGACTATAGTAATATATTACTTCCATATACATTTGCAGAATCATATAAATGTATACGTACACGTTATGTCTGATCATGAAATATAAATTGGAAATAGTGTATAGTACTTATATATATATATTATATTATATATATATATATTACTGAGAGAGAGAAGTTTGTATGTTTATTTTATTGTGATATGATTCAGGAGGAGGTGGAGGAAGCGAGCAAGCGATGTGTGCTTTGCACTAAGGAAAGCCAAAAGAAGAAGGTTAGCAATGGCTTTGTTGTTTAAGGGAGGGATAATCTCCTTGTATTTTTCCATTATTATTATTATTATTTCATACTGGAATATGACATTTGTTTTTAATTTGAAATGAAATAATCTATATATCCATATTATTTCAAACGTTTGGTTGGGTCAGTAAAATATCGACCTTTTGATATATATTTGTTTATAATTTAGAATTGCCTATATTATATATGTATCTCTCTTATAACTTCAATACTGCAATATATTTATATGTATTTATTATATAATACCCTAATTTTGACAATGGCAGTCAGGGGCCCTCTTCAATACTTCGTGGCGGCAGCAATCTCGCAGTTAAGGTTCGGATTTGAGAGAGAGAGAGAGAGAGGATTTTATATAAGATTTCTTTATTGCCTTGAATTCATGGGTCGTAGCTATCATAAGTCCATGTTTATTTGTGTGTGCGTGTGCATGTGTGTGTGTGTGAGAGAGAGTGAGAGAGAGTGAGAGAGAGAGTTTTAAATAAGATTTCTTTGTTGCCTTGAATTCATGGGTAGCTAATAAGTCCATATATATATTTCTGGATGGATTAGTTTTGTGTTTGTGTGTGTGTGTGTGAGAGAGAGAGAGAGGGGTTTACTGGTGAGTGTTTAGGAGCCGAGAGAGCGAGCTTCAGGGGGTGATGGACGTGCTCAAGCCTGGGCCTTTGGGCATCAAAGAGCACAAATTCACACAGGCAGAGATAGCCAGAGCCCAGCAAGCTGTGAAGCGTGCCCGCGAGAAATGGGCTATGCATTACAAGTCTGAATAGTTGTGATTTGCTCCTACATAATGAGGTAATTTTCTCACACACGCACACCACGTATACACCAGCAGCGTGCTCGTATTTATGAATGCTATAATATAATTAAAATCCTAAATGTATTAGTATATTATGTTCGAATTTTAAAAGTGGATAACATAATAAAAAAGAGGAAAACCTATGGTTTTTATATTTAACTTAGTATAAATAATAATTTATATATGTGTGTGTGTGTGTGAGTCTTGGGAGGGGGGGGGGGCGTGTAAATGCATATATATATATATATATATATATATAGTGTGTGTGTGTGTGTGTGTGGTGTGTGTGTGTACCATGATTCAATGGGTAAAACTTCTGTAAACTAGGCTGCAGCTATGGAGTATTTTGATAAAATTGATAATGTTTGCATAATAATCAACAAGATTCATTAGTTTACAGAAGTTTATCTTATTGGTGTGTGATATAACTTGGAATGAAGAATGTTTTGACTATATTATGTAATGATGTTAAAAATCTTTGATTGACATTTCACAATAACCTTTAACAAAGTTATTAATTGTGTTGTTTAATGCAATAATTAATTATTTGAAAGATAATTGATTGTTTAAAAGTTTTTCAAAGCAATCACATTCATTTTGTTAAGTACATTTATGTTGTAGTAATAGCATCATCACTAGAGCATAAATAATATTTATTACCTTTGTGGTTCAATTCTCATGGAGTGTTAGAGTCTATTTAATCACATATGAATTCTAAGTTATGATTCTTTTTTTAGTATATAATGAGATGAAAATATAGAATTATGAAGGCGAAAACGTAAAAGTATTAGTGAAATACGGTCATGGAAGTAGTTATCGTGAGGAGGTTGTATAATTAACTCAATAGGAGTTATGGATATAAATAGACTAAAATAGGACTAAAAAGGCATCTTAAAAATACTGATTATGTATCATTATATGAATATAATATAATATCTTCTTGCTCTCACTATGGTATTTTGAATTATTTTATGTCTTTTCTTATTATTTATAACTCTTGTTTTTATTGCAACAGGATTCGACCTGTTACATATATCATCATCTTATAACCTTTTAACGTTTGATTTCTATCTTTTTTTTTTTTTTTTTTTTTCGTTCTTCCCTTATTATGGGTGGACAGTAACGACCACTATTATGATTCTAGTTCTAGTTTTTTTTTAACTTAATAGTGAGGCAATCCACAATTGATAATGTGGACCTCTAACTACATCTAAGAAGTAGTGTTATAAAACTAATAGTTTATACATGTACAATGGTGCTTTAGGTCATTGGTGGAAACTATCTGTTAAAGGCCAAAAATATAACATATAGGAACTGTATACATAGGACTTTCCTACGGTGGAGGAATAACTTGTAAGAAAGTAGTAGTAGGAAATATCCTATGTACAGGAAAAATCTTACAGCAGTAGGAAAATCTTATGGGATAGGAAGGATCCTACGGTTGCAGGAAGCAAACAGTTATGACGGTTGGAGGAGGACAGGATTCGGTTAGGGCAAGAGAAGGGAAGAAGGAGAGAGAGACTATGGAGGCTATGAAGGCTATGGAGAGCAATGCATATGAGAGAGAGTATCTTAGGGAGAGAAGTAAGTCTCCACACTTGCTATTTCTTTGTATTCATATAGTAATGCAAGTGCATATTTATGGTGTATTGTGAATGCTTATACATGGCAATGACAAAAGCAAAATCCTATCCTTGACCTTAGAGACGAAATAAGTATCTATATAGAGCTCTCTATTGGATGAAATCCTTACACTTTAACTTGCAAAGCTTTTCCTGCGCCGTGAACAGTGATTTCTGCACACATGAAAGTTTTGTATGTTAACACATGGCGACCACGGAGGGATTTCACCATTGTTGTGGAGGAATTTGTTGAATTCCTAAGTGAGAAGTGACATAGCTCTGAGAGAAGAAGTGTGTATATATATGATGATGGATGGAGCCTTGTGTCACGACCCGATACAGGATACAGGATACGACATACAGGATTCAGCCTACAGGATATGCGATACAGGATTTCGGCCCGCAGGATATTCCCACAGGATATGCCACAGGATATTCCCGCAGGATATTCTCACAGGATATTCCCGCAGGATATTCCTACAGGATATTCCTATAGGATAAGGATGACCAATTTTGGCTAGTGACTAGATTAGGCTCATGACCAGATTAGCTTGGAGTTGTGAGCATAAAAGCTCCGACCTAATTGTTGTACAATCAGTTACAATCAACACCAGTCATTCTACGATTATTCTTGTTCCTTGTTCTTGTCTTACTCTTTGCCTCCTGCTCCTGTCTTGCTCCCGGATCCTGTCTTGTTCTTGGATCCGTCCTGTTCCTATTCCTAGTTCCTGTCCTACTCTCGATCCTGTTCCTGAGTCAAGCCTTCCTGTTCTCGGAATCCTACTTGCTTCCTGGTTCCTGGATCGTGGCTTGACAGTTTGATTGTAACTCCTTTCATAGCTCTTTGTTTCCCAGCTACCCTTTTTTTTTTTCCTTGATTCTTTTCCTTCGTTTTTCTCCTTTCTTTCTTTCATACGATCATGGCTGATTTTGAGCACTTTCAACGCGAGCACCAAATGTTGCTTCATGAGCTGGCCACTTTGCGCCAAGTGGTCACCGATCTACAAGGCTCCACCCATGCGGCACATGCAGCTGCTGATGCATCCTCCAAGGCTGCTGCGCAGGCTCTCTCTCAGGCATCGGTGGTTCCTTCTTCATCGAACTTTTCTCCGGAGCCGAAGATCAGCATGCCAGAGAAGTTCAGTGGCAACCGTGCCGATTTCCAAGGTTTCCTGAATCAGATCCGGCTCTTGATCCGCATGCAACCACGCCGCTACTCGACGGATGCACAAAAGGTTGGCCTTTTGGCATCCTTACTAAGTGGATCTCCACGAGCTTGGGTTGCTCCCTTGCTGGAGCGTGACGACCCATTGATGGAAGACTTTGAAGGTTTCGTGGCTGCCTTTGAAGCCTGCTTTGGAGATCCTGATAAGTACCGTTCTGCATGCACAAAGTTACGGAGGCTCACACAAGGATCCAGACCAGCTTCCGTTTATGCATCCGAATTCCAGCAATTGTGCACGAACATTCCATGGGACGAGACTGCATTGATCGAACATTTCCGTTTTGGGCTGAAGGACGACGTGAAGGACCTTCTCCTTACGTTACCGGATGCCCAAACGTTAGCGGAGATCATGCAACAGGCCGTTCGCTGCGACAACCGTTTGTTCGAGCGCCGTCAGGAAAAATTCCGTCAGCAGTTCCTGCCAGCCAACCCTGTAGCCGTAGCACATGTTCCTGCGACACCTTCTGGAGCAGTTCCTATGGAGGTTAACAATTCCAAGCGTGGCCCACTTTCAACTGCTGAGAAACAACGTCGACGGGGTGAGAACCTATGCTTGTATTGTGGTGCAGCAGGACACAAGGTGGCGGAATGTCCTAATAAAGCCAGGAAGTTCAAGGCGCGTGAAGCCGAAGCTGAAGTTCAGCCGGAAAACTTCAATGTCCACTTCGTCTAGGAGCCGCGAAGTTGGACGTAGGTGCAGGCTCCATTGGTGCTACTCATACCATTCCATCACTCAAGTTTCCTGTACACATTCGCCTCAATAATCGAGAGCTCAAGGAGTTTGCCCTGTTAGACACTGGTGCAAATGCATGTTTCATGGATGACACTTTTGCAGCTCAGCATGGCATTCCGGTGGTGAAGTTGAAGCATGCAATTCCTGTAGAGGTGGCCGATGGTCGTTTGATTGCTTCTGGCGCAGTTACCCACGCTACCACACCTCTCTCTTGCAATCATGGTGCATTCAACTGTTCGATTTCCTTCAACCTGATCAAGACTCGGTCGACTCCCATCATTTTTGGCATGCCATGGTTCGTTGTTGCAAATCCGCAGATCGACTGGAGGTCTAGGACGCTCACGTTTTCCTCTCCAACAGCCAGGATCAACCCTGTACCTTCCTGCGTGCAGGATACATCCTTGGTGTCTGAGGCAGTACAAGCTACAGGATTGACCGTGCCTGTTCCTGTACCAGTGTTGAAGACTCCTGCTCGACAGGATTCACCTCATGTCAGTTCCTCAGCACATCCGCAGGCTTTCTCCACTCCTGTAAGTTTGCGGTGTCCTGTACAGGGTTCTTCCAATCCTGTATCAGTGTCGAAGGTTCCTCCTCAACAGGATCCACCTCCTGTTGATCCATCAGCACATTCACAGGCTCTCCTCACTCCTGTGCATCCACGGACTTCTGTACAGGATTCTTCCAATCCTGTACACTTGTCAACATCCACATCTGTTTCTTCCAATCCTGCTTCTTTTCATTACTCTGTTTCTATTCCACCCCCCAAGATCCTTCCTCTTTTTCAATCACAGCTCCTTCCTGCTCCTCTCCGAGTTCTTACCACTACCATGCATGAACTTACCACTGATCCTGCTCCTTTCCACCTTTTTGCCTTTCAAGTAACTCCTACGTCCTCTTCTACCTTTCCTGTGTCTGACTCTCCTGTTTTTCAATCTCCTTCACCTACTCCTTCTCCTTCTCCTCCTTCTTCTCTACCATCCAAGTACCACGACTTTAAGGACGTTTTTGACAAGCACAAGGCTACAGTTCTTCCTGTTCACAGGTCCTACGACTGTCCTATTGATCTTGCAGAAGGAAAGACCCCACCGTTCGGACCGATTTACGCATTGTCACCCACAGAGTTGGAGGTTCTTCGCCAATACATCGAGGACAACTTGGCATCCGGCTTCATTCGTCACTCAAAGTCCCCTGCAGGAGCGCCAATCTTCTTTGTCAAGAAGAAGGATGGGAGCTTACGTTTGGTTGTGGACTACAGGGGTTTGAATCAAGCTACCATTCGGAATCGGTACCCGTTGCCATTGATCCCGGAACTTCTCGATCGGCTGCGAGGAGCAAAGGTGTTCACGAAGATCGACTTACGAGGGGCCTACAACCTTGTACGGATTCGTCCCGGCGATGAGTGGAAGACTGCCTTTCGTACAAGGTATGGACACTTCGAGTACACGGTGATGCCTTTCGGCCTTACCAATGCCCCAGCCGTGTTCCAACATATGGTGAACGACATCTTTCGTGACTTCTTGGACCAGTTTGTGGTGATCTACCTTGACGACATTTTGATTTTCTCCAAGGACCAGGCGGCACATGACAAGCATGTACGGTTGGTTCTACAGCGGCTTCGTGAGCATGGCTTGTATGCGAAGTTGGAGAAGTGTTTTTTCGATAGGGATTCTGTGGAGTTCTTGGGCTACATCGTCTCTCCTGCTGGCGTTTCCATGGACATGCACAAGGTGAAGACCATCGTGGAGTGGGAGAGGCCCAAGTCTGTACGAGATGTACAATGTTTCCTTGGCTTTGCAAACTTCTACAGGCGATTCATACAGGACTTCTCCAAGCGTGTACTTCCACTCACGGAACTCACCAAGCGCACAGAGGTTTTCTCTTGGTCCGACAAGGCGGAACATGCATTCACAACACTCAAGGACACCTTCACGACAGCTCCGATTTTAGCACATCCTGATCCTTCTCGTCCTTTCTTCGTTGAAGCAGATGCCTCGGATTTTGCAGTAGGATCCGTCCTATCGCAAGTTGGAGAGGACAAGTTGCTTCATCCTGTAGCTTTTCACTTCGTAAATTCCTGTCGGCGGAGATCAATTACGAGATTCATGACAAGGAACTCAGGCCATTGTGGATTCGTTTGAGGAGTGGCGGTTTCTGGAGGTGCTGCACATCCTGTACAAGTTCTTACGGATCACAAGAACCTGGAGTACTTTCGAACGGCTCGAGTTCTCAGTCGGCGACAGGCTAGGTGGGCGGAGTTCCTATCACGTTTTGACTTCGTCATCGTCTACAGGCCCGGTTTTCGGAATGGCAAGGCGGACGCATTGTCTAGGCGCTCCTACCTTGCACCAAGCCCGGGCGATCCTGCATTTGACTGTCAAAGGCAAGTGTTGTTGGGTCCTGATCGATTCCGGCTTGCGGCACTGCAGGTTCATCAGGCTCCAGCAAATTCAACTCTCCTACAAGACGTCCGTTCGCAGTTGGCTACAGACGACTTGGCAAAGAATGTGTTCTCACACATTCATCCTGACGTTGCAAGTTCCTCTTCCTCCAGTTCCCGTCCAGACTACAACCTGTTCACCATACAGGATGGACTCCTGTATCGGGAAGGTCTCCTGTACGTTCCTGTTGGTGTTTGCAGGACTCGTGTGGTACAGGATTGTCATGATACCCGGCTACAGGACATTTTGGTGTGGCCAAGACAGTTGAGTTGGTGACTCGCAACTATTGGTGGCCTGGGTTGGGGTTTTGTGGAAAGGTTTGTACGGAGTTGTGACACCTGCAACAGGTCGAAGATGCCTCGTCATGCACCTTCTGGTCTTCTTCGTCCTCTTCCTGTTCCTTCTACTCCTTGGAGATCCATTTCTATGGATTTCCTCACAGATCTTCCTCCTTCTCGTGGATTCGATGCAGTTCTTGTGGTGGTTGACCGTTTCACCAAGCAGGCTCATTTCCTACCCTGCAACAAGACAGCTACAGGTCAGACAACTGCCGAATTGGTGATCCGTGAGGTGTTCCGACATCATGGTCTTCCTGAGAGCATTGTTTCCGATCGAGGTCCACAATTCATGTCCAAGTTTTGGCGAGAGCTTCTTCGGAGTCTACAGGTTAAAGCGGATCTTTCTTCAGGATATCACCCGCAAACTGATGGACAGTCAGAACGCACAATTCAGACCTTGGAGCAATATCTTCGTTGCTTCATCAGTTACCAACAGGATAATTGGTTGGACCTTCTTCCTATGGCGGAGTTTGCCTACAACAACTCCATTCACGCATCTACAGGCCAGACACCTTTCTTTGCTCTTACAGGTCACCATCCACGTTTTGACTTTGCTCTTCCTGCTTCTCCTTCTTCCGCTCCTGCAGTACAGGATCGTCTTCAGCATCTTCGGCAGGTACAGGATGATCTCCAGGTTCACCTTCAGCAGGCACAGGAACGGTACAAGCATCATGCTGATGCTCACCGTCAACCAGCACCTGCATACAAGATTGGTGATCTCGTGTGGCTTCTTCGTCGACACATTCGCACCAACAGGCCTTCTTCTAAGTTGGATTTTCAACGATTGGGCCCTTACAGGATCGTGGCGGAGGTAAATCCTGTAGCTTTCCGACTCGAGTTACCACCTACGGTGAAACTTCATCCTGTGTTTCACACCTCCTTGTTGGAGCCGTATCATCCTTCTTCTCTTCCTGGTCGTGCTTCTTCTCCTCCCCCTCCTGTGGTCATTGCTGGTGAACCTGAGTACGAAGTTGCAGCCATCCTTGATTCTCGTCTTCATCGTCGTCAACTTCAATACTTGGTGGATTGGAAAGGTTATTTGCCTACCGATCGCACTTGGGAACCTGCATCCAACTTACTCCATGCTTCTTCCAAAGTTGCTGCTTTCCATCGGCGTTATCCTGCTAAACCAGGTCCCAAGACTCGTGGAACTCGTCCTTAGGGAGGAGGTGCTGTCACGACCCGATACAGGATACAGGATACGACATACAGGATTCAGCCTACAGGATATGCGATACAGGATTTCGGCCCGCAGGATATTCCCACAGGATATGCCACAGGATATTCCGCAGGATATTCTCACAGGATATTCCCGTAGGATATTCCTACAGGATATTCCTATAGGATAAGGATGACCAATTTTGGCTAGTGACTAGATTAGGCTCATGACCAGATTAGCTTGGAGTTGTGAGCATAAAAGCTCCGACCTAATTGTTGTACAATCAGTTACAATCAACACCAGTCATTCTACGATTATTCTTGTTCCTTGTTCTTGTCTTGTTCTTGTCTTACTCTTTGCCTCCTGCTCTGTCTTGCTCCCGGATCCTGTCTTGTTCTTGGATCCGTCCTGTTCCTGTTCCTAGTTCCTGTCCTGCTCTCGGTCCTGTTCCTGAGTCAAGCCTTCCTGTTCTCGGAATCCTACTTGCTTCCTGGTTCCTGGATCGTGGCTTGACATCTTGGAGGCATCATAATCCTAACTCGTCTCTAGCAAGAGAGAGAGATAATAGGCAGGCCGAGAGAGAGGCTGCCCGAGTTGAGCAAATAGAGCTTGCTAATAGGCAAGAAGCTCTTATAAAACTCATTGATTAGATAGGAGAAAGTGCTGTTAAAGGTGTGGAGGATATACAATACAGTGACTATCAAACTACAGAAGAAGAGGAGTTAGAAGGAACTCCTCGGAGAACAGGATTTCTTATTAGACCAGAAGGAGTATCTCCTGGAAATTCCCCTCTTGGTGAGGAGGAAGGTGGTAAAGAAAATCCACCGAGTATGTCTAATATGACACTTTTCCCCGGAATGTTGGGAGGCACATTGATGTTCCCAATATTTTCCGCATGAAAGAAGGAAAATCCTAAAAGACATTTATTGCAGTTTGAGGAAGTTGTAAAGTTGTATAAAGTAAGCAATGTAGATAAGTTGCTTATATTTCCTTACACATTAAAAGGAAATGCATCTGATTAGTATTATGAGTTGGAGAAAGATGTGAGAGAAGATTATGAGAAAGTTACAGAAAGTTTTAAAGAATACTTTAAAAAAAAAAGAGTTGTCTGAAGAGCACTTAGAGAAGCTCAGAAATATCCTACAAGGAAAAACTGAAACTCTAAAGGAATATACACATCGTTTTAAAAAGCATGAAAAGAAATGTTCATTATATGTTAAGGAAAAAGCTTTGCTTCAATGGCATAAGCAAGGATTGCAGAAGCCATATAGGCATTATGCAATGACAATTGAGGAAGTAAATAGGAAAGATCTTGTAAAGCATCTTAAAGATTATGAGAAGAAGAGGAGACAAATAGAAAACATAGTAGAAGGAAAGATAAAATCCTCAAGGAGAAAGGAGGATAGTTCAGATGATGAGGATGAACCTATCAAAGTTCGGGATTATAAGGCTGATGAGAGAATGTTATTACAGCTAGTTAAGTCCTTGAAAGGTAATCCTATGTATAAGGAATTAGATGCTAAAGTATGGTGTGCCAAGTGTAAAAATCCTGGACATACTAAGAATGAGTGTAGAATACAGTTGCCAAAATGTTAAATATGTGATAAAGAAGGACATTCGGCAAAAGACTGTAAGTATTTTATTAATCAAAATGTGGCATGTGTGGAAAAAGAAAGGAGAAAGGAAGGAAGAAATGAAGGTTGGTATAACATGCCGTTTCCTGTGAGACAACCACCTGTTACCACATTCCCATCTCGAAATAGGAATCTCTATTATGAGGAACATCCTGGGAGTTGGGAAGAAGGAAGAAATAGAAATCCTTTTGATAATAGAAGGAATGTTCCTTATACAGGAGGAGATGATAGGCTGTATGAGGGGAATCAAACTAGATATGCTCCACTATATAAGCCTAATATGGGAAGGAAGGAGACGTCCTATAGAGGACCAGAAAGATATCCAAGAAAAGAAAGTTATGGAGATCAAAATAATTATAGACAAAGACAAGTACAAGGAAGGAATTCTATTAATCTTACTTGTTATACATGTGAAAAGAAAAGACATATTTCTCCAAATTGTCCTAAGAATCAGCCTTCTACCTCAAACAATGCTCCCAAGAGAGAGCTTGGAGCTCGATTCATTGATGTGAACGAGAATAAGCTGGAGAGCAGTAATCTGTACAAAAAGAAATATATGTCAGAAACAGGAATACCTTCCAGTAAAAGAAGGAAATTCTGTGTATCCATTGCAGGATAGTACGCAAACAATGGGAGAGATGGACACTCATCTCCAAGAACGAGATCTCCCTAAGTATATCTCGGATGATGATACACAACCGATAGATATACCTAAAGATCTAAAAATAACTTATTCTATTTTAGGGAAGAATATTCAAGAGAAAAAGAATATTCCTGTAAAACAGAGTAACCCTAGAAAACAGAGCATTCTTGTGAAATAGATTTAGGATGACGTGGCAGAATCAATGGCTCAAAGTGCATTGAGCCAAGAAATTACAATCATGTTGGGACAATTAATACATATTGCCCCATATATTAAAAATCAAATCTTGGAAATGTTGAACATTGTTCCAAAATCCTTACCTGCATATACAGGACATGAAATTCACCGAGTAAAAAAACATTATCAAAAAGAAGGTGATTATGATGGGTATGTGCCCAGCATTACTGTATATATTGGTAAAAACAAGATAAAAGAAGTCCTTATAGATGGAGGCTCAAGAGTTAATTTTATTGAGGAACATGCTTGTAAGAAAATGGGTTTAGGACCCATTGAGCCTACTCTTTTTAATTTAAAAATGGCAGACCAGAGAAGTGTCAAGCCTACAGGTATAGTGAGAGGAGTGACTATATCTATAAAGGGTCTTAAATATAAAGTGTCCCTTATTGTCCTCCAAATGGAAGGAAAAGATACTGTATATACTATGTTATTAGGTAGGCCTTGGTTGAAAACTGCTAAAGTTATACAGGATTGGGGAACAGGAAAGATGACGCTGGAGAAGGAGAAGGAAAATCAGTGATATACAATCATACAAAAAGGTATGTTAAAAAGGAAAATAGACCTCTTATTTTAGAAGGATATGACTGGTTTAATGGCTTAGACGATCAGGAAGAAGTAGAAATCCTGAAAGCTTATCCTGACTTAAAAGTCCTGACAGATATAGACTTAAACGTAGTGCTGAAAGGAAAGAAAACTATTCAGCATAAGGAAGAAGATAGGCCCAGATTGCAGGAAAAGTTCTATAAGGCAATCCCATATGAGATTGATTTACAGGAATAGCTTGTAGAGTATACATATGTGTATACTACAGATCCTTTGCAGCAAGTGAATATAGGTACAGAAAATGAACCTAAAAACCTATTCATTGCTCAGGAATTAGATAAAGAATTCCGGGAAAAAGGATTGAATTTACTTCAAAAATATCAGGATGTTTTTGCCTGGTCCTATAAAGATCTTAAAGGCATACCTCCTGAATTGTGTACACACACTATACAATTATTACCAGGAAGTGAGCCTGTGAAACAGAGAGCATATAGGATGAATCCTAATTATGCACAGCTTGTTAAGGAGGAGATAGATAAGTTGTTAAGTGTAGGTTTTATTTATCCTATACAGGGTGCACAATGGTTATCACCACTTGTGATTGTTCCGAAAAAGAATGAAAAGTTAAGAGTATGTGTAAACTATAAGAAGTTAAATGATGCCACGAAAAAGGATGTTTTTCCTATTCTGTTTATAGAGGATGAGCCTAAGGAACAGGAAGGACAAACTATTCAGGAACAGGAAGGACAAACTATTTAGGAACAGGAAGGAAAAACTATTCAGGAACATGAAGGACAAACTATTCAGGAACAGGAAGAGGAAGAAAATGCTGATACTAAGGAACATCATGAAGAAAATCAAGTGCTACAACTCAAGGTATCAACTTCCAACAAAGAACTAAAGGAAGAGAGGAACAACTTTCAAAAGCACAAAGAGGAGAATCTAGAGTATCATGAAGATCAACATCATAAGGAAGGAGTAGAATAGGTGCAATGAGGACATTGCAAAGATTCAAGATGGGGAATAGTGTTAGAGGCCAAAAATATAGCATGTAGGAACTGCATACATAGGACTTTCCTACGGTGGAGGAATAACTTGTAGGAAAGTAGTAGTAGGAAATATCTTGTGTACAGGAAAAATCCTACAGCAGTAGGAAAAATCTTACGGGGTAGGAAGGATCCTACGGTTGTAGGAAGCAGACAATTATGACGGTTGGAGGAGGACAGGATTCAGTTAGGGCAAGAGAAGGGAAGAAGGAGAGAGAGACTATGGAGGCTATGAAGGCTATGGAGAGCAATGCATGAGAGAGAGAGTATCTTAGGGAGAGAAGTAAGTCTCCACACTTGCTATCTCTTTGTATTTATATAGTAATGCAAGTGCATATTTATGGTGTATTGTGAATGCTTATACATGGCAATGGCAAAAGCAAAATCCTATCCTTGACCTTAGAGACGAGATAAGTATCTATATAGAGCTCTCTATTGGACGAAATCCCTACACTTTAATTTGCAAAGCTTTTCCTACGCTGTGAATAGTGATTTCTGCACATAGAAAAGTTTTGTATGTTAACACTATCCAAATAGGATGAGGTGAATTGTCATGCCAAGTAGTTTCTAAAAGGAAAAGTTAAGACTTGGTGGCAGATTATTGAAGGTGAATGTGGATACCGAAACACCTAGAAATATATGGAAAAGGAGATTAAAAAACAGTATATGCCAAATGACCTTGATTTGCGATTGCGTACTAACTTGGCACTTGTCAACAGGGAGTTTGGGAAAGCCCAATGGACCATGTTTATCGATTTGAAAGTGTACAGCATTTGGTGCCAAATATGAGCGATGATGAAGCTCAAAATTGCTTCATGGCTAGCTTGAATAAAAAGATGTAAAAGAAGATCCTAAGGTACAAGCTAGTAAGTTATTAGGAATGTCAGGAGGCAGCTCAAAAGGTTGCTTATGGCATGCCATTAGAAGACTTGTTCAATGAGGGGGAGGAAGCAAAACCTAAACCGAAGAGATTTTTTCCAAAGTCTAGGTTCAGAAGGTTTAATAAAAGACCAACTCAATCACCATCAAATCAAAGTGCAAGTTCCTTTATCAGTAGTTCCAAGTTTTTGGACACATTAAGACTCACCAGATTTTGAAAACCATTAATGTTACCACTACCTAGCAGGCCAAGGGTCCAGCTTCAAAGTCTGCTCCCCTGCAGTCCGCAAGCAGAGTTCTGAAATGTCATAATTGTAATAAACTTGGTCATTTTGCTAAAGAATGTCGGGCACCCTCACAACAATCGAGTCATTTTAAGGCAATGGTTGAAGGAACCTAAAACGCTTGAAGATCTAAAAGATGAGTTAGAAGAGGTAATGTTGTGTCAGACACAACCTGCCTTATTCGCTATTCAAGACAAGACTGACTCTTTGCTATATTTAATAAGAAAAATACGAGGGGATCAAGTTCGAATGATGATTGATATTGGAACAACATATAAATTCATATCGACTAGTCTAACTCGTCGATTGAATTTGGATGTAATAAAGATGTGTGAAATAAAGATCAATTTTGGCAAAGGTTCTCAAAATATTAATAATATAACAAAGGCAGTGTTTGTCTAAATCAAAAGTTAAAAGGCTAAGCTAGACTTAGTTGTTTTAAATATGATAGGCTTTGACTTGTGTTGGGCATGGAATGGTTTCATAAATATGTAATCGAAATGAAAGGTTTTGGAGATAATCGAATCACGCTTGCAACAAATAAAGAGGAGATTAGAAAAACGACGCTCAAGATGGAAACGCTAACTAATAAGGATTGAAATCTCATGTTTCTTACCTTGACTCAATTGCGTAAAGTAGTTAGACATCAGGAACTTGCAATGGTTTTGGATATTGATGAAGTCAAAATAAGGGATGGTCAAGAATCTGTTCCTGAACCTAATCTTGAACATATGTTTAAGGACATGTTACTGGAAGACTTATCACCCGAATTACCTCCATGTCGAGGTGTGGATCACATGATAGAGATTTTGTCAGGTTTGTCTCAGTCGGCGAGAGTCTCACATCGATTGAATCCTCAAAAGTTAATAGAACTGAAGAGACAATTGATAAAACTGATTAGTCAAGGACACATTCAACTTAGTCGACTACCATATGGTGCACTGATCTTGTTTGTAATGAAAAAAGATGGTACAATGCGGATGTGTGTAGACTATCGAATGCAATAATTATAAAAAATAAGTACGCTCTTCCACAAGTGGACAACTTATTTGATAAGTTATCAGAAGTGAAGTATTTTTCAAGAATAGACTTGAGATCTGAGTATCATTAGATTCAGGTAGTAGAGAATGACAGTAAAAAGATCGTTTTTTGAATGCGTTATGGATCATTTGAGTTTTTAGTTTTGCCATTCGGGTTATGCAATGCTTTAGCAACTTTTTGTATAATGATAAATGATGTGTTTAAAGGCTATCTTGACGAGTTTGTAGTGGTGTATATTGATAACATTTTGGTTTTCAATTTGACAATTGAGAAACATGTGGAACACTTGGAAAAAGTATTTCAGAGGTTAAAAGAGAACTAGTTGTATGTTAAAGAAAGCAAATGCGCATTTGGTCAAACCAGGATAGATTTCTTTGGACACATGAAGTTGTTAAGAGAACATCACAATGTTCCTTTAGGGACATGGTGAAAGGCATAAGACATTGGCTTTGCTGAAGTAGGAATTTTATTGGTTAGAAATGATAAACAACATCATTAAGTATGTTAAGACATGCCTCGCATGTCAACAAGTGAAAAGTTGATTGCAAAAACGAGTTGGAAAGTTACAATGTATACCAATTCCATAGTGACCATTTCAAAGTGTTACTTTGGACTTTATCACGGGATTGCCAAAATTTTGTGATTTTAACGCCCTCATGGTGGTGGTCTATCAATTTTCAAAAGTTGCTCATTTCAGTCTAATTGTAGAGACAATGAATGCAAAACAAGCAGCAAAGTTGTTCTTTCACGAGGTCATAAAAGTGTGTAATCTACCGGAAACCATGATCTTAAATCGAGATCCTCAATTTATAAGGAAGTTTTGGGGAACATTATTTTAACAATTTGGTACAATGTTGAGGTTTAGTACCATCCACAAATAAATGGTAAACTAGAGAGGGTGAACCGGTAAGTCAAGTACTATTTTAGATGCTATGTTCAAGGTGATCAACTTGATTGGGCTAAACACTTAGATATAATTGAGATATGTTACAATAACTCGACACACACTGCGATTAGGTGTAGCCAGATAAAGGTGTTAACTAGGAATAAAAGTAGTATCCTTAGAGTATGGTGTTACCGAAAGACTATCAATCGAGTTCCCTCTATAACAGAGTTCACTAGACAGTTGTATTGGACATGGAAAAGTTACTCGTCAAGCAATGGTTGCAGCACAGAAAGGTATCGTCAGCAATACAATACGCATTGACAAGATGTAGAGTATCAGGTTGGGGATATGGTATTTGTCAAGCCACGATCCAAGAACCAGGAAGAGAGGGTAGGATTTCAAGAATAGGAAGGCTTGACTCAGGAGCAAGACCGAGAGCAGGACAGGAACTAGGAATAAGATAGGAACAAGACGGGATCCAGGAACAAGACATGATCAGGATAAGATCCGAGAGCAAGACAGGATCCAGGAACAAGACAGGAACATGACGGGATCCAAGAGCAAGACAGGAACATGATAGGATCCAGGAACAAGACATGATCAAGATAAGATCCAAGAGCAAGACAGGATCCAGAAACAAGACAGGAACAGGACGGGATCCAAGAGCAAGACAGGAACATGACAGGATCTAGGAGTGAGACAGGAGAGAATAAGAAACAAGGAGCAAGACAAGAACAAAACAAAACAAGAATGATCGTAGTAAGACTAGTGTTGATAGTAACTGATTGTACAACAATTAGGTCGGAGCTTTTATGCTCACAACTCCAAGAGCTAATCTAGGCATGAGTGTTAAAAGTGGTTGCATGCATGTAAAAATTGCTGCATGCATGCAGAGGCTAAGATGAGTCCACATGTCCCTTATCCTCTAGGCATATCATGTGGCATATCCTGTAGGAATATCCTGTAACCGTATCCTGTATCCGGAATCCCTGTAGGAATATCCTGCAACCCATATCCTGTATCGGGTCGTGACAGCACCTCCTCCCTAAAGACAAGTTCCACGAGTCTTGGGACCTGGTTTAGCAGGATAATGCCGATGGAAGGCAGCAACTTTGGAAGAAGCATGGAGTAAGTTGGATGCAGGTTCCCAAGTGCGATCAGTAGGCAAATAACCTTTCCAATCCATCAAGTATTGGAGTTGGCGGCGATGAAGACGAAAATCAAGGATGGCTGTAACTTCGTACTCAGGTTCATTGTTAATAACCACATGAGGGGGAGGAGAAGAAGCACGACTGGGAAGAGAAGAAGGATGATACGGCTCCAATAAGGACGTGTGAAACACAAGATGAAGTTTCACTGTAGATGGTAACTCGAGTTGGAAAGCTACAGGATTGACTTCCGCCACAATCCTGTAAGGGCCTAATTATTGAAAATTCAACTTAGAAGAAGGCATGTTGGTGCGAATATGTCGACGAAGAAGCCACACGAGATCACCAATCTTATATGCAGGTGCCGACTGACGGTGAGCATCAGCATGATGCTTGTATCGTTTCTGTGCCTGCTGAAGATGAACCCGGAGATCATCATGTACCTGATGAAGATGCTAGAGACGATCCTGTACTGCAGGAGCGAAAGAAGGAAAAGCGAGAGGAGCAAAGTCAAAACGTGGATGGTGGCCTGTAAGAGCAAAGAAAGGTGTCTGTCCTGTATATGCGTGAACGAAATTGTTGTAGGCAAACTCCGTCATTGGAAGAAGGTCCAACCAGTTGCCCTGCTGGTAACTGATGAAGCAACGAAGATACTGTTCCAAGGTCTGAATTGTGCGTTCGGACTACCCATCAGTTTGCAGATGGTATCCTGAAGAAAGATCCGCTTTAACCTGTAGATTCCAAAGAAGCTCTCGCCAAAACTTGGACATGAATTGTGGACCTCGATCGGAAACAATGCTCTCAAGAAGACCATGATGTCGGAACACTTCATGGATCACCAACTCAACAGTTGTCTGACTTGTAGCTGTCTTGTTGCAGGGTAGGAAATGAGCCTAGTTGGTGAAACAGTCAACCACCACAAGAACTGCATCGAATCCACGAGGAGGAAGATCTGTGAGGAAATCCATAGAAATGAATCTCTAAGGAGCAGAAGGAACATGAAGAGGACGAAAAAGACCAGAGGGTATGATGAGGCATCTTCGACCTGTTACAAGTGTCACAGCTCCGTACAAACCTTTCCACAAAACCTCGCAACCCAGGCCACCAAATAGTTGCGAGTCACCAAACTCCACTGTCTTGGCCACACCAAAATGTCCTGTAGCTGTGGTATCATGACAATCCTGTACCACACGAGTCTTGAAAATACCAACAGGAACGTACAGGAGACCTTCCCGGTACAGGAGTCCATCCTGTATGGCGAACAACTTGTAGTCTGAACGGGAACTAGAGGAAGAGGAACTTGCAATGTCAGGATGAATGTGTGAGAACACATTCTTTGCCAAGTTGTCTGTAGCCAACTGCGAATGGATGTCCTATAGGAGTGTTGAATTTGTTGGAGCCTGATGAACCTGTAGTGCCACAAGCCGAAAACGATCAGGACCCAACAACACTTGTCTTTGACAGTCATGTGCAGGATCGCCCGGGATCGGTGCAAGGTAAGAGCGCCTAGACAATGCGTCCGCCTTGCCATTCCGAAAACCGGGCCTGTAAATGATGACGAAATCAAAATGTGATAGGAACTCCGCCCACCTAGCCTGTCGCCGACTGAGAACTCGAGCCGTTTGAAAATACTCCAGGTTCTTGTGATCCGTAAGAACTTGTACAGGATGCGCAACACCTTCCAGGAAATGCTGCCACTCCTCGAACGAATCCACAATGGCCTTGAGTTCTTTGTCATGAATCTCGTAATTGATCTCCGCCGAAAGGAACTTACGAGAGTGAAAAGTTACAGGATGAAGCAACTTGTCTTCTCCAACTTGTGATAGGACGGATCCTACTGCAAAATCCGAGGCATCTGCTTCAACGAAGAAAGGTAGCTCAGGAGGGAAGACGTTAGCAAATTTTTCAAGGACAACTTGCATAGTAGCTTCGCCCAAGGTGACATCATAACTTCATTCCAAATGAGAATTAAATTCAAGTCAAATCTACTATCAAGTGTAATAGCACTAATATGTTCTGCCTTGTCGGACCAAGAGAAAACCCCTGTGTGCTTGGTGAGTTCCATGAGTGGAAGTACACGCTTGGAGAAGTCATGTATAAACCACCTGTAGAAGTTTGCAAAGCTAAGAAAACATTGTACATCTTGTACAGACTTGGGCCTCTCCCACTCCACGATGGTCTTCACCTGTGCATGTCCATGGAAACGCCAGCAGGAGAGACGATGTAGCCCAAGAACTTCACAGAATCCCTATCGAAAAATACTTCTCCAACTTCGCGTACAGGCCATGCTCGCGAAGCCGCTGTAGAACTAATCGTACGTGTTTATCATGTGCCCCTGGTCCTTGGAGAAAATCAAAATGTCATCGAGGTAGATCACCACAAACTGGTCCAAGAAGTCACGAAAGATGTTGTTCACCATGTTTGGAACACAGCTAGGGCATTGGTAAGGCCGAAGGGCATCACTGTGTACTCGAAGTGTCCATACCTTGTACGAAAGGCAGTTTTTCACTCATCGCTTAGACGAATCCATACAAGGTTGTAAGCCCCTTGTAAGTCGATCTTCGTGAACACCTTTGCTTCTCGCAACCGATCGAGAAGTTCCGGGATCAATGGCAACGGGTACCGATTCTGAATGGTGACTTGATTCAAACCCATGTAATCCACAACCAAACGTAAATTCCCATCCTTCTTCTTGACAAAGAAGATAGGTGCTCCTACAGGGGACTTTGACTGACGAATGAAGCCGGATGCCAAGTTGTCCTCGATGTACTAACGAATAACCTCCAACTTTGTGGGTGACAGTGCATAAATTGGTCCAAACAGTGGAGTCTTTCCTTCCGCAAGATCAATAGGACAGTCGTAAGACCTGTAAACAGGAAGAACTGCAGTCTTGTGCTTGTCAAAAACGTCCTGAAAGGAGTGATACTTTGATGGTAGGGAAGAAGGAGGAGAAGGAGAAGGAGTAGGAGAAGGAAATTGAAAAACAGGAGAGTCAGATACAGGAAAGGTAGAAGAGGACATAGGAGTTACTTGAAAGGCAAAAAGGTGGAAAGGAGCAGGATCAGTAGCAAGTTCATGCATAGTAGTGGTAAGAACTCGGAGAGGAGAAAAAGGGAGCTGTGACTGAAAAAGAGGAAGGATCTTGGGGGGTGGAACAGAAGCAGAGTAACAGAAAGAGGCAGGATTGGGAAAAAACCTGTGTGGATGTTGACGAATGTACAGGATTGGAAGAATCCTATACAGGAGTCCGTGGTTGAATAGGAGTGGGGAAAGCCTGCGAGTGTGCTGACGAACCAACAGGAGGTGGATCCTGTTGAGGAGGAACCTTCGACACTGATACAGGATTGGAAGAACCCTGTACAGGAAACCGCAAACTTACAAGAGTGGAGAGAGCCTGCGGATGTGCTGAGGAACTGACATGAGGTAAATCTTGTCGAGAGGAGTCTTCAACACTGATACAGGAACAGGCACAGTCAATCCTGTAGCTTGTACTGTCTCAGATACTAAGGATGTATCCTGCACGCAGGAAGGTATAGGATTGATCCTAGCTGCCGGAGAGGAAAACATGAGCATCCTAGACCTCCAGTCGATCTGCAGATTTGCAACAACGAACCATGGCATGCCCAAAATAATGGGAGTCGACCGAGTCTTGATCACGTTGAAGGAAATTGAACAGTTGAATGTGCCATGACTGCAGGAGAGAGGTTCGGTAGCATGGTTAACTGTGTCCGAAGCAATCAGACACCCATCGGCCACCTCTATAGGAACTGCATGCTTCAACTTCACCACCGAAATGCCATGTTGAGTTGCAAAAGTGTCATCCATGAAGCATGCATTTGCACCAGTGTCTAACAGGGCAAACTCCTTGAGCTCTCGATTATCAAAATGAATGTGTACAGGAAACTTGAGTGATGGAATGGTATGAGCAGCACCAATGGAGCTTGCACCTACGTCCAACTTCGTGGCTCCTAGACAGTGGACATTGAAGTTTTCCAACTGAACTCCAGCTTTAACTTCATGCGTCTTGAAACTTCCTGGCTTAATAGAATATTTTGCCACCTTATGTCCTGCTTCACCACAATACAAGCATAGGTTTCTCATGCGGCGACGTTGCTTCTCAGCAGCGAAAAGAGCCATGCTTGGATTTCTCAACCTCCATAGGAACTACTCCAGAAGGTGGTGCATGAACATGTATCACAGCTGTAGGATTGGTTTGCAAGAACTGCTGACGGGATCTTTCCTGACGACGCTCGAATAAACAATTGTCGCAACGAACAGCTTTTGCATGATCTTCGCTAATGTTTGGGCATCCGGTAACGTAAGAAGAAGGTCCTTCACATCATCCCTCAACCAAACTGGAAGTGTTCGATCAATGCAGTCTCGTCCCATGGAATGTTCGTGCAAAGTTGCTGAAATTCGGATGCATAGACGAAAGCTGGTCGGGATCCTTGAGTGAGCTTTCGTAATTTTCGTGCATGCGGAACGGTACTTGTCAGGATCCCCAAAGCAGGCTTCAAAGGCAGCCACGAAACCTTCAAAATCTTCCATCAATGGGTCGTCACGCTCCAGCAAGGGGGCAACCCAAGCCCGTGGAGATCCACTTAATAAGGATGCCAAAAGGCCAACCTTTATATGCATCAGTCGAGTAGCGGCGTGGTTGCATGCAGATCAAGAGCTGGATTTGATTCAGGAAACCTTGGAAATCGGCACGATTGCCAATGAACTTTTCTGGCATGCTGATCTTCGGCTCCGAAGAAAAGTTCGATGAAGAGGGAAACATCTATGCCTGAGAGAGAGCTTGCGCAGCAGCCTTGGAGGATGCATCAGCAGTTGCATGTGCCGCATTGGTGGAACCTTGCAGATCGGAGATCACTTGGCACAAAGTGGCCAGCTCATGAAGCAACATTTGGTGCTCACGTTGAAAGTGCTCAAAATCAACCATGATCTATGAAAGAAAAAGGAGGAAAACGAAGGAAAAGATTTAAGGAAAAAAAAGTAGTTGGGAAACGGAGAGTTATGAAAAGAGTTACTATCAAACTGTCAAGCCATGATCTAGGAACCAGGAAGAGAGGGTAGGATTCCAAGAACAGGAAGGTTTTGACTCAGGAGCAGGACCAAGAGCAGGATAGGAACTAGAATAAACAGGAACAGGACAGGATTCAGGAGCAGAACATGATCAGGATAGGATTCGGGAGCAAGACAGAAAGGCACAGGATAGGATCCAGGAACAAGACAGTAACAGGACGGATTCGGGAGCAAGACAGGAACAGGATAGGATCTAGGAGTGAAACAGGAGAGAACAAGAAACAAGGAGCAAGACAAGAATAAGACAAAACAAGAATGATCGTAATAAGATTGGTGTTGATAGTAACTGATTGTACAACAATTAGGTCGCACAACTCCAAGAGCTAATCTAGGCATGAGTGCTAAAAGTGGTTACATGCATGTAAAAATGGCTACATACATGCAGAGGCTAAGATGAGTCCACATGTCCCTTATCCTCTAGGCATATCCTATGGCATATCCTATAGGAATATCCTACAACCGTATCCTGTAATCCGGAATCCCTATAGGAATATCCTGCAACTAGTATCCTGTATCGGGTCGTGACAATATCAATATATCCAAATAGCCATCTTAAATTCTAAACATTTGTCATTACAATCGTACGATGATTCGTTAAATTTTATTCCTTCTTAGGTAGTTATCCTAAACTTCATGAGAATTAACTTGAGAAAGAAAAAAAGAGCAAAGAGAGAGTTAAATTATTACATATGTAATAATTTAAGAAAGTTTAATAGAAAAATTATCACATATGCATAGTAACTTATATAATCAAAGAACATATATAAAAGTTTCCATGTGTTATCACATACACACAGTAACTTATATAGAAAAAAAAAAGAGTGAAGTTATCACACACACTAATTTATAGAGAGAGATTGTTTATATCATATAACAAATTAACTTAAGTTGTAAAGAATTTTAGCTTAATTTTTTTTATTTTCCGTGCTATCTCTTTTTTATCCACCGGAAATGTTCCGGTTACGTTAGGAAGATTAAACGGATATTTGTTGTTGGAAATTACAATGCAGTGAATCGAACACGCAAACGCATTTCGCTCTTAAGCTAACAGGAAACGGTTTACATTCATCACAAGGATCTCATACTGAAGGATATTCCTTCACACAGAGAGCGTATATGCTTCTCAAACACACGAAGATGGTGTATGCTTTGGATTCCTGGTATTAACATCCTTAAGCAAAGGTTAAGGAAATAATTAGGGCTCCTGGCACATTTTCTCTCGGCCCTGGCAGGAGGCGCAGGAGCACAGGCGCTATCTCCAAATGCTCAGATTCATCTCGCGCGCATCTTAATCTGGTATTCGAGTCGTATTTTCGTCTCTAGGGCGCCGTTCTGAGTCTCAAGTTCTACTGCTGAATACCGGCGTTACTGCACGATTCCAAGTGCATCCGCGCTCTTCGCAATCTGTGGATAATCCGCTGTTCAGATCGTCTACCGCCGTGCGGCTCTCTGCTCATCGAAATCTCTGCAAAAATCCATTGTAAGTTCATCGGAAGCTCTAGATTCATAGATTTCTGCACGTTTAGGCCATTACAAAATCTGCACTTGGCTCAGATCGTAGCACGGGGAGGGCTCTTGAGGAATTGCTACTCGGTATGCTCCTTCGCATCCGAGATTGAGACCGTATGTTCATCTCTAGGACGCATTGGATGGGATTAGAAGGTATCGGGACTGCTAGATATCTTAGAGTTTCTAGATTTTCGAGCTCTCTGTAGTCATAAGCCATGCTCAAGCGGCGTCAGGGTACGCCGCCAGAGGCAGGGGCACCGGCTAAACGGCCGAACACTCGGTCCAGGTCTCCGATTCCAGTCGGAGCAAATGGACAACCTTTAGAAGTCATCCCGGGCAAGGGCGAATCTGTGTCCAAAGTTCCGAATGTCACAAAACAGAAGATTGGACAGCCTCATCCGTCTGTATCCGCTTCGGTACAGGCCGAGCAAGCCGTGAACAATCCGGACAGGGATGTCGAGAACCGTACTTCTGGAGCGGATGCGTCCACTGTACAGATTGAGAATATTTCTCACGGACAGCTTGTTGCACCGGAAACTGTGAGCGATCCGTCTAATGATTCTTCCTTGGCTCCTCCTCCAAAACCTCCTGTTCCTCCACCTCCCAAGCAGAAGCAGCAACCCTACATTGTTCCAACTCACGCAGGTATGTTCACATTCTCTTCGTATATGTTCTATTAGCGTACATAACATTTAGAACACGCATAGCTTTGGTCTAGGGGCATTACAGACTAGTGCTTTAGTCTTCGTTATCGTTTCTTAGTGTTTTCTGGGGATATTACAGGTTGGTTTTCATGGACGAGTATCCATCCGTTGGAGAAGCGGGGTCTACCGGAATTTTTCAATGGGAAGACGAAGATGAACACTCCGGAGCTCTACATGGAGTACAGGAACTTCCTAATACAGAAGTACCGGGAGAACCCCGAGAAGGTTATGGCAATCACAGACATCCAGGACTTGGTGGTGGGCGATCTAAACTCTGTACGAAGAATTATCGAGTTTTTGGATCACTGGGGACTCATAAACTATCATGCATCTACTCGACCTGGTCAGTCTCATCCTGCATGGCAAGGAGTTCCTCCAAGAATAGAGGAGAACAGTGCAGGAGAGCTTCATGCTGTTCCGCATTCAATGTCACCGTTAGCAAGTTTGTACCAGTTTGAGACTCATGCGAAGTCTACTTTGTCTATGGATCCTGTTGCAGCCTTAGCCGAGAGTTTTGTTTCCGAGGCTCGACCTTCGACACCGGGACCTGCTGTTGAGTATCACTGTAATGCTTGCTCTGCGGATTGCTCAAAGAGGCGTTACCACTGTCAGAAACAGGTATTTCCTTCACTATGGAAAGCATTCTGTGATATGTTTTAGGCAAACAAGATACATAATAATGGCCTTTTATATTGTTACTGTTCGCATGTTACGTAATACAAATAGTCGTGTTTATGAATGTGTAATATACTGCGGTCGTTTTTTTAATTTATTTTTTTATCGATGTACTTTGATTCTTGTCTCTGAAAGGTTCAGTTTATTTTATTTGTTTTCCTGTTTCAGATGTCACTTGTAACGTACAATGCACTTTTTTTCCAGATGTATTCTCATCGAAATGCATGTACGTGTTATATCATATAAAGCTAATATAGTATATAGTAATCACACAGCCATACACACACTGTCTCCATGATATAAATTATAGCTACTGAGTACATAATACGGTTTATTTTTCATGTGTTTGCGTCATATGGGCATTATGTATATTCATGCAAGGAGACACACACACGTCTAATTGCTGCTAATTCTTTACTAATTCGGCAGGCAGATTTCGACTTATGTCCGGACTGCTACAATGATGGGAAGTTTGGGCCTGGAATGTCGACGGCGGACTTTATTCGAATGGATGCATTGTCCGATGCGAATTCAGATGATGGTGGCTGGACAGACCAGGAAACTCTGTTATTGTTGGAGGCCTTGGAGCTCTTTGGTGATAACTGGAATGAGATCGCTGAACACGTTGCAACGAAATCTAAGGCACAGTGCATTTTGCATTTCATCAAGATGCCCATTGAAGACTCCTTTCTGGAAGGTACTTGCTGAACGAGAGAGGGGAGAAAGAGAGAGCATATTAGAATTTTATGGTAAATTTATACGCATACATGTCTCCTTTCTTGTGTGTATGAGATTACATGCACGTATTTAGTCGAACGACGTTATGTCAGATGTTGAGGCTTCTGGAAGTCTTACGGTGGCATGTCCTTCGTCAAAAGCCGGTCCTGAGGAGACTTCGAAGAGTGTGAAGTCGAAGGGTTCCATAACGGACGAGCGTGGGAAGCCAGCTGCCAAGAGTGACACTGTTTTGAAGGCCATTATGGATGCTTCTGCTTCTGTGGATGGTTTATCAGGACCTGACGGCTTAATAGCATTTGCTGATGCCGGGAACCCTGTCATGGCACAGGTACGTGCTTGTGCTTGTGTGTCTGTGCGTGCGTGCGTGTTTGGGGCGTTGTATATATGTATATTTGCAGATACATATGCATGTGTATTGTTGATTAGGAACCTGTCAAGTCTTTATATTTTATATTCGTTCTACATGCGTGTTATATTCATAGCAGAGCTAACGAGTTGATGCGTATATGCATGCATTCATATAAAATATTTACATACAAGGCATAGAACTCTTATACACACAAAGTGTACCTAGCGACAATCTACATAATGTATTTGCGATATCGGGTGTGTTACAAATTAAGAAGCTTATTGATTTTGCAGGTAGCATTTCTTGCTGCGATGGTTGGGCCACGTGTTGCAGCTGCTGCTGCACAATCTGCCTTAATGGCGTTGTCCGAAGAAGATCCTGCTGCTCGGCTAGCGGCAAAAGCAACCTTCATGTTAGATGATCCTCGCAGAACTTTTCAGCCACCTTCGCTTGACAGGTAGTTGTGGGTTTAAAAGATATCATACTTTACCTGTACTGAACATTCCTGGTCATACCCTGTGCACAACAGACTAAGTTGCAGACACACATTATGTAGTGCTCAATTGTAGATCACATTTTGTATACGTTCTTAGCCCGATTTTACAGGGGCAACGGACCTGTGAAGGATGAGGATCAAGCACTCAAAGACGATTCGAACTTAACAGAGGACGGTGGTAAGCGTCAGAAATTTCATTGTTATATTTTACATATATCTATATGTATGTTGTCATGTTATACATTCATATCACTATCATTACAATATGATCACTCTGTTATACAAACCAACGGACAAATGCTGTGCAGATCAATCTTTTCCAATGCATACAAGCTATATCACGTGCTTACATATGTATACGTATGCCTAATGCTTTTGCTTTGCATGCATGTGTAAAAACGTATGTATAATAATGGCTAGTATGCATATATCGCACAAATTTTGTCTATGACAAATTCATTGTATGGGTAATGTCACAGATTGATAGGCTATATACTTGCACAGTGTATGAATGTCGACAGTAATATATATATATATATAGAGAGAGAGAGAGAGAGAGAGAGAGAGAGAGAGAGAATGTGTTAGATGAATGTGTTTCAAGCAGATCAAGGTGGGAAGGAAGACAAAGGGGACCCGAAGAAGGCGGAGAAACGGACGGATGAGAATGCCCATCAGCGGAGCGTGTGCGGAATGCAGCTGCTACTGCTCTTGCAGCTGCAGCGGTTAAGGCAAAGCTTCTTGCCGATCAAGAAGAGCGAGAAATGCAACGATTAGTTGCCAACGTCATTGAGACTCAGGTTCGATTCCTACTTATTCCATGTCATAGATTGTGTGTGCGCGCGCGCGCGTGCGCGTTAGAAACATATACATGCTACCATAGATATAACTCCACTGAGCTGCTTTTCGCGTTCACAGTGCACTTATCTCGATAACGAACACGTGGCTGCATTTTCACGTGCTCGTGTACGCATATACACACATGTATATGCTTGCGAGTGCCTACACACGCACACACAACATACGTGTATTGTGTCACTCAAGAAGCGTGATGTATGTGCGTGCTGCAATATCTGTAACCACACTCTCACACGCACGTCTGTCGGGATTGTGTAAATGTACAACAATATACTCGTGACGTATGCACGTGTGTGTCGTACGTTCTCACCGCAAGCAGACACAGGCACACACACGTATATACACACGCACACACTAACGGGGTGTTCTCCTATCCAGTTAAAGAAGCTGGAGACGAAGCTAAAGCACTTTGGCGAGCTAGAAGTGATGCTGAAAAAGGAATATGAGCAGATAGACCGTGCCCGTCAGAGACACTTCGCAGAGCGTCACAGGCTACTTCAATCCCGTCAACAGCCTCCCACAATGATTCCCACGACAAACACCCCAACAACGACCTCATCAGAGTCTCCCCAACAACAGCAACAGTTGTCTGCCCTGTCGGCTCTCGCGTTTAACAGACCCAGTTCGTTGTTAGGAGGTCAGGTACCGAATATTCCGTTACCCATGCCGTTGGGCCGCCGAATATCCGAATATACAGGCAGCTGTCGGGAATCAGAGACCACCGATGTTCACGTTCGGAGGAGCCGGTCCGACGAATATTCCGTTAAGACCTGGACAGAATCAATTGACGTGAATTTTTAAAAAATGGGATCGATCTTACTGACAGATATTTGCTGTGAGGTTTAATTTGTTTTCGCTCTCTTTATTTACTAGTGTATAGTGACAATAATAATTCTTTTTTGTCTTTTAACCTTGCATGGTCCACCATGCAGTTTGTTTGTCTATTCCTAACGTCTGGATTTTTATATATGTTGATTTTATTTGGCTTTTTGAATTGAGTGACTTGTAAGGCTCAGTTGGTACATTTAAAAAAATTGCAATTATTATATCAAACTATTGTTTAATATCTATCAATAATTTTGTATCACCCAACTCTGATATTGATGCATTATAAAGTTTGATCAAATGATAAGAATCATATTTTTTTAATTGAGAATTATACCGTTTAAAGCAAGAATGAATGTGATGTCAAATAAAATTAGTTGGAAGTTAACATCAACAGGAGGATTTTCAAATGAGGTGTTCCCTCCATGACAATCCTACGTGGCAGATTTTAAGTGGGTACAAACACCGGCCACATGGCCGATCGTGCAGCGGCCGGCAACTCTAGACCCGCTATCGGAGTTTTACCCAAATGGACAAAACGGAAGACTGGTAGATGCTTATGTTAACCATGGTACAGTGAGTTTAGGGCTAGACGCCTTGGTAATTAAATGCTAAGCATGTTTAGTTACAGCTAAGCACATTTTTCTTTCCCCTTGCTCTAGTATAGATCCCTTTCCCAGTTACAACGCCGAACCTAATCCCTCATTTTGTACATGGTGCCGTCCGAAGGGAGGCGATTCGGACACCAGATCGGACAATGCGTGTGGGAGAATGCATCGATTTCTGATCGGTTTGTGTGTTTCTCGACGATTCGGACACCTGATCGATGCGGCGGGCAATGTGATTGAGGAAAGGCATGGATTTGATCGGTTGAGGTAGGCATTTGTAGGCGAGGGAATGTGCAATGGTAGGGCAAGTCCACCACAACAGCGGCTCCGGATCTTCTACTGCTCATCATAATCACGGCGATCCGCAAGCGCTAGGGTATGGTTCAACTGCGGCAAATGCAGGCGGATCAAGCGCCGCCGGAGATGCAGTCATGTCGCGCTGGTTGCAGTCGGCCGGACTTCAGCATCTAGCCGCGCCTCTTGCTGCAGCGGCCTTGGATCATCGGCTTCTTCCGTCGCTCCTCATGCAGGTTGGCATTTACATCTTGAGAAAGGTCTATATTTTTGAATGCCTAGGTCCTCCCTATCCTCGCTATATGCGGAAAATGTGGGATCAGATCTCACAATTGGTTGTTATTTACCAAAGTCCCCACTCAAATACAGTTATTTGAGTGTATCATTCGCGGCTCCTGCCATCGCTGCTCATGCAGGTTTGTTTCTTCCTGCATCTGCATTTTATCATATGCCTGGGTCTTTCCGACTCACGGAAATGTGGGTCAGATCTCATATA
This sequence comes from Selaginella tamariscina, assembly GCA_003024785.1. NCBI lineage: Eukaryota > Viridiplantae > Streptophyta > Lycopodiopsida > Selaginellales > Selaginellaceae > Selaginella > Selaginella tamariscina. The sequence continues at coordinate 471,941 of PUQB01000097.1, forward strand.
GGTCGTCTTTTCTACCAACCCTTAGATACATGGGTGTTTCATGTTGCTTCATGTGCAGTCCCATACGTGTGGGTCTGAGAAATCTGAAAGTTTTTTCTGGGTGCCCTGTGGATCAGGACTACGCTAGGTATGGAGTTCAGTCTATCGAGGATAAACAGAAGCTTTTCAGGCTCATAAAAACCATTAGCAGTGGCCCGGAACATGTGTCGGAGCCCTCAACACCACCTCAATACGTCCGTTCTGCTAGCCAGATTGGCATGGATAGCATTTTGTCACCGGAACTTAGGGGTGACTTTGGGGCGGGGATTTTGGATATCCATGCCATGGATGATTCCGAGCTTTTATCTGAGGTAATTGGATTCTATGTTGGTTTTCTGAATTTTATTTTCCATTCGTCTTTGAAAGCTTGAGATAGTTTCTGAACCGTGTTCTTCTTTCAGGCTGGTGTAGCGGAACCGTTTGAACCATCTCCGTCATTTGTTCCTGTAATTGAACGAGGTTTTGAGGCCGATGGTGATCTGCTCGCTGGTTCGGGGAGGCTACCAAGCAGCAGGCTCAAGAGAACTGATGAAAGTCCTATGAGATCTACTTCGAATGAGAAAGACAGAGCTTCTGGCAAAGATAACGGCCTTGCGAGGATCAAAGTTGTGGTAAGTGATGTGTGTGCGTGTGTTTGTAGATGCTATCTTAACGCTTTCTGGGCAGGTTCGTAAACGACCTATCAATAAGAAGGAGCTAAGCAGAAAGGAAGAAGATATTATCACAATTGAGGATTCTGCTGGCTGTGTTACGGTTCACGAACCCAAGCTGAAGGTTCATTCTTTAACTGTTTCATATTTTACGATTTTCACACAGTTTATCTATTGACCACAGGTGGATTTGACAGCGTACGTCGAGAGGCATGAATTCGTATTCGACGCTGTTCTGGATGAACAGGTTACTAATGATGAGGTACCTCTGTTTCCATAATATATATAGACACCCATACGTGTAATACAGTGTCTATAGAATATATATAACGTTTTGCACAGGTTTACCGAGTTACTGTTGAACCTATCGTGCCTACCATCTTCCAGCGTACTAAAGCTACATGCTTCGCTTATGGTCAGACAGGTAACCTTCTAAGCATCTCAATGTGGTGTTTGCTTGTTTGTTTGTTCGTGGTGTGTCTGTGACGTATCGTATTTAAACTAATAATCTAGCCGATACTTTAGGTAGCGGAAAGACATATACAATGCAGCCATTGCCCCTCAGGGCTTCCAAAGACATGCTGGATTCATTAATTACCCAGCGAACAGGGGTCAACAGCTACAGTTGTGGCTAAGCTTCTTCGAGATATACGGTGGAAAGCTCTATGATCTCTTAAACGATAGAAGGTATTTCCATGTTATGCACTCACATGTTTATCTACTTTGTCATAACTTCTATATTATAGTGAATAAGCGAGATGCATATATTTGGTTATGGTAGTGTGTTCCGTATAATATCTCCGTATGTTTTAGTAATGGAACATAATATACCATATATATGTTTATACCTACACCTGTTATCCATATATCTCGCGGCTGTGCTTATGAGATTGTTATGTCCTATTATGTATACGTTAGTGTATCTTGAGTAGCAAATACGCGATGTTTATGATGTGTGTATATTCAATATAATGTATATATACACCAATTATATGCAGGAAGTTATGCATGAGGGAGGATGGACGACAGCAGGTATGCATTGTGGCTTGAAGGAATTTCAAGTCTCGGATGTGCAAGTTGTAAGGGAGTACATAGACAGGGGAAATGCATCACGTAGCACTGGCTCTACTGGCGCTAACGAAGAATCATCCAGGTCCCATGCTATACTCCAGCTTGTGGTTAAGAAAGCCCAAGACAGAGTGGGTCGTATCATCGGTAAAATGTCTTTCATCGACCTCGCAGGCAGTGAGCGCGGTGCTGATACCACTGACAACGACCGTCAGACAAGGTATTTATACTGTATATACATCCAAGTAGATACAGTATATTGAAAGTATGCTTTCAAGTGTACTTAGTCCTATGCTGTTATATGCATCAGTTTCCTAAACAGTCTATTTTTAGTTATATATAGTTCCTAGTATGTAGAAAATTTTAGCTGTTTAATGATGACAGGATGGAGGGGCAGAAATAACAAGAGCTTACTGGCCTTGAAGGAATGCATCCGAGCACTTGACAACGATCAAGGGCACATTCCCTTTCGAGGTAGCAAACTAACTGAAGTTTTGCGAGATTCTTTCGTGGGTGACTCCCGAACGGTGATGATATCTTGCATCTCTCCCAATACTGGTTTTGTGAACACACTCTCAATACTCTCAGATATGCTGACAGGTACTCCCGTTTGTATATATATTATTATATATATATATATGGGAAGACTTTTATCCTATGTCATACAGTCGTTAGTTTTAGTAACTACAGTATTTGCTATTGTTATCATATTCATAGCTATCCGCATACACACGCAGAAAGCGCTGTAAACAAGAACAAAATGGGTAAATAGTAATGCTAGATAACAAGTCTTTGAAAAACCTTCTTATTATCATTAATACTACGATTTGTAGTTACCAGTATAACTAAAATGGTACATAAAAGCTTCTATACATCATATGCATGTCTTTATTTGCTATTATATTCAGTAACCAGTATATGTATATTATTACGCTATATACACACCATCTTATAAACTTAATATAACATATAGGATTCTGTCGTAAAAAATACTCAATAAATAGAAAACCGAAAGAAGAGCCAAAATGACGCTTGCATAGTAAAGAAATTATTCTCCTCAGAAATATACCGAGGTGAAAGGCTTTTTACGGTTCTGTTCATTATTTTTTGTAGTATAATACTATAACAAGCATCATTACTTAATTCGTTATTTAACAGAGTTAAAGGGCTTTCAAAGAACAGTAACGCGAAACGAGACCCAGTAGCAGCACGAGAGATAGCATCCTCACCACCTTTCTCTTCACCAATACAGTCACTCCCACAACAGATTCCGGAGAATGATTCCAGGAATATGGAAAACGGAAAGCGTCCTTTAGAGCAGTTCGGTTGGCCACGTCACGAGGCGGATATACCGTCGGCATACTCGGCAGATGCTTCTACCGATGGGCGAACGTTCTCGGCATCTGGTGAACGAGAGAGGCCAAGCTTCAGGGAATCTAACGGTCAGTACGAGTTTAATCAAACCGTGGAAAACGATCCCGAGCGGCCTCAGATTGTTCTTCCGTCTCGTCGAGAACAGTCCGCGATGAGAAGGCTGAGAGGTACACAAATATATGTATGTATGTATACTTATGTATATATGTATTCTACACCTGATAATGGCTACTTTTAGTATTATATCATTTAGAGTTATTATCCTAGCTATTTACTAGCTAGATTTATAGTAACCGTAAATATCATTAAACTTCTAATAACTGTCTGATATCAAGATGTATCGTATGAGACTAATACGAGTTACCATGCATATATGAGATATATTGACACATCATGTATGTACGTCTCTAAATAATTCTTTTATTTAATGTATTAAATATGTATTTGTATGCTATTTGTACCGGAGGCATATGTTCCATACATGTATGTATGTGCTTTATTATTCAGGTATAATGTATTATGTATATATCTACGTATGAGATGCCTCTTAACGTTGTAATGTATAGACTGTAACAATATACTATATATACGTACTGTCTGTGCATATATAAACATTACTGTATAATATAGTTTTGGGAGCAAAGTCCGTAATGAGAAACCTGATAGGTACACGACTTATAGTACAAAGGATGAGTCGAGCAGCGATAGTGTACAGTATGGGAACCCAAAGAGGATGAATTATAAAGAGGAGTTGGCTCTTCCGGCTAGGGGAAAAGAATTACGTGATACGGACATGGTACAGATGGGCTACGATGGGCATATCAATGCTATACTCGAGTAAACAAAACTAGATATAAACATAAACTAGCTTTGCATATATAGCTGATAGTTTTGAACTTCGGATGTGGATATATATATATACAGTCACATTTGAGTTAACGAATTGTGATTGTTTGTGTTCAGGAGGAAGAGGAAGTCATCTCTGCACACCGAAAGGAAGTAGAGGACACAATGGAGATTGTTCGCGAGGTAAGTGTGGATACATGTTATATACACAATCATTTGTTTATGTAGTTGATGTGTCTGTGTGTGGATGCATGTACATGTATATGACGTCTGGATCTCTATGTTCATCATTGCCTATACATGCTAATAGTCAGTTTATTATAGATATATAAATATATATGAAATACTCCAGTAAACTGTGATGATATCTGATGCATGTCTATTCAATTATACATAATAATATCGTTGAGAATATTGAGAATGTACCATAACCATAAGGTCATAGGTTGATACCACACACACACACACATATATATATATACATGCATTCGATATGTATATGTAAATATGTAGGTGGCATATACACTATATGTGTGTGTGCAGACTGGAATTAATGTGGGTGTTGATGTAGGAGATGAGGTTGCTAGCTGAGGTGGACCAACCAGGGAGCCGCATAGACCGCTACGTGTCACAATTGAATTACCTGCTGTCCCGCAAAGCAGCGGGTATTGTGAATCTACAGGCACGCCTGGCCAGATTCCAACGCCATCTTAAGGAGCAAGAGATACTGAGCCGGACAGGGTCATTACGGTAAATTTGTGACAAAAGTTTTCTAAGCTGGATTGGGTTTATTAAGTTTTCAGCTTGAAAACCGGGTGATTTTATTAAATGCTGTGGTTACGGAAGTTGCACAGCTTTATGCGGCTATTTGTTTTTCCTTTCATTCTTATAATATAGATAACTTCAGTTATAAAACAGTAAATATATTTGCTTTCTTAATTATCATTATATTTTCGTAATAGAATTTATATAATTAATTTAATAATTATTTTCAAGGTAAACTCACAAAAAGACGCTAGTATTGTTCAACTATGGAACATTTCAATGAAATTTATACTTCGCATGAAAAGGTAAAGTCTACAGTATCTTATAACACTATAAGAAACTTTGTATTTATAAATTTAATTTTTAAATTTCAAAAAATATTTATATAAGTAGGGTTCGAACAAGCATATAATGTTGCAATTTTATGTAAAAAAACCTTTTTCATCGAAATAATCTTTATTATCGATATAAATATTATAAACTCAAATAATCCCACTTTAATTTAGATATAAAATATTTATAAGTTAATAATAAATTAAATATAACCAATAAATTATTACATTGTACAAAATAAATAAAGATTATAAATAAATAAGATGTAAAATAAAGTGGTCCAAGGCACAACAAATCAAAAATACATTATAACTTAATAAAGAAGAGATAAATTTACATGAAGTATTAAATTGTTATAATAAAAATTTAATTTAATTTCTTATAATAATTCTTTAATTGTAATTTCTTTTATTAAGTTTTTACATTTTTATTATTTTTTTTCTTTTTTTATAGGTTTAGTTTAATTTTTCTTCAATAATAACTTATTTCTTACATTTAAAGATGCGTTGTAGATATTTTTTTATGTTCATATATATTATAAATTTCTTGTACATGTATGTATTACATTTCCTTCTTTTTTTTTTTTTAATTAAATTTTTATGTTCTTCTTTAATTTGTATATAGACAAGTGTGCATGTATTTACATTTTATACATTTATATATATATATATGTATACATGTCAAGTGCTTATTAACATATTTATTATAATAAGAATAAAATTTAAAGTATTAAAAACATATTAGAAATGTATTTTTATTTATTAACATATTTATATATTTTTCTTTCGTATATTTATACACAATATGTATTTATGTTAACTAATTAACGAAATGTATTTTATATTCAAGCGGTTGTCAGCGAAATGTATTTAAAATTTAAGAGAAAAAAAGAGAGACGTTTATAATCAATTCTAAATATTAATAAAAAATAAAAAATATGAAATCATTATAATACGAAAGACTTAACATTTATATAATTAATTAAATTAATTTTTAAAATAAAGAACTTGATAAGATAAATAATACATATAATTAAAGGTAAAAACAAAGAAATATGGTCATTCTCAAAAGTAAGTGAATTAATGAATTAGTTTTGTTATTTTTTTAAAATAAAGTTTATTGGTGAATTAATAAAGAAGAATGATTTTTCTTTGGGTGTTTTACAAATTTATTAAGTTTATGGTATAATTTATAATAATTTTAATTAAGTTTATGATAAATTTATTATGTTTCTTATGAACTTAACAAGTTTATTATAAATTAATAAATTATTATTTACTTTTGATTCATTTACAATACTCTTATAAATAAATTTAAAACCTATTTATAATATCATTAAACTTTGATATTTTAGTTTATTATTAACTCTTGGTCAATTTTATAAATATAAACATAAAATGTTCACAATAAAATTCTAATCTATATTGTATTTTTTATAATTACATATGTGCCTACATAAATATATGTTTGTTTATATATGTTAAACACACATATACATATATATACACACACATGTACTTTGGAAAAATTTATTTAAGATTTTTATAACCCATTAAAAAAGACATTAAAAATCATTATTAAATTATTTTTTCCTTGACATTTATTATATTTGAAAAATTAATTTATTTTATATAATTTGATTAATTATTTATTTATTAAACATGCTTTTGTTATTATTTTACTTATTTGCATATTTGTGAATTATATAAATGTACATTTATATTATATTCTTTATAACATATAACAATTGATTACATGATTTGCATTATTTGCAAAAATAAAAATATTTATTCATGAATGCGCAACATGTAAATCCTTTTGTATATGGAGCAATTACTTATGTAATTATTAAATGCCATATGTATATTGGTATGTTATATTAATTTAAAAAAAACTCAAATACCCTTGTAAACGATTACATACATAATTGCTATAACATAAATACTTTTTATTTTATTTTATATTCAATAATATTACATGTTTTCATGATTTTTTTTCTTATAAATTTTATAAAACACTCCAATATGTTTATTATAAATTATAAAATTAAACTTGAGAGATTTAAAATTATGTATGTTGATTATTAATCCATATTAATATGGAGTTGATTATTAATAATAATGTGTATTCAAAACTTACTAACGTACGGTAATGTAATTTTTAAAATCAATTATAAAATATAAATAATATAAATTCTCCTTAATACATTAATTTATTTAATAATCAAATGTGCTTTGAATATTTAAAGAATTTCTAGTAAATTAAAAACTTGACAATTTATAATGTGAATTATATAATGATCTTTTATAGTTTAAATAACACTTAATAATATTATATCCTTCAAATATATAAAATTATTTTATTTGATCTCTATATATATTAATAATAAAATCTAAAATAAATAGTAAAATTAACCTGTTTTGAATAGTATTTTTCATTATAAGTTTTGTATATTAAAACTTTTACTTGATAAACTCACTACAATACTAATTGCAAATATAGTTTTTATTAAATTTGCTAATGTACAAATATCATATAAGACATTTTAAATAAAATATTATCAAAAGCACCACTTCAATATTAAAGTAATTTACCATTACTAAATAAATATGTTATAGGATGTTTAAAAAAGAAAACTTTACATATAAATTGTTATCGCATTTGAAATGAATATAGATTGCATGTTATTTTATATATAAACCTTATTTATAAAATTATTATATTAATTAAAGAGAATAAAATTACTAAATATTAAGAAATGAAATTGAATTTTTATTAAGTTTAACTATTTACATGAAATATTCTTTATATATTTTGATTGTTAAATCAAAAAAATAAAAGGTTTCGTTATTGATATGTTATAATGTTATAATAACTGAGAAAAACATTATAACATTGTATACTTTCATAATGTTTATGAAGCGTTTACATGGAATCGAGAGTTATGTCTATGAGTGTCTATATATAAGAGAGAGAGAGAGAGAGAGAGAGAGAGAGAGAGAGAGAGAGATTAAACTTACAAATTTAAATGATCTATCTAAATCTAATCATTAAATTAATTCATTAGTGAATTTTGGCGGGAAAACCTTCATTTCTAGGGCTTAGGGCTACTAGGGCTTCGGCGGAGCAGGTATCTCTTCCGCATTCTTCAATTCTACATACGCGCCGCAGAGAAATGTTCCATGGCAAGGAGAATGTCGCACTTCATGAGGTCAGTTTTTCCCTTTCTGAATTGATTAGGAAAGGATATACACACAGTATAGATATTATGTACATCAAATTTGTATATCTGATAGAATATATGGTATAGTCTACTCGATGTTGTGATATACATGTGGTAATATGATAGAATTAGCATTTATGCTAGAATTACCATTTTAAACTCTATAATACGATATATAGGCTATATGTCCCATATAACATCTATCCTGATTACACTGCTATTCTAGTGGAGTTACTTGTGTGTTCTGTATGTGTGCCGCGCGCGCCTGCGCGCAAAACACACACACGCACACACACACACATATATACATATTTATATATACACCATAATTGTGAGTATCTGTGTTGATTGTGTCTGTATATATATTGGAAGTCAAACGCGACACGGTCCATATATAAAACATATAACTTATACCATAACTCTCTCACACACACACTAAATGGATATCGTGCAGATAATGCTTGGGAAAAGAAGACTTCCTGAGGATTCTGACGCCCACGAGTCAGAGGATAGTCATATATCAGCAACACCACCAAGAAAACAACTAAAATCTGAGCTTCGATCTGATGGGTCAAGTGTCAAGAGCCATCTGCAGCTCAAGGACTCTAATTTTTCTGCTAAACCCAAGCTGGTTAAAAAGAACAAACTTGATATTATGCAACCACCAGAGGGGAATGCAGTGACCGAGAGCCCGTTCATGAACAGGACTCCGCTTCTGCCAGTCATTAAGATACAAAAATGTGGTCACAGTGGGCAGCAAACAGCAAGTTGGCGGTCTGTGAAGCGAATCACGTCAAATCTAGGTAAGATATACTTACACTAAGAAGTATGCTTGTATATATGTACGTGTGTATAGATAATATATCTAAGCTTCATTATGTATGTATAGGTGCAACAGTTCCATCAGAGATCGTGGATAAGGACCCAACAGATGTTTATGCTGACCAGAAGAAAGAGAGGAAGAAAGGGTATTCGGGAATGATGGGGCATCCCGATGTTTCCACGCAGGAGTCGATGGCAAATGTCAATACGGGACATCCGAGCATTGTCACACAGAAGTCGACGGGAAACTTTGTGAAGCTAAGAATGAATGGTAAAGGCGGTAAATCCCGCAGATTTATAAACAGAACCTCTATGGCAAGGTATGTGAGATGTGTGCGTGCACAGGCTTACTATGTTATATGCTTGTATAGATAAACATGCCATTGATGCATAACAGAAATACGAATAGTCATGTATTTAGCTAAATAAATCTGTATGCATTATATCATTTATATACATATCACAATCACTTTACATATATATGCGTGTATATGATGTTTCTTAAACACAATACACGTATACAAAACAAAGATTAGAAGTTTATTATTAGAACTTTTCTGTCTGTCTTTATATGCATGCGTACTATGTGTATATACCATATAAACGTCAGTATATGTATATGTACCTGCATCTTTCTCCAGTGGTAAGGGATACAAGAAGAGGAAGTGGAAGAAGGGCACTGAAGAACTGGAACCAGATATGGAGGTCGATGGTACGGAAATGGAATCCACAGTTCCGGTTGTACCGAAGACAGAAGTATGTCTTAATGAGGAGGCAATAGAGGCTGTTGAATTTCCTACTGAAGATAATTTACTGAAGGTGCTCAAAGATGTATTCGGATATTCTAGCTTTCGTAATGGACAGTTAGAGACAATCCAACGTGTTTTGTCTGGCGAGTCCACCATGGTAGTTCTTCCTACCGGTGCTGGCAAGTCCCTCTGTTACCAGGCAAGTACACACGCGCGCACGCACAAAGACACGTATTTATATGTGTACAACATATATAGAAGGCGTCTTAGATATGACACAATGTAGTAGTGTGAGTGAAATTGAGATTATATTATAGTTCAGTATTACAATGTATGATATACTACTAACTTGTAAACCTTTTTCATACAGTTACCAGCCTATCTTTTACCAGGAATCACTTTAGTCATCGGTCCCTTGGTGGCTTTGATGATTGATCAGCTTGACCATCTTCCTGCTGCGATCCCGGGTGCAATCTTAAACAGTACTCAGGTGCACTAGATTAATAATTATTTTGTAATATATACTCATATGTCAAGAATACCGATTTGATAGTATGTATATATTACATTAGAAAACACGTCTGTCTATATATATATATATATATGAGACATTATGATAAGCTGTCTTTGACAGACTGTAATGGAGAGCTCGACTGTAATTGAGAAACTACGTGCTGGTGTGCTTAAGGCAAGTTTGGCAACCGAAGCACGCTCGCGTGCTTGCGTGCGTAGTTGGTAATACTGCTTTACAGGTGCTTTTTATATCGCCCGAGCGTCTACTAAGTGAGAATTTTCTCTCCGTCTTAATGGAGCTTTCGACAATCTCGCTTGCTGTTATTGATGAAGCACATTGTGTTTCACAATGGTACGGTTTATTCTATAAACATATTTCTTATATAGTTACGTATTAGCATGTAACATTATTGGATTGTATACAGGTCGCATAATTTCAGGCCGTCATACAGTAGGCTTGGGAATATATTCAAGTACAAGGTGAAGCCAAGGTGTATACTAGCCATGACTGCCACTGCTACAAAGGAAACCAAGAGTTCCATTTTGGATTCACTCGGTATTCCTTCGAATAACGTTCTGGATGAGGGTGATGTTCCCCACAACTTAACTCTCACAGTCTCACGCTGTGAAACTAACAAGTGCGTGCGTGTGTGTGTGAGGGGGAGATTACATATATAGCCTATATATATTGAAATTTTATCTGATACCTCATTGTATGAATGCTATTGACACTGTTCAGGTTACATGCTTTGATACAACTGTTGAAGACTGCTCCATTCTCAGATGCTCGAAGCATTATTATATACGTCAAATTTCAGGTGAAGCTTATGAAAAGTATTTATCATTCATATGCATAGACTCACGAATGTGCGTGTGTGCGTGTGAATGTGCGTGTGAATGTGCGTGTGAGATTATAAGTTATAGAAAACTTTTTATTGCTGCGATTAACTTGACAGTTACTATATTCCAGAATGAAGCTGATACAGTGTGTAGCTTTCTTCAGGGGAAAGGCATCAATGCAGAGGTACACACACATGTACGCACACACTGCACGCACACGTACTCATTTTCTAAAATTACAGAGCTATCACGCTGGGAAAAGAGCGCAAGCTAGGCGTGACATCCAGAAAAAGTTCTGTCAGAATAAGCTTCGAGTGGTAGGAACGAGAGAGAGAGAGAAAGAGATGCATGTGTGGGTGTGTGTGTCTATATATATATAAGAAGATTCTATATTCATAATAATATGTAAGACGTTTTAACAGGTTGTTGCGACGGTCGCATTCGGAATGGACTTGACAAAAGTGATATCAGAGCAGTGAGTGAAGTTCTAAGTTTATTTGGTTTTATAATTCATAAATATAAACAAATTTCTACACCCACCCACACACATTGTGTGTGTGTGTTGTAAAACTAATGTATGACCCTTTTACGTTAACGCTTTCTTTGTTACAGGTGATTCATTACGGCTTACCTGGGAGTCTTGAACATTATGTTCAAGTAAGTCTGATCTCCGTATTTGAGTATATTTCTGTTGATATAAAATTCTTTGATACACAAATTCATGTAGTTTTTATATTGTAGGAAGTAGGCCGTGCAGGTCGCGATGGGAATCCGGCATTTTGCCATCTTTTTCTTGATAACTCTAGCTACTTAAAATCACGAAGTCTTGCATACAGGTAAGTATAGCGTGTGATCTATATGTGTGTGTGTACCTGTGTGTGTATACATAAATATATTGAGTTTTCTATTCATTACGATACCTATGTGTAGTGATGGGGCAGATGAATATACAATAAACAAGCTCCTTTGCCGCATTTTTGAGAGTGGTAGTGACGCTCAAATGACAGCCTTAATTGTGGACAGCACATGCAAAGAATTGGATCTAAAAGAAGAGGTATGCACTAATATATGTATACACATAGATACAATACATATTCAATGTATGTAGGTGATAGCCACCGTACTTGCTTATTTGGAAGTTGGAGAAGAGCAACTCTTGACTCTGTTTTCACCAGTTAAGGCCACATGCACTATGTATTTTCACAAGGTAAGTTCACTAATTCATCTATTTATTTCTTAATCAACTAATTATACATATACAGAGTACTCCACATATGTTAGCTGAGAAAAACGCACTTGTGGCGGAATCCTGCAGAGGTTGGTATATATTATAGGATATTCATCTATAACACACACACACACACACAGAGGCACGCACACACAAACTACATAATATAACTTTTAAAGAGCAATGTATACAGGTCAAAAGAAAAAACGGGCAATATGTGATAAGTCTGCCATGCCTTGCAGCAGATCTTAATGTGAAACTAATGGACATTCAGAAAGAGCTTCAAATTCTTCAGTCTGCAGGAGAAATTGGTTACGAGGTACATATTTCGCATACATATGGCAGATAGTACAACTATTTGACCCTTTCGCACACACACACAGTAATAATAAACTTCCTAACTAGTCAATTAAAAAACTTTAATTAGCTCAAAGATGAAGCCTTTTGCTTCAAAGTATTAAGAGTTCCACACGACATCTGTGCTTTGACTTCGAGAATTGCCAACCAGCTCTCTCATGCAGAAGCATGCAAGGTAACACACATGCATTTTATGTATAGTTTGTATGTATCTTATATGATATGTCTATATTAATGTAGTTAAGATATTAATATTATTTTGTCAGGTAAAGAAACTGGATGCTATGTACAGAGCAGCAAGTTTAGTAATAAGACATGAACCCTATGCCCCCATGGAAACTAGCATCCAAAAATATTTCGATTCCGAAGAATATACTTTAGACATCTATCAGTCTCCAGATTTTGTAAAGTCAACCAGGTAAAACACACGGCGTGTGTGTGTGTGTGTGTGTGTGTGTGAAACATGTATGCTAATCGTGTCATTCTGCAGCTCCTATTTGCGAGCCGACGTTAAGGTACGTTCTCTCATATTGTTGATTTATTATTAAGTTTCTGTATACGTATTGTTATTCATTTAACTAAATATTTTATATAATTTTAGGTATTTTTGCGGTCCAACTCTCAAATGGATTTTACTGGACGAGCTATTGCGAGAATATTCCATGGACTTGGAAGTCCTATGTATCCAGTTTCTATGTGGTCGAAGAACCATTTCTGGTAAGCACACTTTCTTATGCAGTATATGTTTACAATAATAATTTGATATGTAATAATGTAAACATGTGTGTGTGCGTGCGCTGTAAAATGATAACTATATAAAATGTATTATTGTATGCATACTGAATATATGCGATTTATTAGGGGCCGACATGAAAATGTTGATTTTCATGTTATTAAGGAAATAGCCACAAGTGAGCTCATCTCTAGGAAGCTTTGATTAACTGCTTGAGGTAAACTATTAAAACGTAACGTTTCTATTATTTAACGTATTTTATTGTTAACTGTACCAATTACTAAAATTATATACATGAATTTATTATTAAAATTAATGTATGCTTATATTATACATATGTTTTCATTGTTAACTTTTTATATACTGCTAGATATACAAAAACCTCAGGAAGTGACATTACGATCTATATACATGTGAGCTTGAATATGTGAGTTTCAATATCCTCATGTTTATAATATAACTCTACATATGCTCTTATTGATATTTAGGATAATTTAAATAAACAAAGAGAGGTTTTACAAATATAACTAAAGCTTCCCTTAATTTAATTTAAGTTATATGGCGATTGACATGTATATAGTCATTACATGTGTTTCTCACAAATATTCTACAATTATTATGTTCAAACTAGCACAAAAAATGAATAAATAACCTTATACCTCCCTTAAGCCTTGTTGTTAAGCTCCTGTTCCTCCTTAGAAACCTTAACAGGCAAAATATACCCCTTTTCTCCTTACCACCTGGCTTGGAAGATGCATTCCCGTACCATACCATCCCACGATGGCCATTAGCATCCCTACGATCACTTGTGCGTTCAATCCTTGTCGCCCAAAGAAGAAGAACCCCAATACCAGCACTAGTACGGTCTTCATGTGTCCTAATACCTGGAATCGCTGTGAACCTCCCGATGCATATAAATTGGCTTAAGTTTGTCCCCACTGCTATCGAACACGATAATATGATGAGAAACTGCACACACATTTATATATTTTTAGTATAACATGTGTATACGTGTGTGTGTAGAGAGAGAATGCATTCTCGTTCATTTTGTATGTAAATAGTTTATATAACACCTCTCTCTCTCCTTATTTTTGAAAGGGTAATTACGGAAAGTTCTTGTCTTGTAAGCTAGAAGACAAAGTACTTCTACCGTATGTACGTAATATATACTACATATACTAGCTGTATGTGTGCGGGGGATTGCCTGCGTTGTGTGTGTGTGAGAGAGAGAGAGTTTTAACGTGGTTGACATATATACATATTGTAAGTGTGTATGAGTGGCGTGGGATTGCCTGCGTTGTGTGTGTGTGTGTGAGAGAGAGAGAGAGAGTTATATACATACATATTGTAAGTGTGTGTGTTTGTGTGTGTGTGTGTGTGTGTACCAGAGAAGGGAAGCTGAATTGGAACAAGTCGACACGGCGTCCAGTTAACCAGTAATCGATAATGGGCCCAAAGAGGATCAGAGAACCGGCCTGAACAGGAGCTGTGTGTCCAAGTAGATCAAAAGATCCCAGCGAATACTTCTTTTGCAGAAAGTGTACGTACTGCATACACACATGTAGGTTTGTGTGTGTGTGTGTGTGTGTCTATATATATATATATATATTCAGCTAAACGTATACGACATTAGCTCACAAACAATAAGGCAACTATATATATATCTTAGCTACATGCATATATCCATATACACACGTCTTATATGTATAACAGGCACATCTATCCACACGTGTGTACCTGTGTGTAAATACACGCGCACGCACGCACACATACACACACACTGACGTACATATTGCTGGAGGGCAGTGCTCCAAACAGCAATGGCAGCAGCTATGAAACCCTTAGTGTTCACGCTCACGTCGCTCACTGTGCAAATGCCTACTCCCACCAAAACCACAGTAATACTTAGCTTTGTGTCCCTTGAATATCGTTTTTTGTCGAATAAAACTTCCAGTAAGCACGACACTGGTATCATACTTAGCTTTGCTATCTGTAAACAAAAACGCAACCTTTATATATATTATGTATTGTTAAGTACAGTTACGTACAACAGATTGTTCTCTATTCAGACACGCGCATCTATTCTGTCCATAATATACCTATTTCTCTCACACACATAGCTTTCTGTTCACACGCACCCCCCTTCTCTCTGTGTGTGTGTGTGTGTGTGTGTATATAACAGCATAAGCTGCATACATATATATTATATCTGCATTATATAAATACTCATGTTTGCATTATATATATATATATATATATATATATATTATATATATATATATATATATATATATATATATAAACACACGTACCAGCTAATATACTAGTATATTATATAAACTATACATCTTGTAGAAACGTAAGTATAAGTTAAACATTGTACACATGCAGATGCACACACACGCACGTGTTAAAACTGTATGTATGTCTTAGGATATACTCCATTATTAACTTATCTACTGTAATTTCTTTGTAATTAACCCTTCTTAAAATACATTATACATTATATCTGTGTCTAGATACATATATGCATACATATAATGCATACCTATAAACATCCATATGTACAAGAAAAAGCCAATATACTAAATAATGTATCACACACACGCACACACAGCTACATGTCTAGCGTACTTGTTTAAAAGGAACACATAGACACACACACACACACACACACACACATACATAAGACATACCTGGTAAAAACCAACAGAGTTCCACATGAGGCTAACATTCATGCCAACAATAGAGAAGTTTGCACAGAGAGCAAACTTCATAGGTCAATAAAGGGTAAATGCGTCGGTTGTATAAAGCCCAACAATCTTAACACCAATGTCATTAACGTTGTCATCCCGAAATGTAATCCCGTTAAGGTCGTAGCTAAATAAAACACCATCATTTACATATTCATGCCCACACGCACAGGCAGAGAGAGAGAGAGCATTATATACAACTCATATAATGTATATATAGTGTATAACAAGAATAAGAAGAAAATAAGAATCGATCCATATAAGATATATGTATGTATGTATATGTGTGTGTGTTCATAGCTGAATAAAACACCATCGTTTACATATTCATGCGTACACACACACACACAACAGCATTATATACAGATCATATAATGTATATATAGTGTGAGAGAGAGAGAGAGAGTATGTATATGTGTGTGTGTTTGTGATGAATAAGACACCATCATTTACATAGTCATGCGTACACACACACAGAGAGCATTATTTACAGATCATATAATGTATATAGTGTATAACAAGAATAAGAAGAAAATAAGAATCGATCCATATAAGATATATGTATGTATATGTGTGTGTGTTCATAGCTGAATAAAACACCATCATTTACATATTCATGCGTACACACACACACACAGCATTATATACAGATCATTTGTGATGAATAAAACACCATCATTTACATATTCATGCGTACACACACACACACACAAAGCATTATATACAGATCATATAATGTATATATAGTGAGAGAGAGAGAGAGAGTATGTATATGTGTGTGTGTGTGTTTGTGATGTATATAGTGTATAACAAGAATAAGAAGAAAATAAGAATCGATCCATATAAGATATGTGTGTTCGTAGCTGAATAAAACACCATCATTTACACACACACACAGAGCTTATATACAGATCATATAATGTGTATATAGTGTATAACAAGAATAAGAAAAAAATTGTGTGTGTGTGTGTGCGTGTGTGTTTGTGATGCATATAGTGATATGAATGGATATAAGACAGATCTTACCGAAACTGAAGCCGTAATGATCCATAAGCTTTTATTAACCATAATAATCCCGACTGAAGTAGTTACATTAAACAACCAAGCACCCACATCCGCAATGGTTTTTGATCGCCTTTACTGCTCCCAGGAGCCATTTAGAATGGAGGTTTCACACCAGTTTCACACCCCTGTTATACGAAATCTGTACGAGTTTCACACCCCTGTGTTTTACGAAATCCGCCCGAGTTTCACACAGATTTCGCACTAATTCATGAATTGAGGCTTACCCAGTATGTGAAATTCTCAGATCCGTGCCAATGCGCCCTGCCCACATGAGAGATCCATATATACATAGATTTGTTCAGCTGTCAAACAAGAACACTTGCCCTAAAAATTAATTTAAATAACCTTATTATCTTAATCAACGTGTTGCGTCAGCGCCTATAAATATAATATACATGATTATTTTTAATAAACTTCGAATAATTAGATTAATATATGGAAATGTCGTTGATCAGAGCCGTGGAATTCTGATCCAACGATATAAAATTACTAGGTGGACAAATGACGTGTTACGATTATGACTGTTAGATTTATTTAATCCTGACTGTTAGTGTTTTAGATTTTACTTCTTGTTCACATCGTTCGGTGTTCCACGCTTTGTCTTTATATACTCCTTGTGTGTGCGTGTGTGTGCATTGTTATTAATACGTGTATGAGTATATATACATTATTTTGTATTTAAAAAAAGAAAATTAAGAAATTATAATAATTAAAGATATATTATAATTTTTAATAATTTGTGAATGATTTACTGAATTATAAATGATAACCTTCATCATGCACACATGTACTTTCTAACGTGATAGGAAAATAATTTATGAGATTGTTTATTAATATTTAAATACACTCTAGTGAATATTTTACAATTTATAATTTAAATACACATATACTAAAATGAAAATATTAATAAACAACTTTGAGATATACACGATTGTCAAATATTAATAACTTTGAGATATACAGGTATTAATATTAATATCACAATCGTAGAATATTCGATTAGCATATGCGTATAATTTTGTGGAGTAACCAAGCGTTTATATTGACCTAATTTCGAGAACACACGCAAATGTAGGGGATGAGAATTAGGGTTTATGTTTCATGTTGATAGGGCAAGGAGAATGGGTTTCTTGGATGCGCCATATCTCGATGCCGGTGCCGGTGCTCGAATCTTCCTCTTGTTGCGGCCGATTGATCCGCTCGCGTCTCAAATATAGGCGCTCCTTCCTCTGCATTCGAACAATGTCGTCAATCGCAGGTCTGAAAATCCTTATTTTTTCCTGAAATCTTCCATATGCAGGTGTCTCTCTCTCTCTCTCTCACACACACACACACACCACACATATATATATATATATATATATATATATTATATATTAGAGAGAGAGAGAGAGAGAACACACACACACATGCTTGCGTTTAATGCGTGCAGCTGCGAAAGGCAAAATGGAGACCGCGGACCTTCCAAAGAATTTCGACTTCACAACGGAAGAACGAATGTACAACTGGTAAGCTACTAAAAGCTATTATATTAAATATGTTTTAACTTAATTGAAATGTAAATAATTTATTACAAATTAGGTGAAAAGCTACTTTCCACAGAGAATCTTGACATCTTACTATTTAATTATATGTATTTATATTGTTTAGTTGTAACGTGAAATTTGTGTGTGGTGAGATTTTTAATTTCTGCTATCTAGGTGGGAGTCGGAGGGCTACTTTAAACCCAACATGAACCAGAAAGAGCATCCTTTCGTGATTTCTATGCCACCTCCTAATGTGACCGGAAATCTACACATGGGTCATGCAATGTTTGTAACTCTAGAGGTAAGACACCATATTGTCATAAACACACATGCACCCCATATACACACACGCACACATATGTATATACTAACTGTTTTTCTAATTTGTCGTTTTACGTGTCTGTAGGATATAATGATCCGACATTGGCGAATGCGAGGAAGACCGGCTCTATGGATCCCAGGGACCGACCATGCCGGCATTGCAACTCAGGTTGGTATTTCTATTGGTACACGCGCACACACACCAACACGCACGCACGGGCGCATGCATGCACATACAATATGTATAAAAGATTACCTACTCTGTGACCTTTCACAACAGACACATTTTGTATCATATGTGCATTTATGAATCTGGTCTTATTTTTAATTCTTCTCTTTCAATTATAGCTAGTTGTCGAAAAAATGCTTAACGCAAAGGGCATTAGGAGAACGGATATTGGTCGAGATGCATTTGTAGAGAAAGTCTGGGAATGGAAAAAGAAGTAAAAATTATAATGTACTTATTGTTATATTTTTTAATTGTGAATGTTTGTTTTACTTGGCAGATATGGGAATACCATTACAAGTCAGCTAAGAATACTTGGTGCTTCTTGTGATTGGACTAGAGAACGGTTTACTTTAGATGATCGACTTTCGAGTAAGTTCAGAAGCTAATGTGTTAACAATAATAACTACAATATTTTGCTATCTGTATCATGGTCTATAAATTTATCATAGTGTAATGTTAATCATTGCAGAAGCTGTGGTCAGGGCTTTTGTTCATCTACATAAAAAAGGCCTCATTTATCGAGGTACTTCTTCCGTTAATGATACTATGTATACATAACAGACACGCTCGGACTAACTGCTATAGACAGGTAGCTACATGGTTAATTGGTCTCCAAATCTACAAACGGCAGTGTCTGACTTGGTATGGTTTTCTTGAAATATTTGATCAATGTATGTGTTTTGATTTTTCTTGTTATTTTTTCTTTCAGGAAGTAGAATACACTGAAGAACCTGGGACTCTTTACTACTTCAAGTATCCACTAGCTGGCGGCACTAGGTCTCTCTCATACAATATGCACAGATATATGTATTTAAATCGATGTGATGCTCCTTTGCAGTGATGATTTCATCCCTGTGGCTACTACCAGGCCTGAGACTTTGCTTGGGGATACAGCTGTCGCAGTTCATCCTGAGGTAAGCTGAATATAAACATATGATCTCTCTCTCTGCGATTGACATGTTAAACCCCAGGATACGAGATATTCCCTGTACATTGGGAAAAATGTTGTAGTTCCTATGAGTGGACGGGAGATCCCTGTTGTTGCTGACGAGGTAATCTTATTGTTATTATTAATATTGTATATGTGTGTGTGTGTTCAGTGCATCCTCGAAAAGAAAGTAAATCGCACTCGTTATATTATAAATCGCAGTACGTGGATAAGGATTTTGGGACCGGGGCTCTGAAAATCACTCCTGGGCATGATCATAATGACTACGAAATTGCACAAAGACTCAATCTGCCTATCATCAATATTTTAAACAAAGATGCTACCTTGAATGATGCTGCTGGGCCCTACAGGTATTCATACACACATAGGCATGACAAACAGACATAGCGTGTGAGAATATTTTGTGTTCTGCAGTGGCCTTGACAGATTTGCAGCTCGCAAAAAGCTTTGGTCTGATATGGAAGCTGCTTCTCTCGTCATCAAAACTGAACCTTACACGCTTCGCGTGCCACGTTCACAGCGCGGTGGTGAGGTACCCACACCATACGACATATGCATATGAATATGCGAAATTTAAACACACATACACGAAACGGCTTCTGAAACAGGTGATCGAGCCTATCGTGAGTAAACAATGGTTCGTCACAATGGCACCTTTAGCAAAGCAGGGCCTTCATGCAGTAGACGAGGGTGCACTCCGGATTATTCCTGCGAGGTTTGAAAAGGTTAATATACTTATATATACGCAATCGGTAGAACAGCTCCATATATACTTTATATACCTTTAACTTTATATTCAATGCCTTAGACGTACGTCCAGTGGCTAACGAACATCAAGGATTGGTGCATCAGTAGACAGTTATGGTGGGGACATAGACTGCCTGTGTGGTACGTGAAAGATGGGAAAGAAGATGAAGATTACATCGTGGCAGAGAACGAAGAGGAAGCTTTAATCAAAGCACGTGAAAAGTACGGTGAAGATGTACATTTGGAACAAGATCTCGATGTCCTGGACACTTGGTTTTCAAGGTATAGCTCTAGTAGTTGAATATTAATTTGAATGGTTATTGTTATAATTAGATAAACCATGTACCTGTGTATGTGGTGTATATACACATATGTTTAGGTCATGTTACATTACAACATTATTGCAGTGGGCTGTGGCCATTTAGCACTCTCGGATGGCCAGAGGAGTCTGCAGCTGATTTAAAGAAGTTTTATCCAACAAGTGTTCTTGAAACAGGGTACACACACTATATATACAAGTGTGCATGTACGTTTATACTAATATTAGATTAGAGTAAATTATTCCATTGTCTGTTTTGTTTATTTCTTCTAATTGCAAACAGGCATGACATACTATTTTTCTGGGTGGCGAGAATGGTCATGATGGGTATTGAGCTAACCGGAAAGCCGCCTTTCTCAACTGTCTACCTTCATGGGCTTGTAAGGGACTCCAAGGTAACATGCTATCGTTAATATTTAATTAACATATATGTAATAATTTTCAGTATTAAGGAATATAATGTATTACATGTTTAACAGGGCCGTAAAATGTCAAAAACTTTGGGGAACGTGATTGACCCGCGTGAAATCGTGAAAGAATATGGTACTGATGCTCTAAGGTTTACATTAGCCACGGGAACAGCAGCAGGTCAGGTATGTATATGTATACAATATACGTACACACACAGTTAGATGTATAAGTCGGTTATTATTATTGTCATATTACCATTGGTTTTTGTTATGATTAGCAACATTCATTTCAGGACTTAAACCTTTCAATGGAGAGACTGGGTGCAAATAAAGCTTTTACAAATAAACTATGGAATGCTGGGAAATTTATTATACAGAACGCTTCATCAAACTCGGCGGAGCAATTAGAATTTAAAACAGAATCAGAATTACATCGGCTGCCTTTGTGTGAACGCTGGGTGGTACGTACTTCTTTCTAACATATATCCATATATTCTTTATGTATATGAATCGTCTATGTTTGTTGGCATTTATGCAAGGGCTCCCCAACCCAAATCCTACCCCAACTTTTCCTCATTAAATGCCCTTTGTCCCTCTTCAAACATTTCATGTTTAAACAGTACCTAGATAGTATATATATATATATATTATATATATATATATATATATATATATATAAGATTTCTTAGAGACTGTAGAAATCTGTCTCCGTACTTGTTGAACAAGTGAAGTTCGAATAGAGACAATCAATGTGTCAGAGTCTTTTCCTGCTGCCGCGTGTACTGTATGTACATATACACAATATGTGTGTGTAAAAACATACACAGACACACACATCTATTATTGATATGTGCTGTTTTGGCAGGTTACTAAAGTTCATATGTTAATTAACGCAGTAACGAGTAACTACGAGAATTTTGAATTTGGGGAAGCCGGAAGAGTGATATATGACTTCTTCTGGAGCGAGTTTGCCGATTGGTAAGCTCTCTCTCTCTCTCTCTCTCTCGTGTGGAGCTCTGATGTGATCTGCATTATCATCTTTTTCCCTTTTGTGCTTGTTTTCATTTTGTTTTGATTATTATGTATGCATTAATATAATGATATAATAATTTTAATGTTTAATGTTTAAAGAGTATTTATAAAACTGCTAATATTTTATGTAGGTACATTGAAGCTAGTAAAACAAGGCTTTACAAGAAGGACAATACCTCTAATGCTGTTATGGCCCAAATTGTCTTGGTTCACGTGTTTAATAACATTCTTAAGCTGCTTCATCCGTTTATGCCATTTGTTACAGAACAGCTTTGGCAGGTAATTATATTCTTATTTTACTTTTCATACATATACATATGTATGTATGTGTATGCATATGTAGATATAATATTGTATGCTGTATTAGTTGGTAATATATGATGTTGTATTAGTATAATGTGTTATTATAAATTTATTACTTTAATTTAATTGCAGGCAATGCCTCAGGCAGAGGGTGCTCTAATTGCAGCAGAGTGGCCGGAAATCAATCTTCCAAAAGACCTGTCAAGTCTGCCAGTATTTGAGGAACTGCAGGCACTGGTTCGTCATATTCAATATTTCTACAGATGTTACATGTATATGTGTATCTGCACGCTCACATGCACTCACGCAGTCTTTGCTTTTGTTGTCCAGGTAAAAGCCATTAGGAATGCACGTGCAGAGTACTCTGTGGAGCCAGGCCGTCGGATCACAGCTGCTATAGTCACTCGGGAACCAATGCTTTCCACCCTAGAGGTATGCAAACAGTGTACGTTGTCATTCTCTAAGTGTATATATATCAATTTTATAAGTTTTCAATCGTTTTCAACTAGTTATGAGTTAGTCTGTAACTATTTTATGTTTCTTGCGTTCTTTTCAGGGAGAAATTGATGTTCTCGTAACATTGTGCAAGCTGGACGAAGCCACAGTTCAAATACGTCCAGACACTCCCGGTACATATAGTATATACAAGCTATCCTGTATACACTATGTCCCATTCCCGGTATATGTAGTATATAGTATGCATGATCTAATATTTCTTTTGCAGAGGAAGTAAATAAAGCTGTACATTTAGTGGTGTCTGAAGGTTTAGAAGCATATCTACCGTTGGCAGATATGATCGATGTTGGGAAGGAGATGGAGAGATTATCAAAACAAATGACGAGGCTCGAATCCGAGTATAAATCCAGCATGAACCGCATATCTTCTTCAGAAGTAAGTGAAAACTAAGTTTACGATGGATTTTAATATAATATTTTTATCTATTGCTTATAATACATGTATTCATTATATATGTCAAAGCAGTGTGTGTGTGTGTGTGTGTGTGTGGAGAGAATAGCTACGTCTGCTGTTATACCTGTAAGTTCAGAAGTTGAAAATGACTCTCTCTCTCTCTCTCTCTCGTATTTAACGTGTATTACTATTTGTATGTACACACATTCTTACACATATGCAAGACTATAAAAACACCTTCGAATACAATGCATGTGTCAAAGCAGTATTATTGTATGTGCGTTAGCACTTCTATGACCTGCATATGTATATAGTATATGAGAAGTATGTATAAGAAGAATTATAGAAGAAATGAATTTGTAAAACACACACACACATTACGTTTAATATATGCTGTTTTTCTCGTGTAGTTTCTTGATAAAGCCCCAGCAGCTGTGGTTGAAACAATGAGGCAGAAGGCTAACGATGCAAAAGAGAAGCTACAAGTACTAGAGAGACGGCTGGATTTCTTAAAGAATGTCGACGTTGCACAAGTAACAAGGTAAATGTAAACATTTATACATATTAAAACCAAATATCATGGGTCGTGCATGTGTGAGAGAGAGAGAGACTCCTAGAAATGTTCCAATCCTAGTAAGTCCGTGCTCTCTCTCTCTCTCTCTTTCTCTCTCTCACACACACACAACACAAGTCTCTGCTATTAAGAAACATAATTTTACTTGCAGTAATGTGCACATATATTTCTATTTATATTTATGAATATTTAGAATATGTAACACAAACATAAATAATGAAATACTAAATATACGTTTCACGTCATTTGGAAGCATCAATGTACTCTCTCTCTCTCTCTCTCTCTCTCTCTCTCTCTCTCTCTCTCTCTCTCTCACACACACACACACACACACACACACACACACACACACCCCTTGGAAATTTATGCGACATGCTTGTGACGACTGTGTAATTAAACTCATAAACAAGTTCACACATACATTGACTTACCGAATATTCAAAGTAATATCAGATTTAAGATTATATTACTTTGAATATTCGGTAAGTCAATGTATGTCTATATATTTCTGTGGTTTTACTGTGTTACACGAGAAAAACAGCATATATTAAACGCAATGTGTTGTTACCAAATTGTTTATAAGTAAACATTCTGCCATTACATAAATAAATAAAATGAAGATATAAATATTTATACATGGTATATATTTGATTATATTAAAAATAGTATATAATATATTGTGCGTGTGTGTGGGAGGGATAGATAAATAAATGTTATAGTCGTGAATTTATAAAACAGTTCAATATCATGTTTTTCTTTGTCAATTCCTTGTTATATTAGACTATATCAGTAGTATATAATACTTACATATTATTAGTAATATTTATTTAAAATATAACTATATCTAATAAAATATGTAATCATCACGTATATATAATAAAGCTTCCCAAGGTTCTATATACATGTGATTAGTTTTTATTAGAGACTGGATAAGAATTTAAAAATTAAATTATAATACTATTATAAATTAAATTACAATACTAATATCATTGTCCTCGTCGTTTAAACACCTTGAGAAGTGTATCTTGAATTATAGAAACCAAACTATGTTATTATTGTAATTATTTCACATTTAAAATAAAATCTGAACTACATATTAGAAAAAATGTATCTGCTATTGAACCTCTAATAAAAATTCACACAAAATGAGAACAGGTTTACCTAAAAGACCCACCTCTAACCAGTGCTTAAACGTAATGCCATCTCCTGTACAAGGGCTCGCTTCTGTGTTGCATTGATAACACCTCCACACTCCGCATTCTCTAATATTTCTGTCATTATAGATGCCGCACGATCTCTTGCATCTTCTTGTGCCCTCTTTAACATAAATGCCTATATACAACACACACTAGGTTGAGAGAGGGAGGGAGAGAGGGAGAAAGAGAGGGAGAGAGGGAGAAAGAGAGGGAGAAGGAGAGAGGAAGGAGGGGGAGGGGAGAGAGGAAGAGAGGAAGAGGGAGGGGGAGAGAGGAAGAGAGGAAGAGGAGGGGGAGAGAGGGAGAGAGGAAGAGGGAGGGGGAGGGGGAGAGAGGAAGAGGGAGGGGGAGGGGAGAGAGGAAGAGGGAGGGGGAGGAGAGAGGAAGAGAGGGAGAGACCCACCTGTCCATGATGAGAGATCTCACATGTACATGCGTGTTGAATCCACGGCTCTCCATCAATCTGGACAGGATAGGTATCCGACATCCACACCTTTATACTCCGTCCCTGTCCTAGCCTTCGAGCACGAGACAAGCCAACCTGTAAAACAGTTTACTTCATCAAAATTGCACACGCACACACACACACACACACACACATGTCTATATATATTAATAAGTATACGTTTACCGTGAGGTATGTGTATATATCACAAGCAAAAGCAACGAGCCTTGTCTCAAAATGCTCTCTCTCACACACGCACGCGCGCACGCACGCACCTGAAGTTTACCAAGATGCCAGGTTCCACATATCCCCACAACTTCAATAATTCTATCGTGCATAAACTGTGGACCAAATTCATCATCATGTTCCTCTTCATTCTTCCACAGATCTACACCTCCCATGTAACTACCAATGTTTGTAACCAAACACCCTCCGTATCCTGTAAAAACTCAATATGCTAATGTATGTTGTATAAATTATCTTCAAGTATCATTAACCAACCTCTGGTATGTGCATTTCTTGGCCATCGACCTCCACACGTATATTCCAAGGAAGGTCAGAGCAAGTCCTGTCAACAATGTCTTTTGCACCTTCCCTAGCATAAAGCACCTTGTTCAGAAACTACAAATATAAAAAGAAAAAAATTAATTAAAAAAGAGAAATAAATCAGAGAAATCTGTGCAGTACAATATATATATAGAGAGAGAGAGGGGGGGAGAGAATTACCTGATTGTAGAACTTCTCAGGATTTTCCTCACGAAGCATGTGTATGTCCAATGCCACCTTTGCATCACATCCGATTCCTGCGAGAAATAGTTCATGTAAATATGTATGTACAGTCCATATATATAATATATATAACGTATGTATAAGAATGTTTATGGAAATATTTATGTTTATATATATAATACATATAATATATATAACGTATGTATAAGAATTATTTATGTTTATATATAATACATATAACTGACCGAGGTAGTTATTTAGATACTTAGTAACCACGACTGCTTCACCAGGACTAGAATTCTCAGATATACAAACGCGCCATCTATCCAACGTAGTCACAGCTCCGTGATCAATCTGTTGAAGCATATCGTATACTCCACCTTGTCTCCCTACAGCATCATACCCTCCACCCCAACATAACACTCTCGCAAGGTCGTTTCCTGTGCCGATTGGTAGAATAGCAACTGGTGGTGGCGATTCATAGTTCCTTTTCTCAATCTCGTCTAAGACCCACCTGTATATACATATTACATGCATATGTCCAATAAGTTGTACACTTACCCCACAGTGCCGTCTCCACCACATACAAGGATTCTGAAGTGGGGTATTCCCCCAAATAAGGTCAGTCCTGCCTCAGGTCCTTGTGCTTTGCTTATTTCCACCACCTTAGGTTACAAACATGTAAATTTCTTAACATTTAAAGTGAGTACGATAATTAATAAAGTAAATCATGATCGCATTATACAAAACCACGTATATTGAGGATGGAGTAGACTATACGGGGAGAATAAAAATAAAGAGATTTACAAAGTCGCAGTTATGAACATAATTTCATAGTGCCTACATAATACATACATACAGATATATAAATTACGTGTGTATGCTGTTAGTAAACAAGAAGGCCATCTAACCTGTTAGTTTGGTCAGTGTACAAGGGCCGTGCAGTGTTCGAGGCAAAGTTTACCTTGCACTCCTCTCATACTTGGTTAGAACAATATAAATATCTATTAAAGATAATAAGTAAAGTTTAATTAAAGTATAAAAAGAATAGTGCAATGCTTCACAAAGGGTCCTATATATGTACATGTATACACAAACATATATACTTCATATATATGAAATGCATACCTGAACGGGGTTAAGCAGCATGTTTAAGTGACGCCGGAGGGCAGTCCCGTGTTGAGCACCACTTTTCCGATTGACAAAAACAAGAAGAGGCCTGGCATCAGGAGGAACTCCCACGAGCGTATATCTCTGCATTGCAGACGGCCCATTCACAGGTTCAAGCTCATTAATCTCTGTCAGCTTGTGATCTTCATCTATTTTCCTGTTTGAAATATATAATGTAAGCAATACGGCTATATGCAATTTAAACTATGCATACAGACATACGCGCACACACACAGACATATACATACAGACAGACAAACGTACATACCTTTTCAAATCGGATGTAGCTGATTCCAGGCCACTACTCTCAGCATCATCAGATAGAATGAAACCGTCCTCACTCTGCTTAGAAACCCCGTCTTCTGAAGAGCTCGGGTTCTCCTTGAAGGAACTCACTGGACTATTATGGGTTTTCTTCTTTCTTCTACGTTTCCGTATTTGGCCCCGCACCGATGATGCTAGGTCGTTTGCGCCCTGTGTATAATGCTAGAAGGTTATACCTTGTGTGCATGTATAGATAATTAATATATATATATATATATATATATATATATATATATAGATAGATAGATAGATAGATAGATAGATAGATAGATAGATAGATAGATAGATAGATATAGATATAGATATAGATATATATATATAGAGAGAGAGAGAGGCGGAAGGGACCTGTGTGATGGAGCTAAGAAGACGAGCCATTGTTTTCCCAGTATCCTTGACCCACAATGGAGAAACAATGAGTCGTTTATGGAGTCCGAGATCACAGAGGTCGTCCGAGTCCTTAGGATGACAGTTTACGTGTACGAGTCTCTGGCACCACATGCACCTCCACACAGCACTTCCTACTAAGAATGATGTATTACATGGTTCATCACATTGATACAAATATGCTCGATCATCTGGTATATCATCTGCATAAAAGATACTTAGTATATACGTATACACTTGTATACAGATACATAACCAGATATATACATACATTACACGTGCATGTTATAGTGATTCTATACATTATATATATGTAATATGTATACCTATAGCTAATTACCTGCATCCATCCATCTTTCTACCCATTCATGACGTAGAAACTTAGCACCTGCCATTGCCACGCTCTTGCAATCTTTTCCTGCGCTCTTGGAGCAGTTAATGTGTGATGCGACACCACATACAAGGCATCTAAAAAAGAAAACGTTAGCTTATACAAATATATACTTGCACATATGCGTATATAATCAATGCTAATATATTCGAGAGAGTTCCCAGTCGAAAACGCACCTATGTTGTGTGTGGTGTGTGTGTGTGTGTGTGTGTGTCTCCTGCACATAATAAGACATATACATATGCATAAGTATACATAGTGATGGAGAGATAGAAACAGGCACATCCGTATATTATGCATAAACATATACAATAAATACATCATATATATATATATGCGTGTGTGTGTGTGTGCGCGTGAGTGTGTGTACATACATATATGCAAATATTACGATATATGACGGATTAATGAAGAACCATTATGATTGTACAGGTTATATACTACATGGATGAATATAACAAATAAGTTATATATAAATATGTATGGTAAGTATACACAAAATTACACACACCTCTGCAGTGAGTAAACAGCTCCCGAGACAGAAGACAGTGGCAGTGAAGGAGTGAGAGTATCAAGGCATACAAAGCACGTAGACGGTCTGGGACGGGACGTGCTCGTTTCCTGCGCCCACGCATGGGGACTGCTCGTGTGGGATCTCAACTTTCCCTTAGAATCCCGTTTCGCCCTCGCAGCTTTTTTCATCCAGTACAATGCTAGCTTCCGCTGAGCCTGTATGGCCATGTAGAAGATGACTGCACCCACAATGAGCCCCACGATGGCCATGAATATGTATGAATGCTCTCCAGAAGCGATTTTTTCCGCGATTTTTTGAGTATCTGACAATATATCTATGAGAAATACACATACACACACACACACAGACGTATACAAAAGCGCGTGCATATACACATACGCACCTTGGATAGAAATGCCATATCCTCGGGATGAAGATTCATCGTGTTCTTTCTCAGGATTGGCTCCTCCACTGCTCCCCGCCATAGCTCGATCGGTGATTCACTGCCCTAAGTGTATATGCCACGTGCTGTGTTAGTAGTGCAACATGACACGTATATTTTTAGAATATTCTTTTATTATTAGGAATATTTTTAACATATTTTGAACAGTGTTTAACATAAATTTTAATATGGGCCGCGCTAGGGACACACCCCCTATTAGCTGGCAATTAGGTGGCACACCCCCTATTAGCTGGCGATTAGGTGGCATGCTTACATGGAACTCAGTGGATTATTTTCTAGATTGAATCGAGTTTCACAAATATATTGCTAGAAAATAATTTTTATCTAAGCCTTGGGCATGTCCTTCTGTTATGACCCTGAACGCCACATTCTCCACACCGTCTTACTGCTGCAGTTTGATTCTCCTCAACCCTTTCAAATGCAGAAGGGTCTCTGGTTTCTTGTAATCCCCTGAATGAGCACACCCAAGCCATATTTTTCTCAAGATCCCCTGCTTGCTCTTCTTTGAGCGTAGCCTTGAAACTGTGAAACCTTGTGAGATCGCATATCTTTGAACATGTGATTCAGCATCAGACAATGAAGCATGAGTGTGATCCATCAAAAAACTCCCGTAGCTAGAACTAGATCTTCAGGAGATTGAGGCGCTGTAAACTCCACACCCACTTGCCGCTTCTCAGCTGTGTAACCGACTCCATTTATTATCTTACGAATAAACAATATCTAATCAGCATTCCATGTAAGCATGCCACTAAGCTCCAGCTAATAGGGGGGTGTGTGCGCAGTAACGGGGGGGTGTCCCTAGCGCGGCCCTTTAATATAAGCAAATTTAAATATTAATTACTTTATTTAAAAATTAATCAAAAATATTCTTGTTATTATTCAGTAATAGAATGAAATTAAAAAATTAATTAATCAATTTAATTTATAGAAATTAGAATGAAAGAAAACGATAAATAAATTAAATTATATATATAATCTATAACAAATTAGAAAGAAATAAATCAAATATTCTACAATTAATTTTTTTTTCTATTTTGAATTATAAATGAAAAACAACATATCAAAAAGAATATGCTGTTTTAGCAATTAGGGTTTTCGTGGGAGGGAATTGGATCTGCAGCTGCTCGCTGAGATCCGACATGGTTTTAGTCAGCTCGGTTCGTGATTATGTCAATAAAATGCTCAATGACATCTCTGGAATGAAGGTCTGCATTCTCGACACACAGACGGTATGTATGATTTGTATGTATATGTATATATATATATGTTGTGTGTTTTTGTATAAATTCTCTAGT
Source organism: Selaginella tamariscina (assembly GCA_003024785.1). Taxonomy (NCBI): domain Eukaryota; kingdom Viridiplantae; phylum Streptophyta; class Lycopodiopsida; order Selaginellales; family Selaginellaceae; genus Selaginella; species Selaginella tamariscina. The sequence goes on from PUQB01000097.1 coordinate 503,529, forward strand.
ATCGAAATTATACTACAAACTCATATATATATATAGACAGTATAACATTTACACAAACACACAGATGCATAAATATAGATATACGTATATATTAAAGAAGTACACTGTATATGGATCGTGTCAAATTATGAATATGTGATGTGTAAATGTCTTATTTTTCGTATAACTACGTGAACTCTTTACGAAGATCCTTATATTTATATATATAGCATTTTCATACACGCACGCACGCGCACACACGCAGCAGATGCATGCATATGCATATGTATGTGCTTATAGATATATATTGCAAGTACAGACACATGTAACTCTCTCTCTCTCTCTCTCTCTCTCACACACACACACACACACACACACATAATGATTCATGTAACTTTTGCAGCTAGCAATTGTGAGCGTTGTCGTAAGCCAGTCCGAGCTCCTACAGAAAGAAGTGTTTTTAGTAGAGAAAGCCGATGCTACTACAAAAGAGCCCATGAGTCATCTCAAGGCTGTTTGTTTTCTGCGACCTACTGCAGAAAACATGAACAATTTGAAAAACATCCTTGGCAACCCACGTTTTGGAGAATACCATCTCTGTAAGTGCACACACACACACACAATGGGGGGTCATATGTAAGAAAGTGTGATGTACAGTTTAATATTGGATATAGTTTCCAATTAATATCATGTTTACATCGATCATCATTGTAAGATTGAGTGCTACGTTATGTTATATATTAGTTAATGAAATTCGGTTTATGCTAGTTTTTTCGAACATTCTGAAGACGAACTATATCCAGAATTTGGCGGATTTTGATCAGCATGAAGCAGTCCAGCAGGTTCAGGTATAATTAACACACACACACACACACACACACAGAGCTATACATATTTACATCGTCTTGCTTTATTAAGATGATCAAGGATATACTTACTGTATCGTTCTAATATATTGTTATGCCAATATACATCAATACACTTGTTATTGAGTTTTATATTTTATTTGCAGGAGTTTTTTGCAGACTTTATTGCCTCGGACCCTTACCATTTCACGCTGAATATTCCTTCGAATCATCTCTACATGGTTCCGCTCTTGTTTGATCCCACCAAAGTGCAGCCGCTCGTGGACAGGGTCATAGAGGGATTATCCGCTGTTTTTCTTGCACTTAAAAAACGCCCCGTTATTCGATACTCTGCAAACTCCGAAATCGCTAGACGTATTGCTCAGGATACTGCTGTAAGTGAATGATAATATCGTGTCATGTGTACAGTAATACGCTTTAATGTATATATGCTATGTATACACTCAAAACACGATGTAGTGATGGAACAACTATAATCTCATGTATGTCTTATCAATGTCATGTGTACTAGTATGCATAATGGTATAGTAGCAGCAACATATGCATATGTGCATGTGAGGACTTACCCTTTTTGTGTTACAAAGTGGTGTAATACACATAGAAATTAATGAATGTCTTTTTTACTTTTCTTGTTTTGCAGAAAATGATGTATGAACAGGAGGTAGCATTATTTGATTTCAGGAGGACAGAAGTAATGCCTTTGCTTTTAGTTTTAGACAGGAGAGATGATCCAGTGACTCCTCTTCTAAATCAATGGACTTATCAGGTGTGTGTGAGTGTGCGTGCGTCTGCACATGTGTGTATACACTAAGTACTCGAATATCCCTAGAGCTCTCTCTCGCTCTTACATACTCATGCATGCATACCAGACACATTATATGTCTTTGCGTGGGTGTATTTGAGAATTTATGCTTAATTTGATGATATGACAGGCTATGGTCCACGAGCTTATTGGAATTCAGGATAATAAAGTAGATTTGAGAGGATATCCAAGAGTTCCTAAAGACCAGCAAGTAAGTAGTACATATAATTGATTGTATACTGGTATATGACGTATGCATATACATATGATCATGTGTTTGGGTGTGTATGATGTGAACGTTATTCATGTTTGTATTATACGTAAATGACGTATATGCACACAAAATTAAATCTAACTAAATCTTAAACAGGAGGTGGTGCTTTCATCGGAACAAGATGTTTTTTAAGAGTAACATGTACGAGAATTTTGGAGATCTTGGGCTTAACGTGAAGAAGATGGTGGATAATTTCCAAATGCAAACAAAGAGCAAGCAGAATATTCAGTCTTTAGGTGTGTATATGTGGATTACATATACGTGTATATATGTTATGTGTGTGGATGGATATAACTTCGTTATATACAGAGGACATGGCTAGATTCGTGGAGAACTATCCAGAGTTCCGCAAGATGCAAGGTAATGTTTCAAAGCACGTGGCCCTTATGACAGAAATGAGCCGCCTTGTTGACGAGCGCAAGTTAATGTCCGTCTCTCAAGCCGAACAGGAGTTAGCCTGCCATGCCAACCAGGCGCAAGCACTAGAAGTAAGTTATATATATTTATGTGTATATATACGGACACATACATGTTACTTGTGTGTACATTTTTGTAATGTGATATGATATCCTTTCTCGCTCCCTGCCTCCCTCCCTCCCTCCCTCCCTCTCTCTCCCATATAGACATGTACATATATATTGGTGTATACAAGTTTACCTGTGGTTGTGCGTGTAGGAAATTAACGCTCAATGGGCGTTACCGGGTGTTACAGATGACGAAAAATTGCGATTAGCAATGCTTTATGCGTTACGGTACGAAAGAGATAATCCACAACAATTACAGGAGCTTATAAATAGGCTAAATGCTGGACGTAACAAGTATAACTCAAATGTAAGTTTATCTGTGTATACTTTCACTATACTGATATAAATGCACATATAGTAGCGCACACTGTCATATACTGTATAATACACACACAATGAGAGGAAGTATAATTATTTATTTTTGGTTAACTGACTATGCTTATATTTCGCTCAGTATTTAATTTTAATTGTTAATTTCCAGCTTTTGTACACATTGTTGAAACAAGCGGGAGCCGAGAAACGTACGGGTGACTTGTTCTTCAACCGAGACTTGTTCAATAGAGCTCGAACCATGGCTCGTGGACTAAAGGTGCATGCGTGTGCGTGTATGTGTGCATATGTGTGCGTATATCTTGGTATATATGTCTTTATATGTATGCATTTCTAATGTTGTGCAGGGAGTAGAGAATGTATACACACAACATCAACCACTATTAACTCAAATATTAGAGAGCATATTAAAGGGGAGAGTAAAAGATGCAGATTATCCATTTGTGGGTAATCACACACAACAAGGCAGAGCTCAAGACGTGGTTATATTCATCGTGGGTGGAACTACATATGCAGAGTCCCGTCTTGTTGCTCTTCACAATGCTGCAAATCCTTCCATGCGTGTTGTTCTTGGTGGCACTGTTGTGCATAACTCCTCCAGGTTTGACTAGTTAAACACACGAATGTGTGTGCATGTATAAATGCGTATGTATTAACTTACTCTGACTCTATTTCTTTACTAGTTTGTACACTATTCACCAGTGGTCACCTAGATAGAGAAGTTAGTTAGACCTCTCTCTCTCTCTCTCTCTCTCTCTCTCTCTCTCTCTCTCTCTCTCTCTCTCTCTATATATATATATATATATATGTGTGTGTGTGTGTGTGTGTGTGTGTGTGATCAACTAAAATATATTAGCTAATAATGTTCATACAGCCATTTACTCTTTAATAATATTAGTCTCTTGGGTAAGTTTTTTAGTATTTATTTTACTTATGATTCAACTCTTGTATACATTAATTAGTACATACTAAATATTATATATTTATATATTAATATCGTTAACTCATATGTATAAGGTCATGTAAGGCAAACCTAACGAGTACATAATATAAAATTCGCTTTTGTTATGGTTATATCGTAAAGAAAACTATCATTTTATATATGTGTATAATTCGAGTAAATAGTTTAATATTAGTATATTAACATGTTTGTATATACAGATGCATATACATATATATTAACTGGTATATATAGTTCATAACTAGTGTGTGTGTACTGTATATATTTATAAATAATGATTGTTTATTTATTGCAGTTTTTTGAGAGACTTAGAGGAAGTACAACGAGTGGGACGGGCAAGCATTTTCTGATTGAACTCTTCTAGGACACACATGCATATCAATATAAATAAGCCATTTTGAATATATATAGATATGTGTGTGTGTGTGTGTGTGTGTATTGCACATTGATGCTATATGTTCTGCAATATAGTTACTTTAGTTAAAAAATATTTTTAAATTACATAAACTAGTACTCTTAGTAATATAATATATAATAATATTATTTTAAATTCAAACTACTAAACTTACTTGAATTAAGGTGTATTAGTCATTAAAACATTATATATTCAATTTCATGTACTTTTATTAATTACATATTTAGATTAATTAAGTCTGCGTTGCATACTCAATTTTATTTACTTAATTCTAAATGAATTTTTTTATGGATTAGTAAACACCTATTCATATTTTTACTTTGTCATATATATATATATATATATAGTAAATAAAATCGAATAAAAATATACATGGATATAAGATTCAATATAATACATATTTATGTAATTTAAGACCATAAAAACTCAATATATAATTAATTTGACAATGTACTAATATAATTTAAAATCAATATAAATCACAGTTCATATCAATTTTATCAACATAATAGCAGTTAGGTTATATCTTTTCAATATTTAAATTAAGAAAAATATAAAAAACAAATTAAGATGTTATTTAGCACGACCAGGACAACTAAGTTAGAAATATTAATAAAATTAATAATATTATATAATAAAAAAAAGTGAAAATTCAAATTTATAAAATGAGAACTTAGAATATTGCATATTAGATTTTACTTAATATAAAAGATAAATAAGAAAATAATGAGCTTATCTATGATCAATGTTAACATAATCGTTTTATGTATACATTTACATAATTATAATTTATATTACTTAAGTATATGTCATTTAAATATCTTGAAATGCTTAAATTTAATTCATTTTATTTTAGCTTAACTTTAAAGAAAATGTACTCTCAAAAAAGTTTTAAAAAAACTAATAATATCTTATAATGCAATGATTTAAATTTAATTTCATTTATAAAATTATAATTATAAAAAGAATAAAATATATTAATAATATTTATATTTATACTAAAGAAAAATTATAGATATTAATAATACAATATATTTCTTAATTGAATGGCTTGCATTTAATTATTTTTCTTTATGTTTAAAGTAATTTTAAATTTTATTTAAGAAATTACAATTATAGAAATATTAAAGTGTATTAATAACATAGTTAAGAAAGGATGATGTATTATATATTACATAATTGATTAAATATTTCTTTGACATATATATGTATGTGCCTCTGTTTATTTAAATTATCATTACAAAATGTAAAATTCTTAATATTAATGTGTTAAATATGTTATATATATAAATTTTGTCCAAAACTAACACATTTAAATTCAAAAAAATCTTGTGTATATATATATTTAATATCCAAATTTGTATTGTTGTTTATATTATTAATAATTATTTTTAAGAAGTTTTAATCATCTCAAGTATCACTTTTGTCTTTAAAATTTTATATTTGACAAGAAAAACTTTATTACTGAATTACATTTATTTAAAATTTAATAATTGTGTAATTAAAAATCATTTATATGAGTTTATTATTATTTAAATAAAACAAGAATGTAAAAGATCTAAGTATAAAAAAACATAATTTTTAATTACTCTATTTAAAAAACATAAAAATATATTCTTTTAATTTATATTTACTAAAACATAAATTAGGTAATGTAAGTTTCTCAATAAAATAAAAGTAAATATGGTGCATAATGATCATGTAATTCAAAACAAAATATATATAGAAATTATTGAATATATTATAATGTTGAAATAAATATAATAAACATAAATAGTCAATTTAAATGCACTAAGTGGGTTTTTATAATTTTACTAATCAAACAATAATAAAGTTAAATTTAAAAATTATAAAACTTTAAAATGAAATAAAATATAGTTATTATTCATTTTATTACAATAAAACATAAGCTATTAAATTATTAATTCTATTTTTATTATCTTTATTAAAAAATATAATAATTTATAACGTAAATTTATATTTATAAAAGATAATTATAAATTGTTTACTCAATTTATGTACTTATGGGCTTTATAAGAAAAAATTATAATAAAATATTAACATAAATTTTCAAAAAGTTATTATTTCAATTTTTAGATTTATAAAATAAAAATTATAAATTTATTTTAATTAAAGAATTATTAATAATCAAACCATACATATAATACTTTTTTTTAATTAATATGATGCAATTTTTAAATTTTTTTTCAATATGAAACATTTTCATTATTATAAACATTTTCAATGTGATGATTTTTTTATTTGTATACTCAAATAAAAAAATAATTGTTAAAGTAAAATATCAATTAAAACTTACTTATTAACACATTATAAAATTTTAAATTATTTTTAAGTTTCTTTATAAAATTTTAAATGAATTTTCTATTTTGTTTAGTGTTTAAAATTCTCAATTGTATAAACTTATAAATAAATTAAATTTTAAATTAGAAATTATATAAATGAAATAATCAAAATTATATTTGATATCATATCCTCTTCAACTTTTTATTATAATTAATTATTATATTTTACTTTATATTTAATATATAAACATGCTTTTTTTGTGTACATGTGTGTTATTTGATATTTATACATTTTCACTTAATTATATATATATATTGATGTAAACTATTTATTTTGTGGTTATATATATTATGTTAAGAATTATTGATTACATTTCATAAAACTTATATAATTTTAAATTTTATTTTTTTATTGCATACATTCATTTTGATAACTTAAATAACCTCTAATTTATTTAAAATTAATTAATTTAAATTAATTTATTTACATGTAGCTTCTCACCCCTTTCTTATATACAATATAAATTTTGAAAGATATATTATAATTAATAGATATACATACCTTTTTATTTTTTCTATGCATGAAAATTCATATTTCTATATGTATATGTATTTTAAAAAGATTTTATAATTGTGCATGTACATAGTAAATATTTAAAAATTAATTATTAAAAATAAATGGTTATAACATCATATTTCACATCGTATAAGATAGTATATATGTGTGTATATATTCTATATATATAACTTATTATATGTCACATGATTTATATAAACATTATGCAGTTATATATGTTATATATGACAATATACATATTTGTTATATACCACATTATTTATGTAATTATTTATAATTAATACTTTGTACATTATTATATATATTTAATTTCTTATTAATATTTAAATAACATATTGAACAATACATTATTTTTTATTTACATTTTTAAAGATTCTTATAATTTACAAGAAATGAATTATTTTAAAATATCATCTTTAAGTACTATTGCAACAATTTTAATTTCATTTCAAATATTATAAATTAACATATAATGTGATAATTAAAAAAAAAATTATTAATTTGAAAAAACGAAACATGATTATAAGAAAAGTAAAAATATTAATATAATTCAATCTTAAATTTATTATTGAATATAAAATCTCATTTCATAAGATTTACTTTTGTCCTATTACAATACATAAATTATTTATTAACAAAGCCCCTCGTAATGAATTATTATTGTAATTAACATATATTATATTATAAATTTATTAATTTTATTATATATTTGATATTGTTTTATAAGTTTATAAAATGTTTTTTTTCTTACAGGTAATTAGACATTTTGGACCTATTATTATTTTATTATTTTTGAAAACAATTATTGTGAAGACAATGTCTTTCTTATAATTACTACTAAACATAAGTCTCTAACTCACTATTTCAGATCAATTTTAAATAACCGGTATGAGAAAATTTATTATTTTAAAAAATGATTTATTTCATTGCTTTACATAAAGTAATAACGCTCTGAAAATAATTAATCTTTATTTTAAACAATGATTATTTTTCTTAACTTTACATAAGTATATAAGTTAATATAACAGTATATTCTAAATTAATATAACAGTAACTTTTACATAAGTATATAAGACAGTATATTACAAATTAATATAACAGTAATATTCCACTTACATATTACAAATTTACAAAGTTTATTTTTCAATATGAAAATATAATTAACATACAAAAAAAATATTATATTTACAATATAAACCCCAACAGGACAAAATATAATATTAAAATTTTAAATTTTATATCAATGGAAGAACTTTGTTATCCCATTAATATATTTCTTACTCGTTCTTGTATGTGTTCAAGTGTTCTTGGTTTATATATCAGTGAAGTGTCTGTTAAAAGAAACCTATAAATCTCCCACAACAAATCGTTAACAAAGTATCGACCAATATCAGCCTGCATTAAAAAATTAAATATTAAAACACATATAATTTATTATTATTATATATTAAAACAATATACTTTTACATAAGCAATTATAACAATATACTTATACTTTTTAAATAGGATTTAAAAATAAAAATCTAAAAACTAAGGCATATACCTGAAAAATACCAAGGTCGAACATCTTCAAAGCAAGAGTGACATCATGTAGAACCCTCGGCCTCCCTCTCCCGCTAATCTCAATAGGAGTGGCAACAAAGCTCTGTATCAGGGCCACGTGGCAAGACTGTAACCCACAATGGATTAGCTATATCCCTCTCTATACGCTTACATAGAGCCCTTTGCTTATCAGGGTCCGTTATTTTCCTCCCATCTGCTTGTGTTATAAAGAGGTCTATTTCACATTTTCCTCTTTCTATATTAGACATGGACAACCGCCCATATGCAACCTGCCAAATAAAAACAATAATAATAATTATCATTATCAATATATATAAATATTTAGAATAAATTTATCATAATCTGAAAATTCTACATTATGTTTGTGTATATATGTACATATATAAGAATATACTTACTTGATAGTTAAAGTCCTTTAAAACTCTCAAGCAGTCGTATAGTAAGCCTTTCCTGTCTCTACATGAAGTTTGGAGCAGGGTGTGAACAGGACTTAATAAGTTATCAAGTGTAACTTTTGGAATCTCCTCAGGGTTAGCATTAACACCATTTGAAAGCTATAAAACAATATTAACATAATAATACTAAATTTTTCATGTAAATATAATTATATATCAATTACTTGCTCAGTAACTGATGGGGGCAGGTTCAATGCTGGTTTGCATATCAACCCTCCATATTCAGGACCTGCTTCTTGTAGTTCACACTCTGAATGTTTAACTCCGGATATCCTCTTTACTTGTTCACGCACTTCTGTGACCCGTTCCTTCGACGGAAGTAAACCTCTGCAAAGAACTAAGCTATTAATAACATTTGATAAGATGTATAATCAAACTCAAACCATTAGATAAACATATATTTATATAAGACTTACTTGTTGTCAGACACTATAAACAAGTCAATTACTCGCCCATCCGGACAAGTTGATATCTTGACCTTGTGAATTGTAAGCTCAAGTTCCCACAGTATTCGAGACATGTCTACAAAAAAATTGCATATCATTTATATGCATATACATAAGTGTGTGTGTGTGTGTGTCTCTCTCTCTCTCTCTCTCTCTCTATATATATATATATATATACACACCACCTTATTAACTAAAACATTTACCATGAAGTAGACCAGCACGATCTGGAGCACGGAGGTACAAAAGAAAGGGTTTTGGGGGTTTATCAGCAGGTTTAATAGGCACAAAAACTTGGTTTTCAGGTGGGCAAGCAGCTACCATTCTTTTCTTGAGTAAACCCCATTGTATAGGTTTTGTAGTTGTCATCCTTGGCACAGCCCAAAAGAGTATATAACACCACCTTCCATCCGTTTGCAGATCTGTTTTGTCAAAGAAAAAACTATGTGATACATATGTAGAAAACATCTATGTGTCTAAAATGTGTTATTAGCAATCACACACATAACTCATTTAATAGACAATTTATTTGAACACCATAGAGACCTCTCTCTCTCACACACACACACATATATTGCATATACATATATACACTGACCTGCTCGTACAAGGCTAAGGCCGAATTCAAAAATAATGCGAATTAAATCACACCCAAGCCCCATCTTATCTGGACAATTTATAGTAATAACAGTGGGATCCGTTGAATTTGAAGATTGTCCGATGTTCACAGCCTCATCCATATCAAAAATAGATAGTTATATCCTGTAAGAACACACAAGTATACGTGTGTATACATCCACATATCCACACACACACACAGATATATATATATATATAGAAAGAAAAAACAATGTGTATCTTTACATATGTAACAAATATTTCTACATGTCTAAAATGTGTTATAGCAAGCAAAGTCACACACGTAACTCGTTTAATAGACCATTTATTTGAACACCATAGTGAGCTCAGATAATTTGTGTACAGGAGTGTGTGTGTGTGTGTGTGTGTGTGTATATATATATATATATAGACACACACACACACACACACTCGATGATACTTACAAATCATAGCCTAGTTAATCCGCAAAATTGGATTAAAAACGAGTTTAAGTCCTGTATAGGAAGTAAGAATACCAAACAAAGTGATAAGTTAACCTCCTTAACCTTGTGAGACGACGAATAAGCAACCATGGCGAGAATTGATGCCAAAGAAGCCAGCGATCTTCTTCCAGATCTGACGATCTATACAAAACCTCAACAAAATTGAATCTCCGCCGTGCAACTCCTTCCATCAAACTCGGTTCTACCGAAGAGCCCTAATTGCAAGGTAATACGTGGCATCTTAATAGCCTATTGCATACATAAAGTGTATTTCTTTTATTGTATGCCTCGTGAGCAAATATGTCAACTATATAAAATATTTATATATTATTATTTAAATATCAAATAAATAATTGTTTTTTATTTATGAGATAAAGAATTTAATAATCGTAAACTCTTAAATTTGAATATATTATTTTAATCGAAAAGGTACAAAAGAAATGGAATGCTAACTCAGTTGTTAACTGTGAAAATTTATTAATTTAATTTTTTTAATATATAATATTTTTAAATTATTTAGCTATTGTGAGAACCCCGAGACACAACACAGTAAATATACGAAAAGACAGAAAACTCAGATATCCTTTGTATTCAAGGTCAGGTTTATATATACAAAGGAAAAGGTATATTCTAGCTATATTTGGACTATCCTATCAAGGATTTAGCCAGACCATAAATATCTCTAGTAACTTCTAGAAACTTCTAGAATATACCATGGTAATTACCTTACATTATCCCCCCTCGTAAGAAAAACTTCTTCAGTCGTAAAACGTGAGCAACCAAAGGTGCTTCTCGAGACTCAACATCTTGCACATGGTAAACTTGAGGGCCAACTTGACGAAGAATCTTATAAGGACCGAGCCATTTCCGCAAGAAACCTGGAGTGAGTCCTTTTTGATGAAGTTCCGGAAAATGTACAAGAACAAGGTCACCAATAGCAAACTGAGGAGGTGGCCGATGACGAGAATTATAATCCTGTTGTTGTTGAACTTGTGCCCGACCTAAATGTTCTGCTGAGGTAGCATACAATAAAGGAAGAGCTCGATCTAAGTAAGTGCCCAATATCGAGCTTCAGCATACTTAGGTTTGTGAGAAGCCAAACCAACTTCTGGAGGCATTCGAGGGTCTCGCCCATACAATGCTTTGAATGGAGACATGCCAATGGAACTTTGAATGCCAGTGTTGTATGCAAATTCTAAGTATCGCAAATACCAATCCCAATCATTCTGAGTAGGATTTACATACTTAGAAATCATACCTTTAAAAGTCCGATTCAAACGCTCGACTAATCCATCTGTTTGTGGATGAAAGGGAGATGTGAAAGATTGTTGAATTCCCATCCGTGAAGTCAAAACCTTCAAAACTTCAGCAATAAAGGCAGGTCCATTATCTGATAAAATCCGTTCTGGACATGAATGGCGCAAAATTACCCGAGTGAGTAGAAAATCAGCAACACTATGGGCCGTGGCATCTGGTAAAGCTCCAACCTCCACCCAACGTGTCAAATAATCTGTTAAAACCACAACATATCGGTTGCCTGCAGCTGAAGGTGGAAAAGGACCAATTAAATCCCATGCAACAAGTTCAAATGGCCGTTCCACCTGTATAGACTCTAAAGCACCAGTTGATCGTGAGGAGTTCCGAGTCTGACACAATGAACAACTTCGTACGTACTGGATCACATCTTGTCGCATATTCGGCCAGTAAAAAGAACGTTGTAAGCTGTCCAAAGTTCTTCGATAACCAAAATGTCCGCCAGAAAGTGGTGAATCATGATATGCTGCAAGATACCTAGGAACAAAAGTGGTTGGAATTGCCAAACGTAGTGAAGTTGTAACATCTGTGCCAATAAAATAAACCACACCGTCATGTATGCGAAATTGTGCCACAAATGAAGAAAAACGAGAGTTGGATGGTTGAGAAGGATTGGTTAGTGCCAAACGAATAGGTTGAATCCAAGCATCTGTTTCCTGAGCCCTTGAGACCTCTGCAAGAGATGGAATTGTAAGATCCAATTGATTGGCCATAACTGCACAAGGAGCCCTAGAAAGAGCATCAGCATCCACCATACTATCCCCGGGACGATGTTTGACCTCAAAGTCATACATTTGGAGCCGAAGTGCCCATCTGGCAGATCGTCCAAGCAACTTCTTGTTCTTCATAAGGCAAAAACAGCTGCATGATCACACTCCAAAAGCGTATGAGATCCATGGAGATATACATGAAGACGCTCAAAAGCCCACACTGCAGCTAAGCACTCAAGATCTGAAGCACAATAGTTGTTTTCAGGGCCTTGCAATGCCCTACTCACATATGCAATGGGATGTCGAACGGACTCATCACATACCTCAGTTGCATTAGGACTCCACCAATACCTACGGAAGAAGCATCCGTTCGTAATATAAAAGGACGAGAAAAATCCGGATAATGAAGCACCGGAGGGGACGTCAAATACTTTCGTAGCTTACAAAAAGAATCTTCACAATCGTCAGTCCACACAAAAGGAACATCCTCATGCAACAAAGCTCGCAAAGGAGCATTGACATCAGCCAAACGAGGTATAAAACGTCCTAAATATGTGACCTTACCAAGAAATCGTCGTAAAGACCGTACATCTGTTGGACGAGGAAATTTCGCCACAGCCTCCACCTTGGATGGATCCACACGTAACCCCTCACGAGAAACCATGTACCCCAAATACGTAGTTTCAACTGTGCCAAAAACACACTTAGGCTTCTTCAACTTGAGCCCATACTCCCGTAAACGATCAAACACACGAGCTACTTCCTTGAGATGATCTTCCCAAGATCCCTGAGTATGAACCAGAATGTCATCCAAGTACTTTGCAACTGTCTCCAGAAACTCATCATTAAAAACTTCATCCATCATGCGCTGAAATGTGGCAGGAGCAGATACTAAACCAAAAGGCATAACAAGGAACTCATATAAACCAAAAGGAGTTCGGAATGCTGTTTTGGGAATGTCTTCGGGAGCCATAGGAATTTGCCAATAACCTGAAGCAAGATCCAATTTAGTAAACCAACGACTCTTACCCAATTGATCTAACAAATCCTGTGTGTTCGGCAAGGGATAGCTATCTGGTTCTGTAACAGCATTGACGGGACGGTAATCCACCGTGAACCGCTTAGATCCATCAGGTTTATCCACCAAATGGGGCTCTGATGCCCATGGACTGAAAGAACGGCGAGCCAGCTTCTTCTCCAGCAACTCTGACACACATTTTCGTATAATGGCCAATTCTTTTGGAGATCGCCTTCGAACAGCAGCTTTAGAAGGTAAAGCGTCCCCTGTTCGAATGTGGTGTTGTGTTCGAACCTTAGCAGTGGGGGTGATATCTGTAGAGAAAAGATCTGAATATTTCTTCAATAATTGTTGTACCTGAAACTCTCGCTGAGAAGAAGTTGGTTCAGTTGCCACATGTACATTTCCAGAGTTCCTTGACACTGAGGACACCATTGCTGAAACATCTAGCTCATGCATGATGGCACTTGACAAAATTGCTCCACATGCTTGAGAGGGAGTTTATCCAAAAGAAAAGGTGAATGACCTGGAAGTATTAACCGTCGAGGCCCAAATTGGCAACTTGCCTTACATGCATCAACCAAGTACACCCAAGAATAATATCAAAAATCTGGTGTGAGAATACATGGAGTTGCAACTCGTCTGCATAAGTCCCAAACTGCAAAGGTACTTGAGCAAGTGTAGACGAAGCAGCTCGAGTACATCCATCGCCATACAACACATGTAAAGCTTCCTTGCTTGGCACCGTTGTCAAAGCACAACGTGTAACCACATTAGCAGAAATCGAAGAAATACTAGAACCTGTATCAATAAGAATAGTTACAGGGGTACCATGTATGAAACCTTGTAGTGTAAATGGAGATAACCCTTTATGAGGAGTTCGCGAAGCTTGAGGTGAAAAAGAAAGAAAAGATGAAGGACTAGGAGATGAAGGAAAAGTGTTAGGTGCCTTCGTACCCAACACACCTACTCGTTTCCCGCCTCCACAGGAGCAACATCCACAACAGCAACCGGTTGATTCTGACCTGGACGCCAACCTGGATATGGTGGTCGCCAATCGGGAAACCGCCGACAATGTTGGTAAGTGTGACCAAGTACACCACAAGCCCAACAAGACAATCGTCGTCGTCCTTGTCCTTGACCACGACCAGCACCACGACCAGCACCATTAATGCGAGCAGCTTCTACCTCCATAGGCACAGGACCAGCAGGCGCATTGAAAGTTGGAGGAGTGATGGCCTCTGGAATGGGTAATTGTACTCTTGGAGCCGCTTCAAAACGTTGTGCCGAGTGAAAGCCTCTTCCAAAGTGACAGGTCCCAGTGCCCGAACATAACCAACAAGATCCGGTCGAAGAGCAGGCCATAACATTCCTAATTTGCTACGCTCGGACATGGTGGGATCCGCCCGCATCAAGAGATCACGAAACTTTATAGCAAACTGCATGACAGATTCATTTGGTGCTTGCTTCAAACTATGAAGTTGTTGAAACGCATCGTCAGAATCTTCTGCTTTCCCAAAAGCCAATTTAAATTCCGCTTGAAGGGTGAACCAATATTGCTCATCTGTGAGTAAACCTGTTGGTGGTGGACGACTATTATACCATTGGAGAGCAACATCTAAAAGACAAGTTGGAAACTCGCGAAGGCAATGTGTAGCTGTCCACCCATGATATGTGGCAATATTGATGAAATGAGCCAACCAATGGTGAACATCTGCACCCGGCGCACCTCGAAAAGGTTGAGGTCGTACACGTGGGTTTGATTGAGGAGTAGGAGCTAGAACTGGAACTTGCAAGTGTTGAAGGAGCTGTTCATGCTGGTGTGTGATGCGAATTAGTTGTTCCAAAAGTTGTTGCTCCATAAGAATCGTATGAAAGGAAACAAAGAAACAAAGAAAAGAAAAAAAAAAAAGGAAAGATTGAAAAGAGATAAAAGAAAAGAAGATCAAAAGAAACTTCTCTCACAAATTGCCCGACTTCTCCACCAGTGTGAGAACCCCGAGACACAACACAGTAAATATACGAAAAGACAGAAAACTCAGATATATTCAAGGTCAGGTTTATATATACAAAGGAAAAGGTATATTCTAGCTATATTTGGACTATCCTATCAAGGATTTAGCCAGACCATAAATATCTCTAGTAACTTCTAGAAACTTCTAGAATATACCATGGTAATTACCTTACATATATATTTAACAATTAATAAAATGTAATTACAATGCTCATGAACATTCTGTGATAGGAGAGCAACTTTTGCATGTTAAAATAATATTTCCAGTCTTAATTTATATTGATTAACCTTGATTAATTTAAATAAATTATTAATTTATATAATAATATTTTATTGAATGTATTTCTATTTATCAGTATTAATTTAAAATAAAATTATTAACATAAATTTAATGTAGAAATCAACGGTATCCTATTTCTGTATATCCTATCATATACTATATATAATCTATCACATATCATATCAAATTTCATAAAACAACACATCATATATTTTTGTGCTACGTGGATTTCCACGTCACTCTGATCTTCTTTTCTACGGACGAGCAATGTCCCACGTTGCCAATCATGAGCTACAAGTGTAAAAGTGTATATAATATCAAGCTTTTATTTCCCCCTATATAGTGTATATATTAAATAAATATACACGTGTACAATGTTTTACAATTATAGGTTTCAATAATCAATGGCTGCCATAAGCACATCAAGAAGCTTTGTTGGGTATTCTTCTTTAAGGCTTACACCACTAATAAAGCCCCAAGTATGTCGATTTTCATCTCAAACATTATTCACAAGGTAAAATTTATACACATATATATAATGCTTTTTTATTTTTGAGTTTTATATATATATATATATATATATATATATATATACACAGACACACACACACACACACATATATTTTTATGTTGGGTTTCAGAAAAAAATGTCTTTTAGTTACAAATTTTACTCATGAGAGTGGAAGAAATTCTGTTGAAGTTTTAGAAGATGATTCTCAGCTATCAGATTTATCATTATCAGAGCTACAGGTATATATATTTGTGTGTGTGTGCGTGCGTGTGTGTGTGACACAAATCAATTCTTTTATTATATAAACCGACAGGTAATTACATATGAAAATGATAGTATTTGTGTGTGTGTGTGTGTGTTGTGTGTACTAAACATATGCATAATACAGCGCTCGTGTGTGTAGAGAGAGAGAGAGATTATATACTAAAGATACACATAGGTGATACAATGCATATTTATACACCATGCACCATATACATTATACATTAGAAATATTTATATGTTATTAATGTATGTTACTAAAGTTTTGTATGACGCACGCACGCACGCGCGCACACACACCCACACACCCACACACACAAATAAATCTAGGCTTTGTTGTGTCTTTTAGGTGCAAACATTGGATGAACAGGCTCGAATCGCAGGAACACCAGCTCATCCTGAAAGTCTTTATGGTGAGTTCTTAAGCAATGTACAATATATACCTGCACTTACACACACACACACACACGTATATGCATATGTGCATTTGCTTTCCTTATGCCAACGTATGCCCAGCCATGTATGCAACATATGTTGCTGCATGTTTCATGGAGCGAGTTTGGCGATTTGGACTGCCTGTCGTGATTTCTCTTCTCTCAGATACTCTCCTCCCTGTTGCAATTCTCAGCTTCGTTGGTCAGGTACATGTGTGTGCGTGTGTGTATATGTGCATGTGTGTACACCTTATATCCATTTTTGACTGGCATTTTCTTGGACTGTATGTTTGCATGGACTACACCCTGCTCTTAGTTTATACACATACACACATACATACATAATACACGCAGACGTATAACGTACATGTAACACATTTGTATATGTGCATACCAGCGTTGTATGGAATACACTTAGCTTCATGCGCACGCTTGGCACTTTGGTTTGCCTGCAGTTATCGCAATTCTGCATCACAGCTTTCTTCCTGTGGCTGTAGAAGGCTTTGTAAGCCAGGTTAGCTTCCACTAAACAATCAACCATTAAGCTAATCATGTTTTATACTTACAATATGTGTTGTATCCTAGTTAAACTGTTAATTCCTATCTAATGCTTGAGATGTTTATAGCTGGTTATATTTGCTGGTGGTCCATTGGTAGGAGCTCTAATGGATTCTTTGCCAAGGCCAGTATCATTTAATCTGTTAAGTATAGTGCAGGTCTCTCTCTCTCTCTCTCTCTCTCTCTCTCTCTCTCTCTCTCTCTCCTCTCTCTCTCTCTCCTCTCTCTCCTCTCTCTCTCTCTCTCTCTCTTATATATATATATATACGCACGCACACACATACACACATATGTATGTGTGTAATATTAGTTTGTTGCAGACATTTTCCATGGTTATATCTGCTTCCACCGTGGTATATGCTCTCCGAGGAACAAGCACACTTGCAAGCACACATAGATTCTTACTACAGCCTTGGTTTATTATTCTGATGTTTTTCGGTGCAATAGAGAGGTTAACAGGACTTGCATGTGGTGTTGCATTCGAAAGAGACTGGGTGGTACTGGTAAAGTGTACTCTAAAAAATAATACATTAGAGTATATTATTGTATATTATTTGTATATTGATATATATATATATTCACAGCTTGCGGGATCAAACAGGCGAATTGCATTGGCAAATGCAAATGCAATTTTGAGAAGAGTAGATCTTGTTTGTGAGGTATGTGGATACACACACACACACACCAAGTGCATGACTAGTATACATATAGCACACATACTCTATATATGTATATATGTATAATGTTTCTGTTATAACTATGTATATGAATAATTAATGATTTCTGCAGATAGCTGGTCCTTTTCTTTTTGGCCTTCTTCTTTCCAAGTACAGTCCTATCCAATGCATTACCGTTGCAGCAGTAGCAATGACTACTTCACTTCCACTTTTGGTAATATATTTAAATAAAATAAATAACATTTATTTAACGTCTGGTATGTATATGTTATGTATACAGCATATATGCAACGCACATGTATAATATACTAATGTACAAGGTATATCCAGATATACCTTGTACACTGTACATACAAGCTCTCCAAGGGTGTACTGGATCGTCCCAGAACAAAATTGAATGAAAACAATGAGGAACCATGTAAGCTACATATTCATATATATATATATATATATATGTGTGTGTGTGTGTGTGTGAGTGATATAAGCTCTGTAACACACACACATCACTGGTTAATAATGTACAGCGAAAGAAGGATTCTTATCAATTAAGCGTGGATGGGTAGAGTATTTGTCGCAGCCAACTCTTCCTGCAAGTCTTGCGTATGTTCTTCTGTATTTTAATGCTGTTCTTGGACCTGGTGGACTTATGACCTCATTCCTCACACAAAAAGGTGTGGGCGTGCGTGTGTATTTGTACACTTGTTGTATACATATCTCGTGGATATCTGTGTATATCGCATTTGTACATCTGTATTGCACTTGTATACATGCACATACAGGCATATTATAGCCATACATACATGTGTGTGTGTGTGTGCACGTCACACCCAGATACACATGCATATATACTAACTTTTTCTTCATATAACCTTTTTATAGGACTCAATCCTTCAATTATTGGTAGCTTCAGAGGGATGTGTGCACTCATGGGGTTTGTGGCAACGTTTGTATCTTCAGCTCTTATAGGAAAACTCGGTATCTTAAAAGTAAGTTTATTACATTATAATTATGTAATGTATAATAATGAGATTAGTATATACTTAACTTCAAAATACATAATTGTATATATATTATACTAAGTTATATGTACTGTAGACTGGATTGACTGCATTGGTTTTTCAAGCATCACTTCTTGCTTTGGCGGTTGCTGTATATTGGACTACTCAAATGACACACAAGGCTTGTCTCATCACATTTTTAGTTTTAATTGTAAGTATTAAAGTTAATTATTAAAGTTACTCACTAATTACGTAATATTAATAGGTGGTTTCACGTCTTGGATTTTGGGTGTATGACATGGTGGACGCACAAATCTTTCAGGTAAGCGTTTAAATTATTATGTTATATATTTTTACATATATATAATGTTTATATGTGAGATATATGTGTTGAATTTCTAGCTTAAAACATTTTGAAATCATAGAGAGAAACCGAGGGGTTAGGGTTAGGGTTTACTGCAGTATGTGTACTGCCTGAAAGATGCTGGAATACAATATACATGTCCATAGACACGGCACACACACACGCACACGCACACGCATAACACGCACGCACGCATGCAAATAACCCAAGAATATGTGTATAGACTGCAGTGCCAGCGTCGCAAGTAAACCTGGTGGGAACAACGGAGGTTTCCTTATCGAGTTTGGCGGAGCTTGTGATGATGGGAGTAGCCATTGTTGCAAGTGATGTATCACATTTTGGGCGTCTTTCTGCCCTCTCCATGCTAGCTGTTGTAGGGCTGCAGGAATATACTGGAATTGGGTGAGGAAATCCAACAATGAAGTACATACTAGACTCATATAGCTTTGTACAATAAATTTAAAGTCTCTTAAGCACACTACACACGCACTTATGTTGTGTATATACGTGTGTATACATACACATATCTTGTCAATGTAAATATGTCATGTCGGTGTACTAGCATATGTTTGCTTTAAATTTGAGTTCAGGCTTAAATTTATTTAAGAAATAATAATAGTAAAAACACTAAAATATATTGGGTGAAGGTATTTTGAACATTCTTTATTAACTTAAACCTCTCAAAAGTAAAATAAAATTAGACAATTACTTGTCCATTGTTGAGATGTATCAATTCAATGTACTTATGCATTAATTTTATCGTTAATTTAAAATTTTGTATAATATAATATTTGTCATAGGTTAATCTTTAATTTTTTTTTTTATGAAGTAGAGGGCTTGACTTTAATATATAATTGGATGCATGAGCTTGACTTTAATAGATATATAGATGTAAGTTCTTGGCTTTTTATACAACCAAACTCTACCACATAAAACTCTAACATGAATATACTGTATATGCTTTAAAACACATTATATGTACATAACTTTATTTGAATATTAATAATAACTTAGAGAGTTTCACACCAAAACTCAAGTTCCTCTAAATTATGCTTAAAATATTAAAGATGACTTCACACTGAACTCAAATTGATTACGTGCGAGAGATAAGTTAAGAATTTTTTTTTTAAACAACAGCACACATGAAAACAATTTAAGTCCCATACTTAAGCTAATTTAAGTTCATACAGCAACCTTTTGAAGTGAAAATTATATTAAATGGTTATCTTGGTCTAATTAAGTTTTATTTTAAGTTTGGTTTAAATAAGTCTTATCTTAAGTTTAATTGTGAAGACACGCTTAAATCAAAATCTTAAATTTTTAATTTTATTAGTTTGGATATATATATACATATTATTTATAATATACTTATAAATCAGTAATGCTAATTATAAAGTTTTAAACTATTACATTAGATCACTCATCAAATATGTGTCAATTTAGTGATTTATTGACCTAGATGCCAGGGATAACGTGCGCAGTGTTAAAGCCTATGTATGCATATGCATATAGGGAGGACGAATCTGCCAAAGCATACATACAATAGATGCAAAGTTAAAAAGTATCTTCCACCGTGATTGTAGCTTTCTAACATGGTGGAGGTTGAGGTGACCACCACTATAGTGGCTTTCAGAATATAAGCCATTTAATTATTGTAGGTTACACAAGCTGAATGGGTATTCCCAAATGTCTCAACTGGTTGTGCACTCCTTCAAAAGAGGCTCCAACTAAATTGAGTCCTTCACCCCACACTGACAGGGCAACCAATGCCCTGGTTACAGTAAGTGCCAGATCCTTTGATGTACCAGGGAAGCCTAAAGAGCAGATTGAGTACTTCAAAAACCCACAGTTCCATCTCCATGTGCTCTCTACATTCATAAGAGCTGCCATGCGTGCAACCAATTATGTTCCGGGAGCAGTGGGAATGTTCAGGGAGAGAGCCAATCGCTCATCAATTTTCAGAACTACCTGCAGAATTTCTCCCCTATATCTACGTGACCAAGTCGGACTCAACAGTTGTTACAGTGAATGAAGCCAGCCCAGTATCTAAGGTAGAATATGTTCTTGCTGTCAGGTGGACATAAGGATCCTTCTCTCACCATCCATTACATGAACATGGATGCTGCAGCAAAATGCAGTAAGGAGGTGAAAACGACATACACACTCAATAGTGCTGCTGTTGTGGCAGATGCTCTCGAATTGGCCAGCAGCAGAATTACAAGCACGGATGATCTAGTTGCTTTTATTAACAAAGCCAATCTAAAAAGTGTGTATTATATATAAGCTATATACTATATTATTTATATTATATAGATTTTTCATATTTGTATATTATGACTTCTATTCAAATCACTTTTCATTATATAAAATCACTTTAAACTTATTATTCATACGACTGCCAATGTGGAAATCCATGTGTCACAGAATGAATGAGTTGTAAAATATGAGACAGAGCTTCTTATATGGATGATATGGAGTATTTAAGAGAACTATCGTAAAACAAATTATGTATTCTGCATATAAGTGCAATATTAGTTTATTCTAAAATTCCAACAGTAAATTATATTTAAATGTTGAAAAAATAATAATATACGTAGAACATGATTTAAGTTCTTGACCTTTACTTTCATTTATATTATATATACATGCAAAATTATTAATAGAAAGAAAAATACTTTCTAGATCACTTAAAATGAATATCCAATATAAACTTTTCATTAAAAAGCTCTTTAAGAAAACTTAAATTAATAATATAAAGATATCAATTGATAATATTATTACATTACAACTTAACATTAATGATACAAGATAGTATAGATAATTATATGACACATAACAGCTTATGCATAGAATAAAAATTTATAAACACTGTTTATATTAGATATGACCAGCGAAATTAGCCGTAGTCCAAAATCGCTACGGATTAGTAACTAAATAAATTAATAATTAAACATTTCTATAACATTTTTTGACTACGGCTAGTTTCGCTGGTTATGATATATAGTCACGATTATATCTATACATTTAAAGTAATAATAAACATGTTCTTTATATTTTAACATTTATATCTATTTTAATATTAATTGTTTCATAGTAAAAGTGTGAAGTTTTAAGTTGTTAAACACATATTTAGTAAATATAATATAATTGCCAAACTTATTGAATCAATCTTTCATATTTAATCTTAAAGTTATAAAAAAAGAATAAAATAATATATAAAAAACTTTACACTTTTTCAATCTCCTGTTTTACCTACATTACACAACATTTTCTTCACATAATGTATTAAAAGGTAATTCTTAGTCTAAATAAACTCTCACATAAGTATCTTGAAGTTTTATTTATATATTGCATTATATTATGTGTGTTATACACACACGGTGAACACCATTTGCAAGCATGTTGAGGTTTGGAAATGAAATTTGAAGAGGGTTCTCATATATTATGAAATATAGATGAAGTCAAAGTTGACACAGAATATGCAGAGTCACAAATAAATAGTAGTACGAGTTCACCAGATGATGGTTTGTTACTATGATGGATGAGGTGATTCTCTTTTTTCATGAGATCGAGGTTGGGAGAGGCATCATTACAGTTATAAATCTAATGGAAGCCGTATTAGAAGAGAAACTAGGGGCCTACTTCGTGGGTGTAATTATGACAAAGGTTTTACCTAATGGCACATTACATTCTGGATTCCTTGTGAGGTGGTGAACATCTGAATTAAGACAGCGAGATGGTTCAATATATTTTGGGTTGAATTTTAATAATAACAACCCGGAAGGACAACTCATATTTAAAGAGGTTTCTTGCATTAGTCCTATAATAAGGAAAAGGCGATTCATGGTTGTAGATATTCCCCTACAAGTTTTGGCAAGAGGGTCAAGATGAATCCTACATCTTCAGCAAGTGTTACTAGCATTTTCATGATTGACTGCTGCAAAAAAAGTGTTGTCAGATGGCAGACCGGAATGAAATTACCCAATGTAGACATGTCTTTCGTATGCTCACCAAAAGCAAAGGCATGAATTTGCATATGTTGCACTAACTGGGTGTATTAATGGAATGGCCTTGGACACAGATTATTAAAGTACATTCATGATATTTAATAAAGTGGCCATCTGCTTCAAAGCTTGGTACACTATATACAGGATCCCAAAGACCACGTTCTATCGTCGGAGGGATGAGTGGCTAGATGGAGCGCAAACTTCAGTACATGGGAACACTTGCCTGGTCAAAACCCGTTCTCACATTATGGCAGCCATATAGATACTCAAGGCTTTTATGAAGAAAATGTAAATAGGTGCCTCACAAATGTTGAACCACAATGTAGGGGTCAGGAAAAAGCTCAAGGTTTTCCTTCAATCTACACTCAATTGAAGCTGTGTGAACATGAACAAGTGCCTCAGTTTGATGGGGCTTTAAGCAATCTGCACTGGTACCTTCAACAACATATGAAATACTCATTTTTAAGATGTAAGATTGCAAAACACTCTAGCTTTTCCAAGTGTGACACTTGTACATCATTAAAGGCTACAGAGGCTTGTGCAAAAACCTTGGTGGAGATCATTGCCATTCAAAAGAAGATGGAGGCCCACATGATTGCACAACAAACTTGCCGGTCTCAGTACTATGCACACACGCATGCTTTCTGTGTCACGCCCATCAGAACCTGTGCTTGATCCATGACAAGATGGATCATTCAAAGACCAGCATTCCAAAGCTCTTGCAACACCAAAGTGCTTGGAAATGTCATGAAACTTCCGATTTCATTGACATGTGTGCTAACACATGGACACGGTTGTGAATCATATGGACACTTTTCACTTCCACATTGGTCTAGCGACTCCAATTTCACTATTGGGTCGTTGGCCATGTGTTTCAGAAACCTTGAAGCCCACTCACAACAAGTCTATCAGTGATCTCAAAGTGAAGAAACAACACCTTCAACCTTTACATAATGCTCTCATGAACATCTGCACTTGAGGCTACTTGGGAATATGAGAGGCATTGTCAGCATCCTGCACAAAAAACAGATGGCCCTGTTGAGAGTTCTGGTTCAGTAGGGATCTAGCTCAAATAGTGTACATGTGTCCTCAACATCAAATAAGCTTCCTCGTCATTTGCTTTTACAGATGGATAATTGTGTAGGCGAGAACAAAAATAGTAAATCATTTTACTTAAGGGTTTCTCAAGCTCATACTTACTTTTATTTTCTAGATATGTGCTAGCATACTTGCAATGCTTGTTGCCAAAGGTGTGTTTGAACAATCATGCTCAGTTTCCTTATGGTTGGTCACACTCATGAAGATATTGATGCGTTCTTCAGCAAGGTCTCCAACTCTACAAAAAGGACAAGTGCACTTACCTTATCGCATATGATGATCTTTTTGAAAATTGCATCTCCAAAAAAAGTTGTGCTTTGCTTGTGACTGAGGTGCCAGATTCAAAAAATTTCTCAAGGAGTATATAAAAGAGGGAGCGATTCTTTAGTTGGTCACCTTGTGCCGCACAATTTTTTTCTCCATAAGATGGTATACCTATTATGCAATACAAGTTACGGCCATCAAAGCAGGAGTGGTTACCAAAAGGGGCTTAATGCTCTTCAAAAGTGGAGAGGATGGAAAGCCACTTCTCCCAGAAGGACAACCAACCTATTCCATTGAGTGCCAGCTCAAGGAACAAGAGGTTATTATTGATGGCATCAAAAAATATGTGGCATGGGTTCAAAAATCGATGCCAAAGAATTTTATAAGGCAATGGTTACTCAGAACTATATAAGCATGTGGTTGATATTGGAGACTGTTGTTCGAGAGTTGGAAGGGCCTACTGTCACAAGTACAGAATTGCAACACCCTTTTGGCCTAAAACAAGGTGGCAGAGGAGATTGAAATGAACATCTGAGCACAGACGACATAGAAGCCAGTAGTGATGTGGAAGTGCAAACCCCACACTTTGTTGGACAAAGGAAAAAAACCTAAAGCATACTTTGATTGCTGCAAGGATCTTCAAAAACTAATGGTTCTCATTACTCCAGATGTCATATAATCAGCCTATTTGGATGGGTCAAATTATGACAGTATGATTAAGGTTGCATGGTTCAAACCACAAAAAAGGCGACACGAGAAGGAGAGCGAAAGATATAATGGATGCCTAGAGAAAACATGGTCTCCCAATCAAAAAGACCCAGCATGTTTTATAAATGTTAAATCCATTCGATATGGGTGGATGTCAAGAAGCATTGATAAAGTCACGATTAACAAAACTGCAAGGGAATGTATGTTTTCTGAAGCTTAAAGCAATTATAAAATTATAAAATATCATATATTTAATATTCATAATTATATAAACTCTTTAATAATAGTACCAAATTGTTACTTAACTATATAAATTTAAAAAAGATATGGAAGATTGACTATATTATTATAGGATTTTATATATATATATATATATACTACAAATTTTTAATTAATGTTATATTTAAATATTAATATTTTAATAACAACATCAATATTTATATAATGTACCTCTTATGCTCTTCCTTAATTTTATATTAGGCAAATATATTATATAATTAATTAATACCTTCTACTTTTATAATGTTATTAATTTTTGTTCATGAATGCTATAATTTATTAAAGGGTTGATACAAAATAGAATATTCTAAAGAATATTCTATCTTCAAACATATATTCTAAAGAATATTCTTTAATATTAGAAAATGCTAATTAAATAACTAAAATTACTAATTATTAAGAAATGAGACTATAGACATGCCCATTTTAGTTATAACATGCATACTAAGTGTTAAATACTCTAGCAAACATACATGTTTGTGCTTGCATCATGGTGCTAAGCTTTGTGCATCGGCTCAAGGGTGATTAGGTCTCATAACTGGGTGTGCTACTTGCACATTTCGCTAGGGGTGTTCTTTTTAGGATTTAGGGGTTGAACAATCGAAACTTGTTAGCATAGGTCATGTACATAAAGTTATCTAAATTTAGTCTTAGGGAGTTTACTTAGTAAAACACTCATGTCTGCTTTTGGTGCACACTCTTATCCTCACTAAGTACTAGCTCTAGGTCTAGGGTATGACTTACTCTTTAGGGTTAGTCATGGTTCACGGGACCCTTATTATCCTAAAGGGGTTGTGCTTTTAAATGAGGGTGATTTTTTAAGGGGTAAATGATAAGGCCTTAGCTCTCATGAAGGTATGCATGGGACATGTCTCTTTGGTGGAGTTAGGGCATGAGCCTATTTAGGTCTTGTCAAGCCAAGATCCAAGAACAAGAAAGCTTGACTCAAGAACAGGATAAGGATTAGGAGCAGGACAGGAACCAGGAACAAGTCAGGAGCAGGACAGGAACCAAGAGCAAAACGGGAGCAGGATAGGAACTAGGAATAAGACAAGGAGAGAACAGGAAGTAAAGAGCAAGACAAGAACAAGACAAGATAAGATTGATCGTGGTGTTGATAGTAACTGATTGTACAACAATTAGGTTGGAGCTTTTATGCTCACAACTCTAAGAGCTAATCTAGTCATGAGCTAAAAATGGTGACCCTTATCCTCTAGGCATATCCTGTAGCATATCCTTTAGGCATATCCTGTAGAAATATCTTGTAGGCATATCCTATAGGAATATTCTGTAGGTATATCCTATAGGCATATCATGTATTCCATATCCTGTATCCGAAATTCTGCATCCTGTATTGGTCGTGACAACACCTCCTCCCTAAGGACGAGTTCCACGAGTCTTGGGAGTTGATTTAGCAAGATAACGCCGATGGAAGGCAACAACCTTGGACGAAGCATGGAGTAAGTTGGATGCAGGTTCCCAAGTGTGATCGGTAGGCAAATAACCTTTCCAATCCACCAGGTATTGAAGTTGATGTCAATGAAGATGAGAATCAAGGATGGCTACCACTTCGTACTCAGGTTCATCGTCAATGACCACAGGAGGGGAGGAGAAGGAGAATGACCAGAAAGAGAAGAAGGATGACGGCTCCAATAAATAAGTGTGAAACACATGATGAAGTTTCACTATAGATGGTAACTTGAGTCGGAAAGCTACAGGATTGACCTCAGCCGCAATCCTGTAAAGGCCCAATCGTTAAAAATCCAACTTAGAAGAAGGCATGTTGGTGCGAATATGCTGACAAAGAAGCCAAACGAGGTCACCAACCTTGTTGCAGGTGTTGGTTGATGGTGAGTATCAGCATGATGCTTGTACCGTTCCTATACCTGCTGAAGATGAACCTGGAGATCATCCTGTACCTGACGAAGATGTTGGAGACGATCATGTACTGTAGGAGTAGAAGAAGGAGAAGCAAAGTCAAAACGTGGATGGTACATATAAGAACGAAGAAAGGTGTCTAGCCTGTAGATGCGTGAACAGAGCTGTTGTAGGCAAACTCCGCCATCAGAAGAAGGTCCAGCTAGTTGTCATGTTGGTAACTGATGAAGCAGCAAAGATATTGTTCCAAGGTCTGAATCGTGCGTTTGGACTACCCTTCAATTTGTGGATGATATCCTGAAGAAAGATCCGCTTTCACTTGTAGACTTCGGAGAAGCTCTCGCCAAAACTTGGACATGAATTATGATCCTTGATCAGAAACAATGCTCTTAGGAAGTCCATGATGTTGAAACACTTCGTAGATCACCAACTCAGCAGTTGTCTGGCCCGTAGCCGTCTTGTTACATGGTAGAAATTGAGCCTGTTTGGTGAAACGGTCAACCACCACAAGAACTGCATCAAACCCACGAGAAGGAGGAAGATCTGTGAGGAAATCCATAGAAATGGATCTCCAAGGAGCAGAAGGAACAGGAAAAGGACGAAGAAGACCAAAGGGTGCATGACGAGGCATCTTCGACTTGTTGCAGGTGTCACAACTATGTACAAACCTTTCCACAAAACCTCGTAACCCAGGCCACCAATAGTTGTGAGTCACCAACTCAACTGTCTTGGCCACACTAAATGTCATGTAGCCGAGGTATCATGATAATCCTGTACCACATGAGTCTTGTAAACACCAACAAGAACGTAACAGGAGACCTTCTTGGTACAGGTGTCCATCCTGTATGGCGAACAACTTGTAATCTGAACTGGAATTGGAGGAAGAGGAGCTTGCGATGTCAGGACTAATGTGTGAGAACACATTTTTTGCCAAGTCGTTGGTAGCCAACTGCGAATGGATGTCCTGTAGAAGTGTTGAATTTGCTGGAGCCTGATGAACCTATATTGCCGCAAGTCGGAATCGATCAGGACCCAACAACACTTGCCTTTGACAGTCATATGCAGGATCATTCGGAGTCGGTGCAAGGTAAGAGTGCCTAGACAATGCGTCCACCTTGTCATTCCGAAAACCGGGCCTGTAGACGATGACAAAATCAAAACGTGATAGGAATTCTACCCACCTAGCCTGTCGCCGACTGAGAACTCGAGCCGTTTGAAAAAACTTTAGGTTCTTGTGATCCGTAAGGACTTGTATAGGCTGTGCAGCACCTTCTAGGAAGTGCCGCCACTCCTCAAACGAATCCACAATGGCATTGAGTTCCTTGTCATGAATCTCGTAATTGATCTCCGCCGAAAGGAACTTACGAGAGTGAAAGGCGATAGGATGGAGTAACTTGTCTTCTCCAACTTGTGATAGGATAGAACTTACCGCAAAATTCGAAGCATCTGCTTCAACAAAGAAGGGACGGGAAGGATCAGGATGTATTAGGATCGGAGCTGTTGTGAAGGCATCCTTGAGTGTTGTGAATGCATGTTTCGCCTTGTCAGACAAGAGAAAACCCATGTGTGCTTGGTGAGTTCTGTGAGTGGAAGTACATGCTTGGAGAAGTCTTGTATGAATCGCCTATAGAAGTATAAAGCCAAGAAAACATTGTACATCTCGTACAGACTTGGGCCTCTCCCACTCCACGATGGTCTGCACCTTGTGCATGTCCATGGGAACTAGCAAGAGAGACAATGTAGCAGGATGCAAGATCAGTGGCAAGTTCACACATGGTAGTGGCAAGAACTCGGAGAGGAGAAGAAGGGAGCTGTGACTGAAAAACAAGAAGGATCTTAGGGGGTGAAACAGAAGCAGAGTAATGAAAAGAGGCAGGATTGGGAAAAATCTGTGTGGATGTTGACAAGTGTATAGGATTGGAAGAATCCTGTACAGAAGTATGTGGATGCACAGGAGTGAGGAGAGCTTGCGAGTGTGCTAACAAACCAACAGGAGGTGGATCTTGTTGAGGAGGAACCTTGAACATTGATACAAGATTGGAAGAACCCTGTATAGGAATCTGCAAACTTACATGAGTGGAGAGAGCCTACGGATGTGCTAAGGAACTAACATGAGGTGAATCCTGTCGAGGAGGAGTCTTCAACACTGATACAGGAATAGGCACAATCAATCCTGTAGCTTGTACTGCCTTAGACACTAAGGACGTATCCTACATGCAGGAAGGTATAGGATTAATCTTGGTTGTCGGAGAGGAAAATGTGAATGTCCTAGACCTTCAGTCGATCTGAGGATTTGCAACCACGAATCATGGCATGCCCAAAATGATGGGAGTCGACCGAGTCTTGATCAAGTTGAAGGAAATTGAACAATTGAATGCGCTATGACTACAAGAAAGAGGTGTGGTAGCATGGGTAATTGCACCAGAAGCAATTAGATGACCATTGACCACCTCTACAGGAACTGCACGCTTCAACTTCACCACCAGAATGCCATGCTGAGTTGCAAAAGTGTCATCCATGAAGCATGCATTTGCACCAGTGTTTAACACAGGGCAAACTCCTTGAGCTCTCGATTATTGAGACGAATGTGTACAGGAAACTTGAGTGATGAAATGGTATGAGCAGCATCAATGGAGCTTGTGCCTACGTCCAACTTCGCGGCTCCTAGACGAAGTGGACATTAAAGTTTTCCGACTGAACTTCAGCTTCAACTTCACGCATCTTGAACTTCCTGGCTTTAATAGGACATTCTGCCACCTTGTGTCTGGCTTCACCACAATACAAGCATAGGTTCTCACTGCGGTGACATTGCTTCGTAGTAGCGAAAAGTGATCCACGCTTGGATTTCTCAACCTCCATAGGATCTTTCCTAACGACGTTCGAACAAACGGTTGTCGCAGCGAACAGCCTGTTATATGATCTTTACTAATGTTTGGGCATCCGATAACGTA
Source organism: Selaginella tamariscina (assembly GCA_003024785.1). Taxonomy (NCBI): domain Eukaryota; kingdom Viridiplantae; phylum Streptophyta; class Lycopodiopsida; order Selaginellales; family Selaginellaceae; genus Selaginella; species Selaginella tamariscina. The sequence goes on from PUQB01000097.1 coordinate 534,451, forward strand.
AGGAGAAGGTCCTTCACGTCATCCCTTAACCCAAAACGGAAGTGTTCGATCAATGTAGTCTCATCCCATGGAATGTCCGTGCAAAGTTGCTGAAATTCGGATGCATGGACGGAAACTGGTCGGGATCCTTGTGTGAGCTTTCGTAGCTTTGTGCATGCAGAACAGTACTTATCGGGATCTCCAAAGCAGGCTTCAAAAGCAGCCACAAAACCTTCAAATTCTTCCATTAATGGGTTGTCACGCTCCAACAAGGGGGCAACCCAAGCCTGTGGAGATCCAATTAGTACCAGTCAAGTAGCGGTGTGGTTGCATGCGGATCAAGAGCTGGATCTGATTCAAGAAACCTTGAAAATCGGCGCGATTGCCATTGAACTTTTCCAGCATGCTGATATTCGGCTTCAAAGAAGAGTTTGATAAAGAGGAAACTACAGATGCTTGAGAGAGAGCCTGTGCAGCAGCCTTGGAGGATGCATTAGCAACTGCATGTGCCGCGTTGGTGGAACTTTGTAGATCTATAACCACTTGGCACAAAGTGGCCAGCTCGTGAGGCAACATTTGGTGCTCACGTTGAAAGTGCTCAAAATTGGCCATGATCTATGAAAGAAAACGAAGGAGGAAAAACAAGGAAAAAAAAGTAACTAGAAATCGGAGAGTTATGAAAGGAGTTACTATCAAACTGTCAAGCCACAATTCAAGAACAAGGAAGCTTGACTCAGGAACAGGACAAGGATTAGGAGTAGGACAGGAACCAGGAGCAAGTCAGGAGCAGGACAGGAACCAGGAACAAGACATGAACAGGATAGGGAACTAAGAACAAGACAAGGAGAGAACAGGAAGCAAAGAGCAGGACAAGAATAAGACAAGACAAGATTGATCGTAGAAAGACTGGTGTTGATAGTAACTGATTGTACAACAATTAGGTAGGAGCTTATGCTCACAACTCCAAGAGCTAATCTGGTCATGAGCCTAATCTAGTCATGAGCTAAAAAATGGTGACCCTTATCCTCTAGGCATATCCTGTAGCATATCCTTTAAGTATATCCTGTATGAATATTCCTGTTAGGCATATCCTGTAGGAATATCCCGTAGGTATATCCTGTAAGCATATCCTATATCCCGTATCCTGTATCATGTATTCGGAATCCTACATCCTGTATTGGGTCGTGATAGGTCTCTTAGGACAGAATTCTAAAGTTTAGTCGGGTTATACTCAAGGGGGGTTCACTCTTGTATATATAGTTACATCATGAACTCTATTTTTGGCCCCCAAAGTATACCTAAATTTCAAAATTTTACACACCCCAAAACTTACAAATATGTAAAAAATAATTTTTTAAATTATAACCCCAACAGTATTTTTACATAATAATTTTATTAATTTTAATCGCTAACCTTATGTTGACAAATAAACTCGTCAAGCTTTTGACAAGTACTCTGGCCTATGGAGTATAACTCCTTCAAAGTATCATAAGTCAATACCCAAGTGCACTAAGCAGACTTATTTCCTACTACATCTAAGGTTTATCAACATAATACAGTAGGTAACAATAGTCAACAAAAGTAAAGGGCTAAGTAATAGTAAAAACTATGACACTGAACCTCCATCTGATACACCGATACATTACAAGTCAGGTTGCACGGAGCATCGTCAACTTGATCAAGGGTCCTCACAATGATGCATGGGTTTTTTGACTACTGCACTAGGGGATCCGTCTTGAAGGAGTGTTACCTTCGGGATACATGTGTGTTTGCCGTTGAAAAGGATAAGACCATGGTTGAGGACTTGAACAAGTAGATATAGAGGTTCTCAATTGACTACCCCAACAAACCCATACATGAGTATTTGAGAAAATTCCCTTCTGAGAAGTGCGATAGCTCTGATGAGGAATTTGGTTTAATGTCGGAGTTTGAGGACGATCTTCAATCAGATATTAGATCGGAAGTTATTTCGAGGAGTATAGAACATTCACATACTCCATTCACCATGAAAACATCAACAGAAGAAACAGAAGATTATGAACGATCTTCCAAGCGGCTTAAACCTTCTTCACCTCACTCAAAAGATAACAGCGAAGAAGAATTGTTAATGAATTGTTAAAGTGATGAATAGTTGTAAATAAGTGTAACATAAGGCATTTTTGTATATTTCGTTTATATTTGTACAGAAAATAAATTCTCAAGGATAAAGAAGCTTTAATTCAAACATGGGTCACACATTAACAAGGTAAATAATATACCTTGATAATTTTAAGGTCAGCTAATTATCATTTTACAGATGCAATGAAACAATTGAGAACATGGATTTTCAGCATTGGCATGAGGTAGAGAGGGGTTTGGCGACAATTTCTTGTGCCACATGTCAGAATGACAGAGTTCATGCAGGAAATGGATAATAATGCAGCGCAAAACATCGTTACCATGGGGGCCACTTCAGTTTTTTTCATCATCATTTTTATTGGCTTCAATTCCGAAATCAATTTCTTCAGCGCATGCAATATCTGAATCTTGTAAGGATGATGTAAAATTAAATGATGAAGGGATAGGCAACGAGATAGTGGCAACAGATAAATGTGAAAGGGAGCAAACAAGTGATTTGTAAAGTATTCAAGAGGCAACGCTATCTCATGTTACTCATGGCCATATTGTGTTGTTGGATGTCAATGGTGTTCTGCTTCATCGACAAAGGCCCGAGGATAGGAAAAAAGAAATAAACAAGGAGATTTCATTCCTGTCATGGTAAATTTCGATATGATATTATTTTCGTCTAGGGTTGGATCGTCTCTTTCAAAAGCTTAAGGAATGGGTGCGCTTGTGGGGATTGGTCATGCATGCAGATTTATAACTTAACACCGCTGTTGAATTTGCTTAAGAAACATTTAGTGTTGCAGAAGAGGTGATTCGTAAAGATTGGATTTTGACCAGTGAATGTGTTATAAACCTCTCGAATTTCACAATATAAGAAAGGAAAGCAAGCCATACTTCTTCAAGAATGAAAGAATAATTAGGACTCATGGGGAGATCAGTCGCTTAAGGATAATGAAGAATGCACATATCTTAGTAGTAGACGACTCTCCTCAGAAGGCTATGCTCAACCAAAACATTGCTTGTATTCATCCAATCACTTTCGATCCATATTCTAATATCGATATCATGGATGAGCTAGTGAACTACTTGGATACGTGCCTCAGAAAGAAGAATCTCAAAATTTTTTGTGAGTAGTATCCACCGTATCATACATTTCCTAAAGCTTTTCTTTCTCGTGATTTTAAATTTTATAAAATGAAGGATAATAACCAGGCTTTATAATATTATTCTTAAGGAACGTCATTCTTTAGATGAACCTTTATGCAGACCTGGTCTTATTACATCTTATGTATTAACAAGGATGGCAACTCCCAATTGCATTCGTGAAAGTGTTAGGTGGTGGCAACAACATCAAGATATTGACCAAAATGATTTGATTAATCCGGAGAGTGATGATTTAGACAAAATGAGGAGATTTCTCTGTATGGTTAGGAAGAAAGTATTTATAAATAAATTAACATGTTGATAAGGAAATGATTTCATTTGTAATTATGTTTGATAGTATTTCTTCATTATTGTAAACTATTTTTAAAATAATATGAATATTCTAAGATAGTTTAGGAATATTCCTTACTAAGTAAGGTTATTGAAGGATTAATTAATTAATTAATTAGTATTTAAGGCTTAATTACATATTAATTAAATGATTAATTAATAATTAAAACTTAAATATTAATTAGTAATTTATTTTATATTCCCATTTTCACGTATCATGCCCACTTTAGTTACAACGTGCATAAAGCATTCGAGAGGCAATGCTACCCTTGTTACCCATGGTCATATTGTGTTGTTGGATGTCAATGATGTTTTGCTTCATCAACAAAGGCTTGAGGATAGAAAAAAAGAAATCAAACAAAGAGATTTCATTCTTTGTCATGATAAATTTCGATATGATATCATTTTTCGCCCGGGGTTGAACCGTCTCTTTTAAAAGCTTAAGGAGATGGGTGCACTTGTGGGGATTTGGTCATGCATGTAGATTCACAACTTGACACCGCTGCTGAATTTGCTTAAGAAACATTATAGTGTTGCAGAAGAGGTGATTTGTAAAGATTTCATTTTTGACCAGCGAATATATTATAAACCTCTCAAATTTTATGATATAAGAAAGGAAAGCATGCCATACTTCTTCAAGAATGAAAAATTTATTGGGCTTCATGGGGAGATCAATTAGTTAAGGATAATGAAGAACGCACATATCTTAATGGTATACGACTCTCCTCAAAAGGTTATGCTCAACCAAAACATTGTTTATATCCATTCAATCACTTTCGACCCATATTTTGATATCAATATTATGGATGAGCTAGTAAACTACTTAGATACGTGCCTTAGAAAGAAGAATTTCAAAAACTTTTGTGAGCAATATCCACCGTATTAAACATTTCCTAAAGCTTTTCTTTCTCGTGATTTTGAATTTTATAAAATGAAAGAGAGCAACTGGGCACTTTACAATATTATTCTTAAGGAACGTCATTTTTTAAATGAATCTTTATGCAGACCTGGTCTTATCACATCTTATGTATTAACAAGGATGGCAACTCCTAATTGGATTCGTGAGAGTGTTACGTGGTGGCAACAACATCAAGATATTAACCAAAATGATTCGATTAATCCGAAGAGTGATGATTTAAACAAAATGAAGAGATTTCTCTGTATGGTTAAAGAGAAAGTATTTATATAATAAATTAATATGTTGATAAGGAAATGATTTCATTTGTAATTATGTTTGATAGTATTTTTTAATTATTGTAAACTATTTTTACAACGAAGAATAATATGAATATTCTAAGATATTTTAAGAATATTCCTTAATAAGTAAGGTTATTGAAGGATTAATTTGTTAATTAATTAATATTTAAGGTTTAATTATATATTAATTAAATAATTAATTAATAATTAAAATTTAAGTATTAATTAGCAGTTTATTTTATTCCCATTTTCATGTATCATGCCCATTTTAGTTACAACATGCATTAGTATTAAACCCATGACACAACTCCAAAGGGTGTGCCTCATGTATTGTACCATGCGTTGTTTAACTTAATGTCACATGTTCATGTGACATTGTTTTCAAAATGTATGTTATTTTGCCATAACCACTGACTCAAGAGTTACACTTAGTGTCACAAATATGACTTATAAATGCAAGCTTTAGAACCCCTTTATGAACCATAAAAAACTTATTAAAAGAACATGTCAACCAAGATCCCACACTCACAATTGGGCAAAAATATGTATGTGTCCTATTTAGTTATATAATGTTACTCTTAACTTAATGTAAAGGAGACCTCAACCTTTGACCCTTAAAATGTGTATTTCGATAAAACCTTATAGATACGGATTTATTAATGTTAAGGATAGGCTACCCTAAAGGTAGGACATATCTTTATTGTCTGGAAGTTGAGGCGGCACAACAAAGGGTTATGCATTGATGACATAAGCTTGAGATTACATTGGTAAAAAAATAATAAACTTAAAAATTCTTATTTCATATCCTACTTAATATATGTGATAGAGCCTCTCCTCCCCTTGTTTTTTTGTTTTATAAAGTGATATAACGCGGAATTTCATTTTCAATAGGAATATATTTGGTGAATTTAACCTAAAAACCCATTAACTGAGTGTAGAGTTAAGGCTTATTTGACACACCAAACTCACCAAAACTAACTATAAGCCTAATCGGAACATGAAAATTAAGGATAAGAGTTTTTTAAATGGAAGTGCTAGTTTCTTTTGTAAGTACCTAACGACACTGATCGAACCATCACTAGATACTCAAGTGCATTAAGTGGGTATGTTTCCTAACACCTAGAGCTTATCAACATAATTTAATAGGTAATAACAATCAATATCCAAAGTAAAGAGTAGTCATAATAAAAACTTTTTAAGTGGTTAAATGCCAATCCTAGAAACTTTCTCTAGAAACCCTATGAAATTTGATAAAATAATCTTTATTATGAATCCGTCTCTTAGGAATTCACACTCACAATTAATCAAGTTTATGGATAATGCTCACCTTGTGAGTCAGGATGTGTGAGCTAACCAAGCTACAAATATTATTACTAATTTGGCATGGATGAGTCACTCTCTTCACAATATGCAAGTTGTAACTAAAATGGGCATGGCTATAGTCCCATTTCCTAATAATTAGCAATTTTAGCTATTTAATTAGCATTTTCTAATATTAAAGGAATATTCTTTAGAATATATGTTTGAAAATAGAATATTCTTTAGAATATTCTATTTTGTATTCTACCCTTTAATAAATTATAGCATTCATTGAACAAAAATTAATAACATTATAAAAGTAGAAGGTATTAAATTATATAATATATTGCCTAATATAACAATTAAGGAAGAGCATAAGAGGTACATTATATAAATATTGATGTTGTTATTAAAATATTAATATTTAAATATAACATTATTAATTAAAAATTTGTAGTAGTAATAATATATATATAAAATCCTATAATAATATAGTCAATCTTCCATATCATTTTTTAAATTTATATAGTTAAGTAAACAATTTGGTACTATTATTAAAGAGTTTATAATAATTATGAATATTAAATATATGATATTTTATAATTTTGTAATTGCTTTAAGCTTCAGAAAACATACATTCCCTTGCAGTTTTGTTAATCGTGACTTTATCAACGCTTCTTGACATCCACCCATATCGAATGGATTTAACATTTATAAAACATGCTGGGTCTTTTTGATTGGGAACCATGTTTTCTCTAGGCATCCATTATATCTTTCGCTCTCCTTCTCGTGTCGCCTTTTTTGTGGTTTGAACCATGCAACCTTAACAATACTATTTTTTGTGATTACTTCAGGTGTGTCGATAATTTGACCCATCCAAATAGGCTGATTATATGACGCATCTGGAGTAATGAGAACCATCATTAGTTTTTGAAGATCCTGGCAGCAATCAAAGTATGCTTTAGGTTTTTGGTTCCTTTGTCCAACAAAGTGTGGGGTTTGCACTTCCACATCACTACTGGCTTCTATGTCGTCTGTGCTCAGTGATGTCATTTCAATCTCCTCTCGCCACCTTGTTTTAGGCCAAAAAGGGTGTTGCAATTCTGTACTTGTGACAGTAGGCCCTTCCAACTCTCGAACAACAGTCTCCCAATAGTCAACCACATGCTTATATAGTTCTGAGTAACCAGTTGCCTTATCAGAATTCTTTGGCATCGATTTTTGAACCCATGCCACATATTTTTTGATGCCATCAATAATAACCTCTTGTTCCTTGAGCTGGGCACTCAATGGAATAGGGTCTGGTTGTCCTTCTGGGAGAAGTGGCTTTCCATTCTCTCCACTTTTGAAGAGCATTAACCCCTCTTTCGGTAACCACTCCTGCTCTGATGGCCGTAACTTGTACTGCATAATAGGTATACCATCTCGTATGGAGAAAAAGAATTGTAGCGGCACAAGGTGACCAACTAAAGAATCACTCCCCTCTTTTATATACTCCTTGAGAAATTTTTTGAAGTCTGGCACCTCAGTCACAAGCAAAGCACAACTTTTTTTGGAGATGCAATTTTCAAAAAGATTCATCATATGCGGTAAGGTAAGTGCACTTGTCCTTTTTGTAGAGTTGGAGACCTTGCTGAAGAACGCATCAATATCTTCATGAGTGTGACCAACCATAAGAAAACTGAGCGTGATTGTTTCAAACACACCTTTGGCAACAAGCATTGACAAGTATGCTAGCACATATCTAGAAAATAAAAGTAAGTATGAGCTTGAGAAACCCTTAAGTAAAATGATTTACCTATTTTTGTTCTCGCCTGCACAATTATCCATCTGTAAAAGCAAATGACGAGGAAGCTTATTTGATGTTGAGGACACATGTACACTATTTGAGCTAGATCCCTCCACTGAACCTGAACTCTCAACAGGGCCATCTGTTTTTTGTGCAGGTTGCTGACAATGCCTCTCATATTCCCAAGTAGCCTCAAGTGCAGACGTGTTCATGAGAGCATTATGTAAAGGTTGAAGGTGTTGTTTCTTCACTTTGAGATCACCGATAGGACTTGTCTGTGAGTGGGCTTCAAGGTTTCTGAAACACATGGCCAACGACCCAATAGTGAAATTGGAGTCGCTAGACCAATGTGGAAGTGAAAAGTGTCCATATGATTCACAACCGTGTCCATGTGTTAGCACACCTGTCAATGAAATCGGAAGTTTCATGACATTTCCAAGGCACTTTGGTGTTGCAACGAGCTTTGGAATGCTGGTCTTTGAATGATCCATCTTGTCATGGATCAAGCACAGGTACTCTGATGGGCGTGACACAGAAAGCATGCGGTGTGCATAGTACTGAGACCGGCAAGTTTGTTGCGCAATCATGTGGGCCTCCATCTTCTTTTGAATGGCAGTGATCTCCACCAAGGTTTTTGCACAAGCCTCTGCAGCCTTCAATGATGTACAAGTGTCACACTTGGAAAAGCTAGAGTGTTTTGCAATCTCCACATCCTTAAAATGAGTATTCCATATGTTGTTGAAGGTACCAGTGCAGATTGCTTGCAGCCCCATCAAGCTGAGGCACTTGTTCACATGTTCACACAGCTTCAATTGAGTGTAGATCGAAGGCAAAACCTTGAGATTTTCCCTGACCCCTGCATTTGTGGTTCGGCATTTGTGAGGCATCCTGTCTGCATTTGCTTCCACAAAAGCCTTGAGTATCTCTATGGCTGCCATAATGTGAGAGCGGGTTTTGACCAAGCCAGTGTTCCCATGTACTGAGGTTCGCGCTCCATCTAACCACTCATCCCTCCGACGGTAGAACGTGGTCTTTGGGATCCCATATATACTGTACCAAGCTTTGAAGCAGATGGCCACCTTATTAAATACCATGGATGTACTCTGATAACCTGTGTCCGAAGCCATTCCATCAATACACCCAGTTAGTGCAGCATATACAAACTCATGCCTTTGCTTTTGGGTGAGCGTACGAAAGACATGTCTACATTGGGTAATTTCATTCCGGTCTGCCATCTGACAACACTTCTTCTTGCAGCAGTCAATCGTGGAAATGCTCGTAACACTTTCGGAAGATGTAGGATCCATCTTCATCCTCTTGCTGAAACATGTAGGGGAAGATCTGCAACCCATGAATCGCCTTTTTCTTAAATAGGACCAATGCAAGGAACCTCTTCAAATATGAGTTGTTCTTCCGGGTTGTTATTATTGAAATCCAACCCAGAATATGTTGAACCATCTTGCCGTCTTAATTCAGATGTTCGCCACCTCACGAGGGATCCAGGATGCAAAGTGCCATTAGGTGAAACCTCTGTCACAACTACACCCACGAAGTCGGACCCTAGTTTCTCTTCTGACACTGCTTCCATTGGATTTATAGCTGTGATGATGCCTCTCCCAACCTCAATCTCATGAAGAAAGAGAATCACCTCATCCATCACAGCAGGCAAGCCATCATCTGGAAAACTCGTGCTACTGTTTGTTTGTGACTCTGTATATTCTGTGTCAGCCTTGACTTCATCCAAATTCCACAATACAGGAGAACCCTCCTCAAATTCCATTCCAGGAACCTCAACATGCTTGAAAATGGTGTTCACCCATACGTACACACAAGATCCTTGGGCAATATTGTGACATGATGCATTATCATCTCGAACTTCCACAGTTCCAGTGCCAACTATCTCGTTGTTCCGAAGAAGACATACTTTATCTCCAGTATTATACATATTGTCCTGCACATAAAAATTGTGTTATTTATGATATCTGTTTATGCAATATTTGTAAGAAATCATAACTGCAGTTGCTTAATAATATGCATGTGCAATAATACATAATTATATATAAAAATAATATCTCATGCTTTATTAATATAACTGATGGGCGGGATTAATCCCGCCGCAGACTCTACCCCTTCAGAGTGAGTCGGCGGGATTAATCCCGCCGCGACTCTACCCCATCGGAGAGAGTCGGCGGGATTAATCCCGCCGCCGACTCTACCCCGTCGGAGAGAGGCGGCGGGATTAATCCCGCCGCCTCTCCCTCAGAGAGAAGGCGGCGGATTAATCCCGCCGACTCCCCTCGAGAGAGCGGCGGGATTAATCCCGCCGCGGGCTCCCTCCGACGAGGAAGTAGCGGCGGGATTAATCCCGCGCGGGCTCCCTCCGACTAGGAAGTACCGGCGGGATTAATCCCGCCGCCGGATCTTCCTCGTCTGTGAGAGTCGGCGGGATTAATCCCGCCGCAAATTCCTCCGACGAGGAAGAGGGGGCGGGATTAATCCCGCCCACAACACTGACGACGGAGAATAGGCGGCGGGATTAATCCCGCCCACAACTCTGACGACGGGGAATAAGCGGCGGGATTAATCCCGCCCACAACTCTCTCCGAAACTATGATTTCAAAGAGATTCGGGATGAATTCTGCCCACAAATATTTAAAACAGGGAAGTAGTGGCGAGATTAATCCCGCCACCCCTTCTCTGCCTCCTAAAATGGTTGGCGAGATTAATCCCGCCGACAACTCTTTCTAATAAATTCAAGTAAATCATTATCAGTTGAGAGAGTTATCGGCGGGATTAATCTCGCCGCTCTTTTTAAGAGGCGGAGAAGCATTGCCCGAACTAATTCTGCCATAGCTATGAAAGAGATGGTGGCGGGATTAATCCCGCCACCTCTTCAAAGAGGCGAAAAAAAAGGCCGGATTAATCCCGCCGCCCCGGCTAACCGAGAATACTAAGTTAAAAGTATATTTAAACGGGATAAATCCCTAACAGAATATATTGTAATCCTAATGCATTCCTAAATCCCTAAATTCTAAAATTTAAGAGAGAATGTAAGAGAGTGAATCTTTATAAATATATCTAAATTTGTTTATAATACTTACTTGTAAACAGCACTGAAGGCGCCGTGCTTTCCTATAAACAATAGCGCACCCAATTTAATGTCGCTCCTGAGCTGATCACTAAGAAGAAAAAAGAAAATCTGAAGAGTGAAAATGAAGAAACCCTTGCCGGAGAAAGAACCAGATCTGAATTTGAGTGGGAAATTAAATGTATTTTCAAATTTACATGTCAGACTGATAATACTTATGTCAGAAATTTTTTGAAATAACAGAAAAGAAAATTTAAGATGAGTTGAAACAAATAACCGACAGTCTGACATATATACTCTCCAATTCCAATGAGTGTTTTAAAATTGCATTTAATGTCATTCAAGTGCTTCAAGCTGTTTAATATTACGAAATTTTTGTAATTATTCTATTCTTAATATTCAAGTATATATTATTAAGTTTATATTATATATATATATACACTAATACAATAAATAAATTGATATATTATTATGTATCATTTAAAATATATTCATAGTCTGTTTATTATTATTATTTTCTTAATTACTCGAGTAATTAATTTACATTTCCTACTATTAATGGGATATTCTTTTATTTTCTTAATATTCAAAGAATATTCCAATATTAAACATATTATCATAATTAAATTAGTCTTATTCTTAATTATCTCAGTAATTATTCTACATTTGTATATATTAATGGGATTTTCTCAATTAATTTGTTATTATTTCAAGAATATTCTAGTGTTAAACCTTATTATCAATATTAAATTAATATATATTATTAAAACTATATATGGCTATATATTAGATAAAATCATATATTATTATGTATAATTTAAAATATGTTCATAGTGTGTATATTAATATTATTTTCTTAATTATTCGATGTTTGTTTTGCACATATTATATATAAACACAATCATAAATTTATATATACATGTGCACACGCATTAGAAGCACTTACAGAGACACATATGCACACACATGCACATTGCCCTAAACCAAACTTGAGAAATTATATGTTGCTTCTTTATTGAAAAACATCATGTTCAACGCATGTATGATCTATATGTACTCAGTGTGTGTGTATGTAACACATTGAATTTACACATGTAATATATATGTATGTCTGTGTGTATACACGTGTGTATGTATATATGTGTACTAATATAATATATGCAATGTGTACGATTTTCATTTGTTAACACTCTATCTCTTCTCTCATACATACACAGTGTCACCATGCATAATCCCTTCTCTCATACATACACACCATGCATGATCATGATCCATAATATGTAGCCTGTCTCTTCTCTCATACATACACACCATGCATGATCCATAATATGTACTGATGTTACAATATTATGTAATATGTATAATGTATATCTGTGTATAACACTCACTCCTCTCATACATAAACACCATGCATGATCCATCCTAACCCTAAACCCTAAACCCTACATTGAATTTACACATGTAATATGTATGTATGTCTGTGTGTATACACGTGTGTATGTATATGTGTGTACTAATATATCCAATGTGTATGAATTTAATTTGTTAACACTCTCACTCTTCTCTCATACATACACACCATGCATGATCCATGTAAATATGTACTGTCTCTCTTCTCTCAAACATACACACCATGCATGATCCATAATATGTATTGTCACTCTTCTCTCATACATACACACATACATGATCCTGTACTCTGTCTCTCTAATATTAATATATACTAATATGTATGTAGGAATGTTTAAAGTTTATTCATGGGCTAAATACAAGTATACATAAAAACATCCCAACGGATTTTATATAAACCTACTCTTATTCCCATCCCCCTAAACCCAAGCATCGTTGAGTGTTCGAAGAAGAAAGTAATCGATTCAGACCTTTACGGGTAGTCTCTCGCCCGGATACTGTCTCGAGCTTCAATCTCCAAACCACAGCTCACAAGCACACACCAAAGAAAAAAGCAAACACAAACAACGAGGCCAAACCAATCGCAGCAATGCCCAAAGTAGCTCCATCACAACCACTATAGCATACCACATACACATCCACCAAGATCAAACATCAAATGCCTAAGGATATGCCCAATACGCATCAGAATGACCACTTATTGCAAACACACCAAACCTCTTCGTAAACAAGAACCATCGTTGCAGTTGCCCTCTTAGAAGATACCATTAAACCTTAGAGCAATCCCTAGCAAACTGTATAGCAAATGCCCAAACTAATATGTATGTATGTCTATGTGTATAATACTATGTGTGTATATATGTATCGCTGCATGTGAAACTTTAACACTTCATGGGACACACACGTGTTAAACCCTTGCATGATATTTTATTCTTGGGGTGTATGTGATACACCCACGCACACGCACACGCTGATAATATAATGAAAAAATATTTGTTTAGGGCGAATCTATAGTTTATTCTTTTTAGGGTTTAAGTATATTCTTAGAAGGAATATTCGATTAGGGTTAATATATATTCTATTCCTTTTAGGGTTTAAGTATATTCCTAGGGTTTGTAAGGCGGCGGCAGCGGCAGCGGCGGTGTGGAAATCTCCTTCTCTCTCACACACAGGTGAGATCTCTCTCTCTCACACACGCACACTCCTATGAGTTTATTTATTTATTTTATTCACATATATATTTATATGTGTGTGTATCTTAATAATATAATTTAGATCTCTATCTCTCGCACACACACGCACACTCGTATACATATATACACACAGATATATATATATATATATATATCTGTATGTATATATATATATATATATCTCCTCTCTCTCTCTTCTCTATAGATCTCTATCTCTTGCACACACACGCACACTCGTATACATACACACACACACACACACACACACACACACATATATTATATATATATATTATATATATATCCTTCTCTCTCTCTTCTCTATAGATCTCTATCTCTCGCACACACACGCACACTCGTACACACACACACACACACACACACACACACATATATATATATATATATCTAGAATATATATATATATATCTCCTTCTCTCTCTCTTCTCTATAAATCTCTATCTCTCGCACACACGCACACTCGTATACATATATACACACAGATATATATATACATATACACACACACACAGATATATATATATATATATTCTATTTATTTATCTATATATATGTGTGTGTGTGTGTATCTGTATAATTTTATTGATTTGTTAATTGTATCTCTCGCACACACACGCACACTCCTGTATATATATGTGTGTGTGTGTGTGTTTGTTTATCTGTATGATTTATTTTTTCACACACGCATACACACGATATACATATACACACATATATATATATATATACCTATGTATACATACATATATTATGTGTACCAGTATCTGTATAATTTTATTTATTTATTTATCTCTCGCACACACACGCGTATATACATATACATATAGTGTGTGTGTGTATCTGTATAATTTTATCTGATTTGACTATCTCTGGCACACACACGCACTCTCCTACACACACATATACATTATATATCTGTGTGTGTGTGTGTGTAGCGGCGGGATTAATCTTGCCGCTATATGGTGAGACGTGTGTAGGCGGGATTAATCCCGCGCTATATAATTAGCCACTCGGCGGCGGGATTAATCCCGCCGCCATTTCAGGCCCGAGTGAAGGGCCTGGGCGGCAGAATTAATCCCTCCACCTATGCATGCCCTGCGCGGAATCGGGTGGGATTTATCCCGCCGCCATTGGCCTGCCTGAAGGGCCTAGGCGGCGGGATTAATCCCGCCGACTAAGGCCCGAGTGAAGGGCCTGGGCGGCGGGATTAATCCCGCGGCGTACGCATGCCCTGCGCGGAATCGGGCGGGATTTATCCCGCCGCCATTGGCCTACCTGAAGGGCCTAGGCGGCGGGATTAATCCCGCCGGATTTCGCACAGGGCATTGGCGTTCGGCGGGATTAATCCCGCCGACTAAGGCCCGAGTGAAGGGCCTAGGCGGCGGGATTAATCTCGTCGCGTATGCATGCCCTGCGTGAAATCGGGTGGGATTTATCCCGCCGCCATTGGCCTGCCTGAAGGGCCTAGGTGGTGGGATTAATCCCACCCAATTCTGCGCAGGGCATTGGCGTCCAGCGGGATTAATCTCGCCGCCTAGGGCCCAAGTGAAGGGACGGGTCGGCGGGATTAATCCCGCTGCCCTGCGCGGAATCGGGCAGGATTAATCTCGCCGCCAAAGGCCTGCCTAAAGGGCCTAGGCGGCGGGATTAATCCTGCCCGATTTCGAGCAGGGAATTGGCGTCCGGCGGGATTAATCCCGCCGCATAGGGACTGAGTGAAGGCCCTGGGCGGCGGGATTAATCCCGCCGAGCCTTCAATGCCTATTGGAGGAATGAATCCCGCCACCCTTCCTTTTTTTCTCCATTGGTGAGTCGGACCAATCCCAAACGTTTCTGTCTGAGACGTAGAAGGTTTACAACATACCAATGGAGAGAACGGGGAAGGGTGGGGAAATTCATTTAACCATCCCTTACATGGTGGGCGAGATTAATCCCACCTCCTTTCTGGAGTCACTGAAGGGGTGTGCCAAATAAATCCTGCCCAGTTCTCTTTGAGACCGAAAAGGGTGGCAAGATTAATTCCGCACTCCCGTTCAAGGCCTCCAGAAAGGTGGTGAGATTAATCCCGCCCACTCTTTTAGGAGGCATTGAAGGGGTGGCGAGATTAATCCCGCCGCACCTTCCATGTGAATATATATGTGCTTTTATCATCTTATCATAATATTTCGAGTAAAAACTAGGAAACTATGTAAAACTGTCCAGAGCTCACATTTGTGGTGGTTCTAAAACGAAATGTTATCTTTCCTTTGAACTAGCACAAAGGTGAGCTTTGGACAATTAATTCCGTCTACTTCTCTCTGTGTATTATTTTTGTATATTTGGGTTTATACAAGTGTGTGTGCATTTTATATGATTTGTATTCATAGTGTATTATTTTGCAAAAAGACGATTTAATTAAACAAGGAGATCGAGTCATTAGTATGGAGTCGTCGTCAAATTCTGGGTAAGAATTAAAATAAAATCTGTTATACTCGGATATGTGCTTGAACTAATCATTTTTGTATTCAGATGTGGAATTGAGGTAACATTAAAGACGAGAGCAGGAGAAGAGATGGGCAGGGGGATTCTGGAATCAACTTGGCCATATTTCAAACTAAACGGAAGCGCATTGGAACAACCATGGTTGCTGTCAAACTAACCTCTGTCACATCGCATGGACAAGCAAAACAATGGAAAGTGGGTGTGCTAGTCAAGCATCCGAAAGCATGCTGTGAACCCAGATTGAACGATGCTCGACACATATGCCTCGTTCCATCCAATGTCACGTTCTCGGATCCAGAGGTCACCAGTTACAACATTAATTTCGGGGGTTTTGTCGACTTGTGGATAATGACGTTCACGTGTTCACTAATGATGTTGACCGTGGAGTTCGTCTTCAACTCAACGAAAGCCCATCTATAAAGGGGATCCATCTGGATGTCTACTTCGAAGATCTTCAGACTCATCGAGTAGGTGTATTGTCAGGAGATATTGCTTCACAATACAGAAAATCCACAAGTGGAGCAATCGTCCCTCTTCACATTGAAGAAGAACACAGTGACATCATAAAGGAGATTGAGAGGGTGGCTTGGTCTCAGGTTCTTTACAGATCACGTTCAATTTGCTTAGCAAATTTCGGGAGCTTGAAGAGTGTGCCGAGAACATTAGAACAGCATCAATCGGGGATCACACATGTTGATTCGGATCGTAGAAGAAAATCATTAGTCGTTTTGTCAACTGCACCTGTGGCGTCCCATGCTGCAATAAGCCACAAGGAAATGATGTTGGATGATAGGATTTACCAGTGTAGGGTTAAGTATTGCAGCGTCAACCCAAACTTCAATTACAGGCCACTGAATCAGGAACATGTAGCTGAGCTCATGGAGAAGATGAAGGACGACAATTCTTACACCGTTCCACATAATGCTGTTTTGTGCGCATACTACGAGAGACACAAAGGCGCTGACAAAGTGTGGATCACAACACCGGAACAAATGAGGAAGGTTCAGACGGAGAATAGAAAATCAGTTAAGTACTACATCATTAGTGGCCAGCACACAATAACGGCAGCCCAACGACTTCTCAACGAACACAACAAAGGAACGATGGCAACAAAATTTTCCGAGCATACCCGTGAGAAGCTGACAAAAAGATCGGCGTTTTTAACGAAGCCGAATCTCACAATCGAGCAGTACCATAAGTTATTGGCGGAATGGGACGCTGCAGACACCAACCACTACAACAGCAAAATATGGGAGAAGTTCAAACACACGCGAGCCGTGTGGGAATCTCTTCAGCGACCGCAAAGAGCTACTGCAGGGAATACACAATCTGCAGAGTACCGGGTAAGCAAATTGTTTGGGGGGATTTATCTCGCCGGTATATTAATCTGTCTTTTTCTCAGAGAGTTGAAGAAATTGTAGCAGTTGATTTTGCCCAGGTGGGCGGGAAGGAAACATCCTTTTTGATGATGTTGATTTCTTGTCCTGAGGATAGGATCTTTGCGAAATGGTTGGGGATTATGGAATCCTTTGCAAAAGGAACACTGAAAAAGAAGCAGACAAGTGAAGTGAAGCCCTCAGAGAAGTCTGCAAAGAAACCCAGTAAACGCCGAAGGCTAAGTCTGTTCAATTTATAAAGGATGTAGACAATGATTTCAAACTCACATGGTTGAAGCCTTTAAATGGAACAACGATGGAGGAGATGGAAGTCTTGGCTGATTTGGTGATTGATGGCAAATTACAGATTAACAACAGCAGCCCCACCTCTCCTTTTCATCTCAAGGCAATGGAGTTGAAGACGGTCAGGCACTTCAAGGAGTGGTTGGGAATACACTGCACAAACTGGGTTGGATTTCGGCTTCAACATACGAAGAGGTCAACAAATATTTGTATGTGAAAACGATGATATGCTTGTCGAATGGGTGAATCAATCGGAAGATCTGGGCAAGAATCTATTGCACGCCAACGCCAAAAAGGAGAACATTGCGATGACGCCTTCTCTTATGGCAGTCCTTCAGCAGCGGAGAACCGAGTTGAACCTTATAAAGGAGGATGTTACGAATCATGACAAGCCCTACAGATGTTTGTTGTTGGATTCGGAGACTTTATGGGGTACCATCACTGCTTGTAGGAAACTGTTTTAATTGTTCGTGATGGATCGGCGGGTGTCAAAAAATCCTTCGACAGACAGGACACTAGAGGATTTGGTGGAGAAACTTAGCCGTGCAAGCATGTAAAAGAAGGTATATTATTGAATTCATATGTACTGAAGAATGATTTATTATTGAATTCATACTTGCACTTTGCTCATGTCACCGATACCTTTGCCTTCTCCTTTGCCAAGAGGAATAAACATCGTTGGACAGGATTTTATATGAATGATGCTGATCCGAAGTGCATTGATTCGGTTGTTCACTTGGTTGTTAGGAATGCGCCAAACAGTTTCAAACTTCCAAATGACTGGCCAGGCATCTGTTTGCACTCCAACGGCCCTGAACCTCCATCCGATACACCGATAGGTGAGAGTGACGTATTCGGCAATGTACGTTATCCAAACATCACAAGTCAAGCGGCACGGAGCATCGTCAACTTGATCAGGGGTCCTCACAGTGATGCGTGGGTTTTTGACTACTGCACTAGGGGGTCCGTCTTGAAGGAGTGTTACCTTCGGGATACATGTGTTTTGCCGTTGAAAAGGATAAGACCATGGTTGAGGACCTGAACAAGTGGATAGATAGGTTCTCAACTGACTACCCCAACGAATCCATAAAGGAGTATTTGAGAAAGTTCCCTCCAGATAAGTGCGATAGCTCTGAAGACGAATCTGGTTCAATGTCGGAGTCTGAGGACGAACTTCAATCAGATATTAGACCGGAAGTTATCTCGAGGAGTACAGAACATTTGCACACTCCATTACCCATGGAAACATCAATAGAAGATGCAGAAGATCTTGAACCATCTCACAAGCGGCTTAGACCTTCTTCGCCTCACTCAGAAGGTAATAGCGAAGAAGAATTGTTAATGAATTTTAGAGTGACGAATAGTTGTAAATGAGTGTAACATAAGGCATTTTTGTATATTTCTTTTATATTTGTACAGAAAATAAATTCTCAAGGATTAATGAAGCTTTTAGTTCAAACATGGGTCACACATTAACAAGGTAAATAATATACCTTGATAATTTTAAGGTCAGCTAATTATCATTTTGCAGATGTAATGAAACAATTGAGAACATGGATTTTCAGCATTGGCATGAGGTAAGAGAGGGGTTTGGCGACAATTTCTTGTGCCACATGTCAGAATGACAGAGTTCATGCAGGAAATGGATAATAATGCAGCTCAAAACATCGTTACCATGGGGGCCACTTCAGTTTTTTCATCATCATTTTTATTGGCTTCAGTTCCGAAATCAATTTCTTCAGCGCATGCAATATCTGAATCTTGTAAGGATGATGTACAATTAAATGATGAAGGGATAGGCAACGAGATAGTGGCAACGGATAAATGTGAAAGGGAGCAAACAAGTGATTTGCAAAGTATTCAAGAGGCAACGCTATCTCATGTTACTCATGGCCATATTGTGTTGTTGGATGTCAATGGTGTTCTGCGAGGCAACGCTATCTCATGTTACTCATGGCCATATTGTGTTGTTGGATGTCAATGGTGTTCTGCTTCATCGACAAAGGCCCGAGGATAGGAAAAAGAAATCAAACAAGGAGATTTCATTCCTTGTCATGGTAAATTTTGATATGATTATTATTTTTCGTCCAGGGTTGGATTGTCTCTTTCAAAAGCTTAAGGAGATGGGTGCGCTTGTGGGATTTGGTCATGCATGCAGATTCATAACTTAACACCGCTGTTGAATTTACTTAAGAAACATTGTAGTGTTGCAGAAGAGGTGATTCGTAAAGATTGGATTTTTTACTAGCGAATGTGTTATAAACCTCTCGAATTTCACAATATAAGAAAGGAAAGCAAGCCATACTTCTTCAAGAATGAAAGAATAATTGGGACTCATGGGGAGATCAGTCGCTTAAGGATAATGAAGAATGCACATATCTTAGTAGTAAACGACTCTCCTCAGAAGGCTATGCTCAACCAAAAATTGCTTGTATTCATCCAATCACTTTCGATCCATATTCTAATATCGATATCATGGATGAGCTAGTGAACTACTTGAATACGTGCCTCAAAAAGAAGAATCTCGAAAATTTTTGTGAGTAGTATCCACCGTATTATACATTTCCTAAAGCTTTTCTTTCTTGTGATTTTGAATTTTATAAAATGAAGGATAGCAATCAGGCGCTTTATAATATTATTCTTAAGGAACGTCATTTTTTAGATGAGCCTTTATGCAGACCTGGTCTTATTACATCTTATGTATTAACAAGGATGGCAACTCCCAATTGCATTCGTGAGAGTGTTAGGTGGTGGCAACAACATCAATATATTGACCAAAATGATTTGATTAATCCGGAGAGTGATGATTTAGACAAAATGAGGAGATTTCTCTGTATAGTTAAAAAGAAAGTATTTATAAATAAATATAAACATGTTGATAAGGAAATGATTTCATTGTAATTATGTTTGATAGTATTTCTTTATTATTGTAAATTATTTTTAGAATAATATGAAATTCTAAGATAGTTTTAGGAATATTCCTTACTAAGTAAGGTTATTGAAGGATTAATTAATTAATTAATTAATATTTAAGGCTTAATTACATATTAATTAAATGATTAATTAATAATTAAAACTTAAGTATTAATTAGTAATTTATTTTATATTCCCATTTTCACGTATCATGCCCACTTTAGTTACAACGTGCATCAATGACTCATCAAGCCCTTTTAACTCCACTAAATGATTTTCTAAAGACTCTTCCTAATTTTTTTTTAAAAACAATCTTTATGAATGATATCAATACGAGTTATAACTTCTAAACTATAATATGCAAACTTAAAAAAGATTTCTATAGTAACATTACAGGTTGTCTTATAAGTCTAAAATCCTAATTTTTTTGTTTTTTATGAATCACTTTATTATCCTTATATAAATAAATAAGTTGAATCCACTAATAAGGTTATTAATAAGAATGTTTTAAAGAAGTATAATATTTTTATACTTTATAACCAACTCCTTGGTGTGTATGAATCTTTTCATTAACAAATTACTTGTGAATTCCATAACTTACTATAATGGTGTTGTAAATAACTGGTGCTATCTTTACAATAAAAGCATATCACTATTCAATGATTTCCGGATACTTTATATATCAACTAATCTTTTATATATAATGGACTTACTTTTAAAATATTCTAGTAATTTCATTTTTCCATTTTTTCTTATTATATTTAAAATGTTTTATTCTTAAAATACTTTATGTTTAGACCATTCACTATATGTCTGTTTCTCTCTCTCTCTCTATATATATATCATGTATGTATATAAACTATATAATTAATACACCCATTGGGCATAAGTTAATTATTAGGTTAAATAAGATTCATTTAGGTTAATGAAATCAAATAAAATTATTAATAAATTCTTTTTTTTAAAATGGAACCAGAAAATAATCTTAAATTATATACTATTAGTATATAAGTTTCTAAGCGCCCTAATTGCCACATAATATATTATATATATCAAAATTTGAATTTCTATATATATCATGGCTTCATATGATTTTTTTGTATATACATACTCGTTACATTGATAATCTCTCCTTGTCACCTTTCTTTTTACCTCTATATATATATATATATATATATTTTGTTCTTCAGATGAAATCTAATTCTTACTCGTTGAATTGGTCTACAATGCTCTTGCTGACACTGGTTTCCTTATGTTCACAAGTTTCATGAGCATATGCCACCACGAATGAGCTATTAAGCTGGAAGGTGTAGCGCACGACCCTGATCACGTTATCATATGCCGTACTCTTGCAACGTGGAGTGACTTTCATATTAAGAGTGCTCCAATAAAATAGTTACCAGTGGGTTACGGGCGCCGCCTCCATCAATGTTGAGCATAGTGTACAAGGTGCGTTTCACAGTTCCGGAGGTATTACGCTTCTGCTTTGAGAGTGTGGCAGCTGCACGCTTTACCATTTCGCACAATGTGTCTGCTATCTGGCCTGGAGGGGATGCATTTCCCGCGAGCTTGGCGCCTTCTTCAGCAAAACTTTTGAGAGCCTGCTGCAGTTCGTTACAGCTATGTGTGGAGTTGTCGATGTTTACTGAAGCTGCTTCCTTGACCATCACAAACTCAGAAAAAACGTCGCGGAGTGTAGTGATGAATTTTGAAAAACCTTCAGCTTCCTTACTTGCAGCATCATGGTCTCCTTGGATACTGCTCTGGGAAGGGCTATAGCCTGCCCTTTTCATAGCCATTGCAATAAAACATGAAAGCACATCTGCATGAAAGCGGGTGTCTCTGTAGAGAGCATATCCGGCAGCCTGGCCCTCTGGCAAGCAAAGCACAGGAACAGCAGAATCAACATGGTGTCTACAGGTATCTCCTCCTCTCTCGGCACGTTTATCACAGCATTGATATTGGCCTTCACTTGTTTTATAGGTGGTGCCATAACGACCCCACCTGTTGGAGGAGCTGGAGCATTTCGTGCCGGGGCAACCTTGAACGTGCCTTTCCTGCCAGAGCCCTTGGGAAGAAACCAGATATTCCCAGGGGGACGAAGTGGAATAGTATGAGCTACATTAGGAAGAACAGCTGCTGATATCTTGGATTTGGATCTAACGTGCTGGGATACCTTCAAATTGTGCTGGAATTCTTCTTCAGACCACATTGCTACAAGAAAAAACGACTCAACAACATCACATTATATACAGTCACATAATTATTGACAGAAATTTCTAACACGACACGACTTTGTGAGTGGTGGTCCTTATAGATGCTTGAAGCTTTACAATCATTCACCATTGTCAGACGACTACTTCCGAGACTTCTAGCCTAGGAGGCCACTTTAAGTAGTACTAACTCATAGACAATACATACACAAACAACCAGATATGCAAGAATCTGTATAATAGAGAAGTCGGCCAGGCCCAGGGTTACAGACTATATATACATGACTGCATAGGCTCACTAAGGGTTACACACCCTAATGGGTAAAGATTGTTTAGAAAAAATAAGATCCCGGGTCACACCTCAACCAAAGGAACCCAGTGCATTGGGTGAAGGAGCTGCAAACTTCACCTGGAACCCTAAAACCCACTGCGAATTCCGCAAAACCCACCGAGAATTTTCAAGAATCCACCAACAATCTCCAACAGCCCCAAAGAACACCCTTGGTTACAGTAAGTGCCAGATCCTCTAATGTACCAGGGAAGCCTAAAGAGCAGATTGAGTACTTCAAAAACCCACAGTTCCATCTCCATGTGCTCTCTACATTCATAAGAGCTGCCATGCGTGCAACCAATTATGTTCCGGGAGCAGTGGGAATGCTCAGGGAGAGAGCCAATCGCTCATCAACTTTCAGAACTGCCTGCAGAGTTTCTCCCCCTATATCTACGTGACCAAGTCGGAATCAACCGTTGTTACAGTGAATGGAGCCAGTCCAGTATCTAAGGTAGAATATGTGTTCTTACTGTCAGGTGGACACAAGGATCCTTCTTTCACCATCCATTACAAGAGCATGGATGCTGCAGCAAAATGCAATACAGAGGTGAAAACGACATACACACTCAACAGTGCTGCTGTTGTGGGAGATGCTGTCGCCTTGGCCAGCAGCAGAATTACAAGCACGGAGGATCTGGTTGCATATATTAACAATAGCCAAGTTCGGAAATGATTGCTGAAACGTCTTGTATATAATCTATATAGCTTGTTTGAATACTTAAGTATGTGAATAAGTGCAATGAGGCACAGTCGTTTTTACCAGCAACTCAAAATTAATCTTTATCATAATTAGTTAAAACTAACTTAATTAAATAATAAATTAAAACTACTTTAACATTGCAATCTAACCTATAAACAAATTTGATAATAAATCATTATTTACAACTAATAATTCCTACATCTCATTTCGCCAATGTGAAACACCACATACATAATTTCCCTGTGGTGTAGATACGTATAGTCATAAATATGTATACATGTGTAATTTACACAAACCATAGAGGAACACATAATACATATATTGTATGGGTATTTTTAAACTAAAATTGTACACTTTATCTTATATATATCACATACACATTCTTAATTGTGCACGCAATATAATTATCTTACAACATATATTGAATTCCAATTTTCTTATTTGTTTTTTCATCACATATTTTACTTTTTAATTTTATATATTTCAGCTTTTATACTTTAAAAATTAATTATACTTTAACACAAAAATTTATTATGAAAACTTCACATTGTAACTATAACGACAGAAAACTTAATTCAAGCAAATTCAGGAATAAACTGAAATTAAAAATACATGTTAAAAAACTAACCTTCTTTGCTCATATCAAACGGACCAAATCCCCATCAATCATTACACGATTATCTGCGTCCATTTGCTGCAGATAATAACGCTTCGTAAGTATAGAGAGAGAGGAGTGCACGTTCAAGTATATATACCCCTGTATATATATTTATGTGTAAAATCATTTAAGATTGTATTCGTATGGTTTAAGTTCATCTCAGCAGTAAGGTGTTTACAAAGTGTGCGTGTGTCAACACACGCCACACACAACGTATATATGACTTACCCGAACCAGAGTATCAATCTCCGTCCGAGTAAAAGGCTGCACGTTATCCGCATTCACTAGTGTTCAATGTCATTTATAGACATACTCTCAAGCCGATTAGAAAGCATATGATGTGCAAACTTTTGATTAAACTCCTCAACCCTGTGCCATTAGAATGTTAATCTCTCCTTCTCTCTCATCACCCACACACACAATAGGCTACGTTACTATTTGCTTATGTAACGTGGATAAAAAAGTATGTAGTTTTATGCAGAGTACATAATGGAACACTTTAAGTAAATGACACACGCACACTCACAGGACAGGTGCATTTTGTGTATACTATGTATTAGTTTTAAAGGAGAATGTTTACTCAGTAATATATTGCGTGCGTGCGTGGGGCATGTGTTTGGTGTGTCAATCGTACCTTTCTTGGGAAACATCGACGGTATCAGTATCATCTGTAACAACTGGAGTTTCCTGGACGTGAGTTTCTTCAGTTTGCATAGCATCTTCTTGCTGGTGTGAAACTTCCTCTTGCTGAGTATCCTGTTTAACATTTAAAAACCAATTGTTACACTACATACGGATCTATATGCATATGCATACATACATAGGCAATTCTAAATGTACGTGTGTATGCATACTATCAACATGTGCATATGTGTCTTGCCCACTATGCATGTAGCTATACATCTGTATATGGATATAATATATGTATACAAAGACAAATTCTGGACGGTTATGTAAATAGACAATAAAAAACATCCATAAGCTTCTACTATCATGTATTATCTTTGCTTTAATTTATATAGGTTAATATTATGTTATCTAATACTAATATTTACCCAGCAGGAGCTGTAGCAGGTGTATCTACGTGCTTTTGTGGTCCCTGTGCTACTCCTCCGTCTTTTCCTTCTGCAAGTAACACTGTAAACATACGCACACACAGAGAAATAGTGGTAACGGGCTGCCCAAACAAACTTTTCTAAACTACGTTATCACATTTTGTGTAAGTAGAGAAGGGCCATGCCTAAACACAGTTTTGGAAGATATACACACAGCGCACGCAAACACAGACATGTGTACGCACACACGCACCTATGTATATAATGATGATGATGAGCCATAAATGATACCTTTCTGTATCTTGGCTTTCTGCATCTGCTTGACGTTTTCTACTGTTTCTTCATCCACCCTCTCTTCCATGTCGGTTAAGTCTTTGTGATATATAGCGAAGTTCATCACTTTCAGGGCTGCTTCCACGTCATCCACCACCACCTGCATTTTATGTGTGTGTGTGTGTGTGTGTGATTCAAATACATACAAATGTAAGATGCAAATATTCTGCAATAATAATCAAAACACATAAACATATACCTCAATACGCAGTTTAAGCTTTGCATGTGCCGTCGAAAGACGTATCATAGTCTCAAGCGTACGCGCAGTGATTGGCAAAGTTCCTCCGGTCTGAAAATATTCGTAAGTATTTGATTGCCTGTGTGTGTATGTGTGTGTGAAAGAGAGAAGAATTATATTTCATAACAATCAAATCTCACCTTATGATCTGAAGCAGCCATCCGCAGGTCTGCATAGCACCAGCAATTTTTTTTTTGCCTAAAAAAACAGCATGAAGATTAGCACACGCGACGTTTTTGGATATATTTAGATAACATAATGGATATGCTACACACATACAATCTACCTCTACCTAACCAATAAATAAGAATTAATAGCATCTAGGTGTCCTACACACACACACACGTGGATACATTTAGAGAGAGAGTCATATTTATCTAATAAATAAATAGTGGTATGTATGTGTATATGCCTCTACGCACACACACACTCCCTGGTGAGTATGCCGGTGCTTATGCGTCTGTCTATATGTATATACAGATTGGATGTATATTTGTATGCATACATGTGCATCTATGCAAACAATATACGTATGTCTACGATACGCACACACGCAGCGGGGGGGGGGGGGGCGGCGGGAGCACACACACCTCGTCGGTAAGCTTGGGATTATGCCGAGATTTGGCATAAAGCAGATACTTCTTTAAGAATTTAATAGTCACAATTTCACGACGACCTTGTCTCGTTTCTTCTATCCCCATGAAGAAGCCGATTATACTTCACAAAATTGCTGTTCCTGCATCCTGTTCTTCTTCCTCTGGATTCCTTGTATTCCCATCCGCAGCAGGAAGCCCTGTGTACATTAAGTTATAACACTAAGGTACATAAATAGTTAACGTATATACATCTGCTTGCATACTTTATAATTATATGCATACATATGTGCTATATATATTTATAGAACTATACATGTGATTCTATACATAGCCATATGTATTTACTATTTTATATGTATTCTGAATATGCATACATACATATATAGTTTCTCTCCATATACAAATACTACACACGCACTGCACGTACCCCCATCTTCTCCAGTGTACGATAGCGATGCATGCGAAGAACGTGCTCGGAAATACGTCGATCGATATCTGCGTCCATTTGATCGAGGACAATAAACAGAAGATCAAACCTTGACAATAAGAGTCCGGTAATCCAATGTTCTTCGTTGGTGTCAATGATCGATCATACTACGTCAACCAGTAACATAAGAAACTATTGTATCTATGTAGCACCCACACGCACATATACATATAGACAATATGTATATATAGACTATACTGTCTATATAATACAGCACATATATAGTGCAGAGTGTACACATCTATACGATTTATAAGAATGTTCAAGATTATAAAATGTTATGTCTCAATTTCTTACACTGTCGATAGGCTTTTATGTGTATATATGCATGATTGTATGGATATATCACAAGGCACACACCTGTATCTTATGTACATTTGATTAATAGATCTTAATATATATTTTAAGTACTTATTGTATATATAGTTACAGACAAACAGATACACACACGCACGTATATATACGAACTTACAGTTCCATAGATGGGATTCGCTGCAGCAACAACACTGCAGCGGGCATTGAGAGAAGCGTGAATGCCAGCCTTTGCAATCGTGACCGTCTGTTGCTCCATCACTTCATGGATAGCCACACGGTCAATGTCACTCATCTTGTCAAATTCGTCAATGCAAACTATTCCTCTGTCTGCCAAAACCATAGCTCCCGCTTCCAGTCGCCTTTCACCTTCAATATGTAAATATACATGTAAATACATGCACTATACATATCTTTATATCTTTACATATCTATCTACACACACACACCACACACACACACACACAGAGAGAGAGAGAGAGAGCCACACCCATATGCACATACCAGAAAATATTAACGTCTATATACTTGTATATATACCTATACATATTCCCAGATAAACATCATAGACAAGCAACTTATGTCTACACATATATATGTACAGTAACTATTCAGGTAACTGATACACATTCATAGATGATGTATACACAGATAAAATACATATATGTGTATCTGTGTGTATATATTTACGTATATAGTCTTACCGGTTTCCTGATCAGAAGTAACTGCAGCTGTAAGTCCAACACCCGATGAACCGCGGCCAGTTGTAGAGATTGCAAGCGGTGAGATATTCATAATTGCCCGTAAAAGTTGTGATTTTGCAACAGAAGGATCCCCCACCATAAGAACATTCACATCACTGATATTATAAACAATAAATGGTATGCGTACACACATATGCAAATACCAAAATGCATATAAATAGATCATGAAACTTACCCACGTATATGTGTACCATTTACGAGGTTTTTCTCGACCCCACCGAGGAGCTGTAGTAGAACTGCCTTTTTAATCCATGAATGACCGTAAATTGATGGTGCCAATGACTCGGAGAGTAGATCGAATGCATCCTCTCTAATCCCGGTATTCTTAATATTCTTTATATCATCAGCTGTAAATACTGGTGTATGTACTTCTCTGTTTAACTGTGCAATGTGGTTTGCAACTACAATAGTCCTGAAAATAAATAAATATTATAAGTATACATACATGTATCTACAAGTATACATGGACAGACAGACATGTATATATTATAGGGATTAATAAATATGTACATGTGTCATGCATGTGTATGGATATGAAAGTACATAAAATACACAAAATGAATTGCCTACCTGTTTGAACATCTCAGACGCGAACATGCACATCATTTCATTAAGTATTATTTCTTTCATGTATGGATGTGTAACAACACGGACAATACATGGTGTATATGTACACAATATGTGAACGAGATATGTTTCTCTTTGCGTGTATATATAAATATATACACACATATACATGGATAGGTATGTAGGTTATAGTAACATCTAGTGCTCCACAACAATACTATCATTGTAAACGCATACCTGAAAACACCATTAATGTTTCCCTTGGTTTTACCAGGAATAGCCTTGTATATCCCGACAATGGCAACACGATCACCTGTAATGAGCATATATCAGTATATAGGTAAAGCAAATAAAGATACACTAGCATATGATTTGTATACACATACATAGATGCATCTACATAATATATGGAAGAAGAGGCGGACTAACACATACACATCAGTATGTATATATGTACATGTGTGTGTATATATACTTACCTGGTTTGCAGACGTCTACAAGGTCATCTTCTGCAATGACGTCTACAGAGCGAGGAAGCTGGCCTGGAGCAGAATTTTCTGGCATCTCCTGAATTGATAAAACTTGGTGGTCTCTATATTTGCATAGCCCAAATTCCGTCATTAACAAATTACCATGATCATCCTGAAATAATCACATCTTAAAACCTTCTTATACAGAACTTAGATATCTTTATCTTCAATGGGTTTTGACATGGTATCTATCTCTGTGCATGTAAAAGGCATACATACATCTGTATGCACGTCCGATGTCTGTGAGAATTCATTTATACTTCCTATAACTTGATAATCTATTTATGATATAAACTACATGACCTGTAGTTAAAGTATTTATGTATACGATATTGCACAGATAAACATTATAATACTGATCTATATCATGGTAGTAACCATAATAATTGAAATGATCTAATACTAAATACTATAAAAAGTGAAGGCAGCACTATGTATATGCATACAACGTACTCTCGTTGGATAGACAGAGCCGGTGGAAGACCGGAGAATGAAGTAATATCTCTGTACTCTCGAGCTGTAAATTCACCTGTTGTTGGGCAATAGTGAACGCTCTTTACCACTTTAGGCCTCACTAGCGAGCCTGCATTATTATAAGTTTATATCGGCATCATACTGGCAATATATGCATACAGAAACAGATACACACATGTGTTGAATGTACGCCTACTATATCTTCGTGTGCGTATGTGCATGTGAAGGTGGGTTCTGTATGTGTAAGTTATTTGCGTGAACGTTTACGTGTGTGTTTATAAGTACACACAATACATACATTGACACGATAGCACAGACACACGTCTACGAACAGAATCGCTAGTTATATATATAAGAATATACTTACATTTTGTGATGATGCCTTCTACGCAAACCATGCTTCCAAGAAACGGAGATAGAAGCTCTCTTGGTGTAACTTTGTGAAACCCAAAGTAGCCTTCGAAGCCAACACGTATTTCCTCCCCTTCTTGCAAATACTTGGGGTTAACGTTTTTCGTTGATTCATTAGCAGCGTCTGCGAGTGGTTGCATGTATTCATTGGGAGTCCTTATTACCCTGAAAGCACAAATAACAAGTTTATAAATGTGCATATATGTATGCATATACGTGAGAGTGAGAATGTTTATAAACGTCTACTTCTGCATATGAGTGCGTGTGTGTCTCTAGGTGTATACAATAGCAAAAACATACAACATATATGACACACACAGGCAGACACACACACACACACACACGTTTATATGCACGTGCATACATATAGCACAAACATACCGAGATATACATAATTATCTATATATACCAGTGCATGTGTAACATAAACGGATACACATGTGCCTGTACGAGTGTAGACATATACACACATACAAACAAGACAGCGTGTGTATGCTTGTGTAATACATCAAACGAACCTGCGAGCGAGATCACTGTCAAAGTTCCGGAGATCGCTAAGGTCGATGAGAAGTCTGTGCTTCCCAAGGGACATCATATTCCGGATTTTTTCCACGTACGTTCCATGTCCCGACTGGAATAGAAAGCATGAGTCGTATTATATGTCTAATACGTATATATGTTAATTGAGACAGCGCCAACAGTTAAAAAATAATTGAAATAGTATGTAATATCTATAAGCATACAGACAAAAACGCCTATACTTGATGCTCAAAAATCCACAAATAAATAAGAAGTAGGACACAGACATATATATACTGTTCGGGGTTCTACTTGTTTATTATGGCATTCAAGAGCCCACAAAGAGAAAAAGGAAAATGGAGAAAAGAAACGGATAATAAATACACATGTCACACACAACACACACACACACACACAGACGTTTATCTCATATCTAAAAGACTCTATACTTGATGACAAAGAAAAGTGAATAAAGCAGAGATCACATGCTGGGCGTGCGTGTGCGTGGCTAGTGTGTGTGTGTCTATATATAAATAATTAGAACCCAGAACATTTTATATATATATATATAAAATATAATATAAAATTTCAATTAATCTACATTGGGGCAGGCATAAAAGAGATATAAAAAATGGAATAGATTCAAAATAAATACATGGAGTATACATGATTGAAGTGCGTTGTCTATATATTGTACTTGGCACTCAAGCACCCAAGAAAAAAAAAAGAATATATATATGAGAATGCGTGCACACATATATGTGGTATATACTGGATTGAATGTGCAATAGATCTACATTTAGGATTCAAGCACATGTAAGAGATATATAACAACGGAATCAAATTAACATAGAGTTGATATAAATGTATCTAAAGATGTTATGCATGTAAACACACATACAAAATGTATCACGCATAAGACAGAATAAAATGGCATATACTACATATATATTGCAGCACTCAATATATACACAGACAATGCGTAGTTGTCAGAGTATATATGTTGCCCGTGGATAATGTGTGTACCAATTGTTGTTTCTGCGTTTGAAATAAAACAAAGCAATAGCGCCTACAAAGGAAAAAGACCCACATTTGACTGTATACATATGTGCGTCTATGCATCTATGTATGTGTACATTTATACGTATA
The DNA here is from genome assembly GCA_003024785.1 of Selaginella tamariscina. Lineage (NCBI taxonomy): Eukaryota > Viridiplantae > Streptophyta > Lycopodiopsida > Selaginellales > Selaginellaceae > Selaginella > Selaginella tamariscina. The sequence goes on from PUQB01000097.1 coordinate 566,437, forward strand.
CGTGTATATAACACACAGAATGGATTTATTTAGGCATTTAAGACAGTGCAATAGATCTACATTTAGGATTCAAACACGCATATAAACCGTGAAATTAAACTCACATCTTGGTCGAGGAAGTCTACGAATGTTCGCCGGTGAGCTTGATAAACCTCCGGACTCGTCTCCATTGCCAGCCGCTATGCTCCAGCTACTCGGCCATGGCGCACACACAAACCCTAAACCTAGGGTTTCCAATTTTTGGCGGGAAAATACAGAATACCATTCCATTCCGGAATGTCCCATCCAACTTCCGTACCATACAAAACCTCTGAATAAATGTACTGTTTTACGTCTTACTGCCCTCCATATGTATATACGTGTGTAGCATCTAGTTTATACCCATCTGAATATACAGAGAAGAAAAAAATTTCTTATCTAATAAGATATACACATATATGTGTAAGTATACCTCTATACGTAAGACATTTTATAAGATGTATTATAAATGCATATAAATACCATATGTTTACATAGATATTTATATAAATATAGACAATTTATAAAATATAAGGTGAACATCGTATACTTAGTGCATATGAGTATATAAATATTATTATTACTCAAAATGTAACAAAAAATCACTACAGTTTAATCAGTGTATAATCTTTAACCGTTAGATTGGTGAGGGTGTTAAATTTGTGAGGGTACTATTCTAAGGGATTTGGTAATGATGTAAATTAAATAAATTAAACAATAAACTCTACACGACACGTGTCGTTATTGCATGGATAGAAATAAGGGGAATAGATACCTAGGGTTTCTTTTTGGGACATCGCTTGCTTATACTCTATGGCGAGATCAACAATTTACAAGGCACTGCTCCTGTCTCTAATTTTCATGTTTGCTGCTCTATTAGGTAAATCAATGCATATCATGCTGCATGTGTTTTTGTTAGTTGTTTAGTTCATGATTTGTGATTCCTGGGAATCCGTGGGGTATTTGTGGGAATTGACGAATGGATCTAGGTGGTTCTCGAGTGGCTCCAATATGTGGGAAGCAGGACATAGAGGTCCGCCCAGGAGCGCATTATGGAGCATGTCTATGGTGAGACATACAGCGTCAGATTCCGTAATTTGTGCAAGTGCCCAGCTAGGAATGTGCACATGTTATGCGGTGACTTTGCTACTGCTATGGACTATGGCGATAATGAGCCTGAAATTCTTATTGAGAATCAGCCTGGTGATTGTATTCTGAGGAATGGGCACCCACTGAAACCTTATAAGTGGTATGGGTTTAACTATACCAGTCATTCTGGCATGATTCCTCTTGGCACGGTGAGAGAGGCTGAATTCTGCAAGGAATAGTAGTGCAATATCTTCTTTAATAAACTTTGTATTTGTGAGTTCTTTCTATGAGTTAATAAGTTCTTTATCCTGTCCTGTTGATGCAACACACGCAAGACTGTATGCTTATAATTATACGTATTAAAATACTAATTTAAACAAAAACATTTAAATTAATATCCATAGCTAGTTTTACATTGTGGGTGTATTCGTTATATTAACATATGAATAAAAAACATATATGTGTATATACATACATATGCCCATTTATAATTATTTTGTATTTGTATATATGAAAGGTATATACATAACAATAAACACGTATAATACATTCTCTATATTTAGGAAGGTGGCACATAAAATTTACAAACCTAATCTATATCACAAATAATCAGAAAGTATGACCAGAATTGACCACTAAAAATAGAATAACTGTGGGCTGTTTTGTGGATATCTTTTAAATAGTATTGAACTATTGCAGGCATTATTAAAGTCATTAATATTTTCTTTTGTTTGGTCTAAGAATTGTAAGTAGGTATTTACCGATCTTAAAGAGATTTTGACGACTCCTTTAATTTTGATATATCTTAATTATACTCGTCCTTTTATCTTGTGTGTAAATGCTTTTAACATTGGTCTCAAGGCGTATTGATGCAGGACAATATGAGTGTATCCCTTCCGGTGGGTAACGGGATCGATGCCCCTCGCTTCCACCAACGAGAGAACTTGGAATATAAAGATGTGTATATTCATTAGTTAAGAGCAAATATCTGATGATTATCAAAATCCATTACCTAATAATAATATTTATACATGCAGCTGTACACATGGATCTCACGTAACTAATTTAAGAAGATATTTTTATGCTCATAATTAATGCATACACGCGTACATGCTGACATGTGTCGTTTTCATCTGAAGATATAAATATGAATAACAAATTTTTTTTCCCTAGATTTACAATTTAGGAGTCCATGTTTCTGTCTAACAAGCTGGTTCTCATGGCAAATTCAGTCTTGGCAATCCTCCTGATTGCGTTCGTGTTCCTCGCTGCTGTGAAAGGTACACTCTGCTTAATTTGTTCGTTCATTTATCTGTTTTTTTTTTTTTTCCCCTTTTTAGTGTATACAGATATCTAACTTTTTGTTTAAGTTGGAGAATTTCTGAATTAGATTTTGACCTCTATGGGTTATGTATGGGTCTGTCTCTATCTCTCTCAATTAGAATTTATGGATAGTTGTGGGTCTCTCTCTATTTTATTGGTATCAATGTGTTTTTCCTGAGAAATTTGAGAATCCTTCTTGGCTATATGGGATTTGTGTGTATTCATGTAGCATTCATGTTGGGGGTATATCCATAGTGTTCTCTGTGTGGTATTTTGTGGGATTTTTGGGAATTATATGTTGGGATTTTTCTGGGAATACTTACATGGGAATTCTAATGCAGGTCACCGGCAGGGTGGCGGAGTATGCGATGGCAACGATGTGAACATTGAGCAGTCCCTCCTCACCAACGACACCGGTGTCCTGAGATATAGAGTGGAGATCCGTAACTTCTGTTTTGGGTGCTCAGCTAGAAATCTTCATATCAACTGTCGTGACTTTTTTACCATAGATGATCTCAATGTTTGCCACGTTATTCAACCTGGGGAATGCATTGTGAGGAACGGAGGTGATCTTCCTGAAGGAGAATGGCAGGTGTTTGAGTACAATAGCACTGTTAAAGCTCTCTTCACCTACAAAAGTGCAGACTTTTGCTAAATTCTGATGTTGTTTTAGATCACTTATTCATTTCAACATTTGTTCTTTATTATTTGTTTGCTATTATTCGGTGAGATGCATGTTCTAACATACACCTCTCTCTCCCTCCCTCCCTCTCATGCAGGCAAACACAAAGACCCACATTATAATTTGTTGTGTACATATACACGTACAACATGGATCAGGGATCAGGATACATGTATTTATACGATAGGAATTTAAGTATCTCACCAAATATTAATTAAAAAGACTATGGTAATGAAAGCAATGCCACAACTGGATACAGTCTCTTTAGGAACTCTTTTGGACGTTGCTTGTCTATACTTAGTTACAACCGGTTTGCGATGAGCTTGTCCAACTGCTGAACTTGACTGCACAACAGGCTTGTACTATCTATTGAACTAAGTTTTAGTATTTTTTACTCTGTTAATAAAAGCTTAATAAGCTATTATATATACCTGGTTGTGCATCTGTGCGTGCGTGCCTTCAAATGTATTCTCTCTCTCATAACATTTATATTATTCCGTAAAAAACAAGAGAAATTATTTATTTTGTAGGAAAGGAAAAGAAAGTATATTAATGTTTTTGGTATGTTCCTGGTGAGTGAGACAGTTCTAGTTACCGAGTTTGCACTTAATGTGCGTGCGTGCATATATGTATGTGTCTGTCTTAACTACTGGGTATACGCTGATGATCTGTTTTATAATACTACAGTTTACACTCAATGTGGCGCACGCACGCGCACACGCACACACACACACACACATATAGTGTGTGTGTGTGTGTATGTGGGTTATGTGCACACAAAGTAATCGCGTATAGACTCGTACGGCCGTTTCTTAAAGCCCACCATTATTAAATAAAAATTGAACCCGCCGACCATAACAATGCACAATATTGTCATTACATCCTTATCTGTTATATATTCAATATTAATCTCTTATATCACATGACACCAGCAGAAATAGCATGCTCAGAGGTCCCACGACACCTACTTAAATATTCATTAAGCATGGATATATTGAGCACATAACCACCCATTTTACTTGTGTGTGAGAGAGAGAGAGCATATAAGAAGTTGTGTTGGTTCAATTCAAAAACTTCATAAACATACATACATACACACGTGCACACATATTTATATTGCTATGCACATTGTATCTATTTGATTTCCACCAAACTCTTTTGCACAGCCATAAGTCCATGCGTATTAAACACATTCACACGCGTGCACCATGAATAAGGTTGCATCATTTGTATATAAAAAAATGAGTAACTTCTCTCGATTGTAGGTACGTTATATATATACATATACATATATAGAGAGGGGCGGGGGTGGGCGGGAGAGAGAGGGGAGGGGAGTACCATAACTAGTTTGTGCACAATACAGAGAGTTTCTTACTAAATGATCTGTCTACGATGTCTCTCTCTCTCTCACGAGAAGACCACTAACAGTACGGTTCACCTAATGCAAGAAGCCACAATCCAAACATCCACTCCGGCCAGAGCTCTGTGAAATAATCAGTCTTATATTGGCAGTCGGACTGTCTATCTTCTTCACACGATACACCGCATCGATCACACCTGCAAATACAGCTACATTTTAGGGTTCTTCCCCAAGAACCCTAGATTTAATAATAATATTGTAAATATTGAAAAACATAAAATGCAAGATTATAATGATAGACTACTATATAAAGTGGTAAGGACCAGGACGTAGAAACAGTGTTCACTTTTAAACATATGATATAATGGCCTCTCTCATATCTCTTAACGATCTATGTGCAATTGCTTTTATAGCTAATGGACGGCATTTGCCCCCAGGCACGTACGATAAATTATTGTGTTCCAATGTTGTATTTAGGTTTGGAGATGTTCAGAATTAAATCACAGCCGCACCAAGATCAAACCTCAACCTTGGCGGATAGTACGCGCTGCACAACGGCTCACATTCGTGCTCGCTAAGAACCCTAAAACAGGGGTCCAACCCTAGTATATTGGAGCATCAGTTTATGTCTCAACACTCTCCCGTAAACTGGTGCTCAAAAGACTCCGAGGCCCCTCAGAACAAAGCGAACTTGGCTGGGCTCGACCAAGCGGTTTGGTGAGCACGTCTGCCACCATTTCATCTGCAGAAGAATGAGCCACCTTCACCAAACCGCCTTCTACAAGCTCCCAAACGTAATGAAACTGAATGAGCACATGCTTGGTCCGTCCATGATAGACTGGGTTCTTGCTCATAGCAATGCTACTCTGATTGTCACACCAGCTAAGCATGGGGGTTCGTTGCACCGCTCCAAGCTCTTGTAAGAGTCCCCACATCCATATAAGCTCCTTGCATCCAGAAGTGAGGGCAATGTACTCAGCCTCTGCAGATGAAAGGGCCACCACACTCTGCCTCTTGCTCCCCCACGCAATCGAGGCCCCGCACAATTCCAAAGAGTAGCCAGTGGTGGACCGAGCTCCTTTGTTTGTCCCCCAACTTGCATCAGTGTAAGTGACTAGCTAAGTGTCACGGCCTGAGAAGCATAGGCCTTGGTGAGGTGTTCCCTTTAGGTACCTGAGTACATGTTTGGCAGCCTTCCAATGGCACAAACTCGGAACAGATCCAAACTGGCTAAGCAGCATAGTAGCATATGCTATGTTCGGTCTAGAGGAAGACGCCAGAAACATCAAGCAACCTATGAGGCTGTGGTACAGAATCTCAGAATCACATATTTCTCCTCCCGTCTGAGGTGAGTTCGGATTGACAGCACCGACGAGCATGGGAGTTTCAATTGGACGGTAGTTCTGCATACCAAATCGAGAGAGAAGAGATTGCACATAGTGTTGCTGGTGAATCTTCAAAGTCCCAGCCTGCATATCCCGCTCAATTTGTAGGCCCAAGAACGTCTTCACCTCTCCCATGTCCTTCATCCGAAACCGTTGTGCCAAACTTGCTTTCAACCTGCCAATCCCGTCTTCATGACCTCCAGTGATAAGAAGATCATCCACATACAGGGCAATAATGATCCGTCCACGACCAACTCCTCACACATAGACATTGGAATCACTGTGTGTTCTTCGAAAGCCTTGTCGACGCAAAGCTTCATCAAACTTCTGGTACCACACCCGAGAAGCTTGCTTGAGACCATACAAGGCCTTGTTAAGGCGCTAGGCTCGAGCTGTGTCCCCATGCTCAGGAAAGCCTAGGGGAATGCGCATGAAGATCTCCTCATGCAAATCCCCATGCAAGAACGCGGTCTTTCACATCCATTTGGTGCACTTGCCACCTCCTGGCGTTAACAAGTGCCAAGAGTGCGCGGACACTAGGCAACGTCACCATAGGCAAAAATGTCTCCTCATAGTCAACTCCTCGCACCTGGGTGAAGCCTTTTGCCATGAGTCTAGCTTTGTGTTTGACATCCCCAGTCAGGGGATCCACTATCCATTTGAAGACCCACTTGTAGTCAACAAGTCAACGTTGGTGTGGGGCAGCACACTCCTCGAATGTGCAATTCTGCACTTGTGCATCCGCTTCGTCCTGAATGGCCCACTTCCACTCAAGAGACTCCGCTCCGGTCACCGCATCTTCAAAGGTGGAGGGAACCTTCTCATCCACAAACATGCACATCTCGGCTTCCTCATCAAGTAGAGAAGTGGCATCTTCCAACACCTTGCGAGAAGGCACTCTCGTGCGTGGTCTATCTGGAGCTACCACAGGATTCGGCATGCCCCGCCGGCGAGGGACATGAGGAGGCTGATCAACCTGCTGCTTTGGCTGCTCAGGTGCTAGCTGCTCATGGACATCAGCATCACCTTGATCACCTCGAGCATCACCTAGCAGTTGCTCCCCAGGGCATCAAGGCCACGGTCTTCCCCTATGTCCACAAAACCAATTGGGATTAGGGGAGCCAACAAGTCATTATCAATGAAGGAGTCCACAAGTTGTTCCGTGGAATGACACCATGTGAGGTCATCCTCAACAAACACCACATTTGTGCTGATGATGGTGCATTTGTCCACTGGGTTCCATAGCCTGTATGCTTTCCGACGCTGTAGCCAACAAAGATCAACTTCTGGCTCTTGGGGTCCAGCTTCTTCTGCAGCTGGTCAGGAATATGGGCATACGCTGTGCAACCAAACACCCTGAGATGGGATACATCAGGCTTCAGACCCGTCCATGCTTCCTCAGGTGTTTTGCCTTTCAATGCCACAGTTGGCAACCGGTTCTGAACATGCATGGCTACCACAATAGCCTCATGCCAAAACTCCTTGCCCAAATGTGCATGAGCAAGAAGGCTGCGTGCTGCATTCACCAGCGTCCGGTTCTTCCTCTCAGCCACGCCATTCTATTGGGAGGTGTACCGGGGTGGTGACGTGGTGTTGAATACCGGCATTCCGACACAACTCTTGCATGGTGGAGTTAAGGTATTCCTTGCCACCGTCCATGCGCAAGGCCTTAAGCTTCTTGCCAACTTGAGTTTCCACCGCAGCTCTGTACACACGGAAGGCCTCCACCATCTCATTTTTACGACGTAAGAAGAAAAGTTTGGTGAGGCGACTGAAGTCATCAATGAACGTAAGAATGTAACGTGCGCCAAAATGACTCGGGACGTCCATGGGCCCACACAAGTCGGAGTGCACCAGCTCCAAGAGCTCTGAAGAGCGGTGCTTTGAAGATCCAAAACTTCGGCGATGATGTTTGCCCAACACACATGACTCACAAAATGCATGTGAAAAACCAGGCCTCAGATCCAGCCCTTCCACCATGTAGTTGGACACAAGCTCGTGCAGTGCCTTGTGATTTGCACGACCCAACCGGCAATGCCATAAATAGGCATCTGCACCAAAATGTTCTCAGCGGCTGTAGCAAGATGAGGGTGTGAGAGAATCTCATACAAGTTTCCACGCCGCCTAGCGTGGAGAACTTTCCTCCCAGTCACAAGGAAATCCAACTTGTCATATAAATCTGCACCATGACTAGTAAACACGATCGACTTATCGTCGTCACACAACCTTGCCATCGACATAAGGTTTTTCTGCATGCCTGGGACGTGCAAGGCGTCTTTGAACATCATCTCCCCACCGTCCTGAAGTGGGAGTGTCAAAGTGCCTCGACCAGCAATGTCCAATTGGGCATTGTTCCCCAACACCACATCACTACTTCTTTGAACTGGGATATACTATTCAAACATCAACTTGTTATTAGTCATGAGGCTAGTACAACCTGAATCAAGCACCCAGGAGTGCATCTTCCCACTGCTCTCAGCATTGAGGGACTCCTCCACTATGAAGGACTCTTCTTCCCATTCACCTTCTTCACTTTCAACACCGACATTAGCCTTCCCATCTGCATGGGGGCAGTCCCTACCCCAGTGTCCAAACCCTCGACATATCTTGCATTGGTCATGGCCAAGCCGACCTTCTTGTCCTTGACCCCTGCATCCTCGTGCACCCTTCTCCAGTTCCCCTTTGAAAGCTGCTTGTCCACGTCCACCTTGGCTAGCCCAAGCATTGCCTGAACCGTGGGCTAGAGGCAGCAAGGGTGCAACAGCATCACGCCCAGCCAGCTCATGCTTGGGAACCCGTCGCTTGGCATATATGACTTCATGCAAAGCATTGGTTTTGGCCTTCTCCTTGCAGAGCAAGGCTGTGGCCACAAGCTTGGCCACCACCGTTTCAAATGTGAGATTGTCCTCACGATTAAGAGCCTTGACATCCCTGTCCCACTGAGCAGGGAGGGATTGGTAGAGCTTCACCTTTTGCATGGAATTCGAGATGATATGCTCGTCCCCTTGAGCAGCAAGTTTAGTAAAGAACCGACTTAGCTTGTCCGCATGCTCCTGCATGTCTCCATCTTCGTAAACACAAGCCTCAAGCTCCGAGTGGATCTGCATGACTTCCATATCGGTCTTTTTCCCATAGGTGTCCGACAACCACTTCCAAACTTCAGCAGGGGACTTGTCAGTATCCACCTTGAGCATAATCCCCGGGCTGAGGTAAGTGCAAATGCAGCCCACGGCGTGCTCAGCCCGCACTTTCCACTCTTGATGGATTCTAAGGGTCTCATTGGAGTTGCCCTCCGGCGGCTCTGGGTCAGTCCCACGGATGAGCCCAAAAACTCCTTTGACACGAAGCCGAGTCTTCAACAACTTCTTCCACAATAGAAAGTTCTACCCCTTGAACACAAAGGGCTTGCTCCCACACGAGCTTCCAAAGGAATTCTCACCAAATTCAGCCATGGCCTCCCACTAGGCTACATTACACATTGATCCTTACCAAATTTTGTCATGGCCTCCCACTAGGCTACATTACACATTGATCCTTACCAGATTCGGTCATGGCCTTCCACTAGGCTACATTACACATTGATCCTTACCAAATTCGGTCATGGCCTCCCACTAGGTTATATTACACATTGATCCTTACCAAATTCGGCCATGGCCTCCCACTAGGCTACATTACACATTGATCCTCGCCCAGATCAGAAGAGCTCTGATACCATGTTCAGAATTAAATCACGGCCGCACTAAGATTAAACCCTCAAACCTGGCAAATAGTACGTGCTGCACAACGGCTCACATTCGTGCTCGCTAAGAACCCTAAAATAGGGGTCCAAACCTTAGTATATTGGAGCATCAGTTTATGTCTCAACATGAGATTCACTTACAACGGCAAACAACAACAATGTTGCAGTTGTCAAGCCACGATCCAGGAACCAGGAAGGGAACAGGATTCCAAGGACAGGAAGGCCTGACTCAGGAACAGGACCGAGGGTAGGACAGGAACTAGAAATAGGAACAGGACGGATCTAGGAGCAGGAGCAGGATAGGAAACAGGAGCAAGAAAAGAACAGGACAGGATCCCGAAGCAGGACAGGATCCAGGAGCAGGATAGGAAACAGGAGCGAGACAGGAACAGGACAGGAAACAAGACAAGAACAAGACAAGACGAGATTGATCGTAGTAAGACTGGTGTTGATAGTAACTGATTGTACAACAATTAGGTCGGAGCTTTTATGCTCACAACTCCAAGAGCTAATCTAGGCATGAGTGCTAAAAGTGGTTGCATGCATGCAAAAGTGATTGCATACATGCAGAGGCTAAGATGAGTCCACATGTCCCTTATCCTCTAGGCATATCCTATGGCATATCCTGTAGGAATATCCTGTAGGAATATCCTGCAACCGAATCCTGTGTCCGGAATCCTGGTAGGAATATCCTGTAGGAAAGTCCTGCAACCCATATCCTGTATCCGGAATCCTGTAGGAAAGTCCTGCAACCCATGTCCTGTATCCGGAATCCTGTAGGAAAGTCCTGCAACCCATGTCCTGTATCCGGAAACCTGTATTCTGTATCGGGTCGTGACAGCACCTCCTCCCTAAAGACGAGTTCCACGAGTCTTGGGACCTGGTTTAGCAGGATAATGCCGATGGAAGGCAGCAACCTTGGAAGAAGCATGGAGTAAGTTGGATGCAGGTTCCCAAGTGCGATCAGTAGGCAGGTACCCTTTCCAATCCACCAAGTATTGGAGTTGGTGACGATGAAGACGAGAGTCAAGGATGGCTGCAACTTCGTACTCAGGTTCAGTGTCAATGACCACAGGAGGGGGAGGAGAAGAAACGCGACCGGGAAGAGAAGAAGGATGATACGGCTCCAACAAAGAGGTGTGAAACACGGGATGAAGTTTCACCGTGGATGGTAACTCGAGTCGGAAAGCTACAGGATTTACCTCCGCCACGATCCTATAAGGGCCCAATCGTTGAAAATCCAACTTAGAAGAAGGCCTGTTGGTGCGAATGTGTCGACGAAGAAGCCACACGAGATCACCAATCTTGTATGCAGGTGCCGGCTGACGGTGAGCATCAGCATGATGCTTGTATCGTTCCTGTGCCTGTTGAAGATGAACCTGGAGATCATCCTGTACCTGCCGAAGATGCTGAAGACGATCCTGTACTGCAGGAGCGGAAGAAGGAGAAGCGGAGGAGCAAAGTCAAAACGTGGATGGTGGCCTGTAAGAGCAAAGAAAGGTGTCTGTCCTGTAGATGCGTGGATGGAGTTGTTGTAGGCAAACTCCGCCATTGGAAGGAGGTCCAACCAGTTGTCCTGCTGGTAACTGATGAAGCAACGAAGATACTGTTCTAAGGTCTGAATTGTGCGTTCGGACTGCCCATCGGTTTGTGGGTGATATCCTGAAGAAAGATCCGCTTTGACCTGTAGACTCCGAAGAAGCTCTCGCCAAAACTTGGACATGAATTGTGGACCTCGATCGGAAACAATGCTCTCAGGAAGACCATGATGTCGGAACACCTCGCGGATCACCAACTCGGCAGTTGTCTGACCTGTAGCTGTCTTGTTGCAGGGTAGGAAATGAGCCTGCTTGGTGAAACGGTCAACCACCACAAGAACTGCATCAAACCCACGAGAAGGAGGAAGATCTGTGAGGAAATCCATAGAAATGGATCTCCAAGGAGCAGACGGAACAGGAAGAGGACGAAGAAGACCAGAGGGTGCATGATGAGGCATCTTCGACCTGCTACAAGTGTCACAACTCCGTACAAACCTCTCCACAAAACCTCGCAACCCAGGCCACCAATAGTTGCGAGTCACCAACTCCACTGTCTTGGCCACACCAAAATGTCCTGTAGCCGGGGTATCATGACAATCCTGTACCACACGAGTCCTGGAAATACCAGCAGGAACGTACAGGAGACCTTCCCGGTACAGGAGTCCATCCTGTATGGTGAACAGGTTGTAGTCTGGACGGGAACTGGAGGAAGAGGAACTTGCAACGTCAGGATGAATGTGTGAGAACACATTCTTTGCCAAGTCGTCTGTAGCCAACTGCGAACGGATGTCCTGTAGGAGTGTTGAATTTGCTGGAGCCTGATGAACCTGCAGTGCCGCAAGCCGGAAACGATCAGGACCCAACAACACTTGCCTTTGACAGTCAAATGCAGGATCGCCCGGGCTTGGTGCAAGGTAAGAGCGCCTAGACAATGCGTCCGCCTTGCCATTCCGAAAGCCGGGCCTGTAGACGATGACGAAGTCAAAACGTGATAGGAACTCTGCCCACCTAGCCTGTCGCCGACTGAGGACCCGAGCCGTTTGAAAGTACTCCAGGTTCTTGTGATCCGTAAGAACTTGTACAGGATGTGCAGCACCTTCCAGGAAATGCCGCCACTCCTCAAACGAATCCACAATGGCCTTGAGTTCCTTGTCATGAATCTCGTAGTTGATCTCCGCCGACAGGAACTTACGAGAGTGGAAAGCTACAGGATGAAGCAACTTGTCCTCTCCAACTTGCGATAGCACGGATCCTACTGCAAAATCCGAGGCATCTGCTTCAATGAAGAAAGGATGAGAAGGGTCAGGATGTGCTAAAATCGGAGCTGTCGTGAAAACGTCCTTGAGTGTTGTGAACGCGTGTTCCGCCTTGTCGGACCAAGAGAAAAATCCTGTGCGCTTGGTGAGTTCTGTGAGTGGAAGTACACGCTTGGAGAAGTCCTGTATGAACCGCCTGTAGAAGTTTGCAAAGCCAAGGAAACATTGTACATCTCGTACCGACTTGGGCCTCTCCCACTCCACGATGGTCTTCACCTTGTGCATGTCCATGGAAACGCCAGCAGGAGAGACGATGTAGCCCAAGAACTCCACCGAATCCCTATCGAAAAAACACTTCTCCAACTTCGCGTACAGGCCATGCTCGCGAAGCCGCTCTAAAACTAGCCGTACATGCTTGTCATGTGCCGCCTGGTCCTTGGAGAAAATCAAGATGTCGTCGAGGTAGATCACCACAAACTGGTCCAAGAAGTCACGGAAAATGTCGTTCACCATGTGTTGGAACAGCTGGGGCATTGGTAAGGCCGTACCGTGTACTCAAAATGTCCATACCTTGTACGAAAGGCAGTCTTCCACTCATCGCCGGGACGAATCCGTACAAGGTTGTAGGCTCCTCGTAAGTCGATCTTCGTGAACACCTTTGCTCCTCGCAGCCGATCGAGAAGTTCCGGGATCAATGGCAACGGGTACCGATTCCGAATGGTGACTTGATTCAAACCCCTGTAGTCCACAACCAAACGTAAACTCCCATCCTTCTTCTTGACAAAGAAGATAGGAGCTCCTGCAGGGGACTTTGAGTGACGAATGAAGCCGGATGCCAAGTTGTCCTCGATGTACTGACGAAGAACCTCCAACTCTGTGGGTGACAATGCATAAATCGGTCCGAATGGTGGAGTCTTTCCTTCCGCAAGATCAATAGGACAGTCGTAGGACCTGTGAACAGGAAGAACTGCAGCCTTGTGCTTGTCAAAAACGTCCTTAAAGTCGTGGTACTTGGATGGTAGGGAAGAAGGAGGAGAAGGAGAAGGAGAAGGAGAAAAAACAGGGGAGTCGGATACAGGAAAGGTAGAAGAGGACGTAGGAGTTACTTGAAAGGCAAAAAGGTGGAAGGGAGCAGGATCAGTGGCGAGTTCATGCATGGTAGTGGTAAGAACTCGGAGAGGAGAAGGAGGGAGCTGTGACTGAAAAAGAGGAAGGATCTTGGGGGATGGAACAGAAGCAGGGTAACAGAAAGAAGTAGGATTGGAAAAAACCTGTGTGGGTGTTGATGAGTGTACAGGATTGGAAGAATCCTGTACAGGAGTCCGTGGTTGCGCAAGAGTGGAAGAAGCCTGCGAATGTGCTGACGAATCAACAGGAGGTGGATCAGGAGTGGAGAGAGCCTGCAGATGTGCTGAGGAACTGATATGAGGTGAATCCTGTCGAGGAGGAGTCTTCAACACTGGTACAGGAACAGGCACGGTCAATCCTGTAGCTTGTACTGCCTCAGATATAAGGATGTATCCTGCACACAGGAAGGTACAGGATTGATCCTAGCTGTTGGAGAGGAAAACGTGAGCGTCCTAGACCTCCAGTCGATCTGCGGATTTGCAACAACGAACCATGGCATGCCCAAAATGATGGGAGTCGACCGAGTCTTGATCAAGTTGAAGGAAATTGAACAGTTGAATGTGCCATACCTGCAGGAGAGAGGTTCGGTAGCATGGGTAACGCGCCAGAAGCAATTAGACGCCCATCGGCCACCTCTACAGGAACTGCACGCTTCAACTTCACCACCGAAATGCCATGTTGAGTTGCAAACGTATCATCCATGAAGCATGCATTTGCACCAGTGTCTAACAAGGCAAACTCCATGAGCTCTCGATTATTAAGATGAATGTGTACAGGAAACTTAAGTGATGGGATGGTATGAGCAGCACCAATGGAGCCTGCACCTACGTCCAACTTCGCGGCTCCTAGACGAAGTGGACATTGGAGTTTTCCGACTGAACTTCAGCTTCAACTTCACGCGTCTTGAAGTTCCTGGCTTTAATAGGACAATCTGCCACCTTGTGTCCTGCTCCACCACAATACAAGCACAGGTTCTCACTGCGACGACGTTGCTTCTCAGCAGCGGAAAGAGACCACGCTTGGATTTCTCAACCTCCATAGGAACTACTCCAGAAGGTGGTGCAGGAACACGTACCACAGCTGCAGGATTGGTTTGCAGGAACTGTTGACGGGATCTTTCCTGACGACGCTCGAACAAACGGTTGTCGCAACGAACAGCTTGTTGCATGATCTCCGCTAATGTTTGGGCATCCGGTAACGTAAGGAGAAGGTCCTTCACGTCGTCCCTCAACCCAAAACGGAAGTGTTCGATCAATGCAGTCTCGTCCCATGGAATGTTCGTGCAAAGTTGCTGAAATTCGGATGCATAGACGGAAGCTGGTCGGGATCCTTGAGTGAGCTTCCGTAACTTCGTGCATGCAGAACGGTACTTATCAGGATCTCCAAAACAGGCTTCAAAGGCAGCCACGAAACCTTCAAAGTCTTCCATCAATGGATCGTCACGCTCCAGCAAGGGGGCAACCCAAGCCCGTGGAGATCCACTTAGTAAGGATGCCAAAAGACCCACCTTTTGAGCATCAGTCGAGTAGCGCCGTGGTTGCATACGGATCAAGAGCCGGATCTGATTCAGGAAACCTTGGAAATCGGCACGATTACCACTGAACTTCTCTGGCATGCTAACCTTCGGCTCCGAAGAAAAGTTTGATGAAGAGGGAACCACCGATGCCTGGGAAAGAGAGCCTGCGCAGCAGCCTTGGAGGATGCATCAGCAGCTGCATGTGCCGCAGTGGTGGAACCTTGCAGGTCGGTGACCACTTGGCGCAAAGTGGCCAGCTCATGAAGTAACATTTGGTGCTCGCGTTGAAAGCGCTCAAAATCAGCCATGATCTAGGAAAGAAAAAGGAGGAAAATGAAGGAAAAGAATCAAGAAAAAGGTAGCTGGAAAACGGAGAACTATGAAAGCAGTTACTATCAAACTGTCAAGCCACGATCCAGGAACCAGGAAGGAACAGGATTCCAAGGACAGGAAGGCTTGACTCAGGAACAGGACCGAGAGCAGGACAGGAACTAGAAATAGGAACAGGACGGATCTAGGAGCAAGACAGGATCAGGATAGGATCCGGGAGCAAGACAGGAACAGGACAGGATCCGGAGTAGGACAGGATCCAGGAGCAGGATAGAAACAGGAGAGACAGGAACAGGACAGGATCCCGGAGCAAGACAGGATCCAGGAGCAGGACAGGAAACAGGAGCGAGACAGGAACAGGACAGGAAACAAGACAAGAACAAGACAAGACGAGATTGATCGTAGTAAGACTGGTGTTGATAGTAACTGATTGTACAACAATTAGGTCGGAGCTTTTATGCTCACAACTCCAAGAGCTAATCTAGGCATGAGTGCTAAAAGTGGTTGCATGCATGCAAAAGTGATTGCATGCATGCAGAGGCTAAGATGAGTCCACATGTCCCTTATCCTCTAGGCATATCTTGTGGCATATCCTGTAGGAATATCCTGCAACCGAATCCTGTGTCCGGAATCCTGGTAGGAATATCCTGTAGGAAAGTCCTACAATCCATATCCTGTATCCGGAATCTTGTAGGAAAGTCCTGCAACCCATGTCCTATATCCGGAATCCTGTAAGAAAGTCCTGCAACCCATGTCCTGTATCCGAAAACCTGTATTCTGTATTGGGTCGTGACAACAAGGGGCTTACAATCTTGTACGGATTTGTCCAGGCGAGAGTAGAAAACTGCCTTTCGTACAAGGTATGGACACTTCGAGTACAAGATGATGCCTTCGACTTACCAATGCCCCAACCGTGTTACAACACATGGGAACAACATCTTTCATGACTTCTTGGACTAGTTTGTGGTAATTTACCTCGATGACATTTTGATTTTCTCCAAGGACCAGGCGGCTCATGACAAGCATGTATGACTAGTCCTATAAAGGCTTTGCGAGTATGGCCTGTATGCAAAGTTAGAGAGTGTTTCTTCGACATGGATACTGTGGAGTTCTTAGGCTACATCGTCTCTCCTGCTGGCGTTTTCATGGACATGCACAAGGTGAAGACTATCACGGAGTGGGATAGGCCATCTATACGAAATGTACAATGTTTCCTTGGCTTTGCAAACTTCTATAGGCATTTTATGCAGGACTTCTCCAAGCGTGTACTTCCACTCACGGAACTCACCAAGCGCACATGAGTGTTCTCTTGGTTCGACAAGGAGGAACATGCATTCACAACACTCAAGAATGCCTTCACGACAGCTCCAATTTTAGCACATCCTGATCCTTCTTGTCCCTTCTTCATTGAAGCAGATGCCTCGAATTTTGCAGTGGGATCTGTTCTATCACAGTTGGAGAAGACAAGTTGCTTCATCTTGTAGCTTTTCACTCTCGTAAGTTACTTTCAGCAGAGATTAATTACGAGATTCATGACAAGGAACTTAAGGCCATTGTGGATTTGTTCGAGGAGTGGCGGCATTTTCTGAAAGGTACTGCGCATCCTGTACAAGTTCTTACGAATCACAAGAACCTGGAGTATTTTAAACGGCTTGAGTTCTCAGTCGGCAACAGACTAGGTAGGCGGAGTTCCTATCACGTTTTGATTTCGTCATCATCTACAACCTGGTTTTCAAAAATGACAAGGCGGATGCATTGTCTAGGCGCTCTTACCTTGCACCGACCCCGAGCGATCCTGCATATGATTGTCAAAAGCATGTTGTTAAGGTTCTGATCAACTTCGGCTTGCAGCACTACAAGTTCATCAGGCTCCAGCAGATTCCACACTCCTACAAGACATTCGTTTGTAGTTGGCTATAGACGCCTTGGCAAGGAATGTGTTTTCACACATTAGTCCTGACATTGCAAGTTCCTCTTCCTCCAGTTCTCGTACAGACTATAAGTTGTTTGCCATACAGGACGGACTCCTGTACCGGGAAGGTCTCCTGTACGTTCCTGTTGGTGTTTGCAGGACTCATGGTATGGATTGTCATGATACCCGGCTACAGGACATTTTAGTGTGGCCAAGACAGTTGAGTTGGTGACTCGAACTATTGGTGGCCTGGGTTGCAAGGTTTTGTGGTAAGTTTGTATAGAGTTGTGAAACCTGCAATAGGTCAAAATGCCTCGTCACACACCCTTTGGTTTTCTTCGTCCTCTTCCTGTTCCTTCTGCTCCTTGGAGATCCATTTTTATGGATTTCCTCACAGATCTTCCTCCTTCTTGTGGATTTGATGCAGTTCTTGTGATGGTTGACTGTTTCACCAAACAGGCTCATTTCCTACCATATCACAAGACTGCTACAAGCCAGAAACTACTGAGTTGGTGATTCGCGAAGTATTTCGACACCATGGTCTTCTTGAAAGCATTGTTTCTAATTGAGGCCCACAATTCATGTCCAAGTTTTGACGAGAATTTCTCCGGAGTCTACAGGTTAAAGCGGACCTTTCTTTAGGATACTATCCACAAACTGATGAGCAGTCAGAACGCACGATTCAGACCTTGGAGCAATATCTTCGTTGTTTCATTAGTTACCAACAGGACAACTGGTTGGACCTTCTTCCAATGGCGGAGTTTGCCTACAACAACTCCGTTCACACATCTACAGGCCAGACACCTTTTTTGCTCTTACAGGCTACCATCCACGTTTTGACTTTGCTCCTCCTGCTTCTCCTTCTTTCGCTCCTACAGTACAGGATCGTCTCCAGCATCTTCATCAGGTACATGAGGATCTCCGGGTTCATCTTCAGTAGGCACAGGAACTGTACAAGCGTCATGCTGATGCTCATCGTCAACCAGCACCTACATACAAGATTGGTGATCTCATGTAGCTTCTTCGTCGGTATATTCGCATCAACATGCCTTCTTCTAAGTTGGATTTTCAATAATTGGGCCCTTACAGGATTGCGACTGAGGTCAATCCTGTAGCTTTCCGACTCGAGTTACCATCTACGGTGAAACTTCATCTTGTGTTTTAACCTCTTTGTTGGAGCCGTATCATCCTTCTTCTCTTCCTGGTTGTGCTTCTTCTTCTCCCCTCCTGTGATCATTGACGGTGAACCTGAGTACGAAGTTGCAGCCATCCTTAATTCTCGTCTTCATTGCCGCCAACTTCAATACTTGGTGGATTGGAAAGGTTATTTGCCTACCGATCGCACTTGGGAACCTGCATCTAACTTACTCCATGCTTCTTCCAAAGTTGCTGCTTTCCATCGGTGTTATCCTACTAAACCAGGTCCCAAGACTCGTGGAACTCATCCTTATGGAGGAGGTGCTGTCACGACTCAATACAAAATGTAGGATATAGGATACGGGTTACAGGATATGCCTACAGGATATTCCTATAGGATATGCTTATAGGATATACCTACAGGATATGCCTGTAGGATATTCCTACAAGATATACCTACAGGATATGCCTATAAGATATACTACAGGATATGCCTAGAGGATAAGGATCACTATTTTTAGCTCATGACTAGATTAGACTCATGACCAGATTAGCTTGGAGTTGTGAGTATAAAAGCTCTAACCTAATTGTTGTACAATTAGTTACTATCAACACCAATCTTTCTACAATCAATCTTGTCTTGTCTTGCTCCTTACCTCCTGCTCTTGTCTTGTTTCTGGTTCCTAGTTCTTGTCCTGCTCCCTGTCCTACTCCTTGTCCTGCTCCCTGTCCTACTCCTTGTCCTGCTTCTGAGTCAAACTTTCTTGTTTTCGAAATCCTGTTCACTTCCTTGTTCCTAGATCGTGGCTTGACAACACATAGCACTGACACATGGGGGCTGGATCACCACCCATGTGTCACTATGCATGTGTGTATATACATATGCATATTATATATAGTATCTTATATATATACAATATCTTACATTATCCTCCCCTCTGCGGCTGTGTAGATGGTGATGGATTTGATGGTCTTGGATCCGTGTAAGTTGGCTCATCTAAGGTATAACCGAATCTATTCAACGAGTCTTGAACAACAAACCGTTTCATTCGAACTATGTGAACTATCTCAACCTCATGAGATTTCACTAACTATCATAGTAACCTGGTGGGTTGACTACATGAATAAAGATTGTGGGATATTTAGAATATGTGGGCAAAAAGACTCAAGCATAACTGAGTCATCATGACCAAGGGCCCTTTTATAAACACTAATTGGTCCTTTGCCTAGTTGGCATAAGGGGAGAGGGAAAGGTTGTGACATTTGGTACCAGAGCGGTCTCGGGTTCGATTCTTATTAAGGATGAACTTTGCTTAAAGCTCACGCCACTAAGGTTGGTGCACTTGTCATACAGCCAAGCGTAGCGTAAGTAGACAAGTGTCTCTGGGTCTGTCTCTTACTGCACCTTCTGAAGGAAGGCATAGTAGCAACCCTTGAGTCTGTGGATGACACTCTCCACCCATTGGAGAAATTGCACCTTCTGAAGGAAGGCATAGTAGCAACCCCTTGAGTCTGTGGATGACCACTTTCTCCACCCACATCCACTTTCTCCAATGGGTGGAGAGTGTCATACAACCAAGCGTAGCGTAAGTAGACAAGTGTCTCTGGGTCCGCCTCTGGCCTGATTGACATGTGATGCAAGTATGTGATGCGAGTATAGCCAAGGGGATCGCCTCTGAGCTGGGTGCGAGTCAAGTGTAGCGTAAGTAGACATGTGTCTTTGGGACTGCCTCTTACTGCACCTTCTAAAGGAAGGCATAGTAGCAACCCCTTGAGTCTGTGGATGAGGACATCCACTTTCTCCACCCACATCCATATTCTCCAATGGGTGGAGAGTGTCATAGTTCTAACTTGGTGGGTTGACTACCTGGGGAAAGATTGTGGGATATGTGGGCAAAAAGATTCAAGCATAACTGAGTCATCATGACCAGGGACCCTCTCAAAACACCAATTGGCCCTTTGCCTAATTGGCATAAGGGGAGAGGGAAAGGTTGTGACACTAACTGTATTTGATACACTTGAGGACTAATCTTTCGAAGTACTCGGTAAGAACCAAGCCATTTATGTAATAAACTAATTGCAAGTCCAAGTGCAGTCATCTTGGGAAAATGTACCAGTATTAAGTCACCATCAGTATAATCTGGTGGAATTTGATGTTGTGCATTGTAAAAAGATTGCTGCCATATTTGAGCTCGACTAAGATGTTCAGCAGACTTTGCACGTAGAAGAGGCAAGACAGCATCCAAATGTCGAGCCCACATCTTTGCATCCTCGACACGTGACAGATTCGATGATAACCCCAATTCACTAGGCAACTTAGGATTATATTAATACAATGCCTTGAATGGAGAGATACCAATTGAATTTTGAATGCCTATTACATAAGCAAATCTCAAGCATCGCAAATACCAATCTCAGTCAGTGTAATTGAAGTTCACATACTTTGAGATCATACCTTTGAAGGTCCGATTCAATCGCTCCACCAAACCATCAGTTTGTGGATGATATGGAAAATTTTACCCCTAACCTCTCACACAACACTTGGAATACCTCTGTAATGAAAGCAGGGCCATTATTTAATAACATCCACTCTGGATAAGAATGTTACAAAACCACATTATCGAACAGAAACAAAGCTATTCATATGGCAGTTGCATCCGAAAGAGCATCAACCTCCACACAATGAGTTAAATAATCAAATACGACAATGATGTACTAGTTACCCTAAGAAGAATGTGGAAAAGGTCCCATTAAATCCACTGCAATTAACTCAAAAGGGTGAGAGACATTGATGGATTCTAGCACCCCATGGCCCGAGTTATAAAGGAATTCCGAGTTTGACAAATGGGACAGTTCTGAATATACATGATCACATCAGCACGCATACTAGGCCAATAAAAGGATCGGCGGAGCTTCTCCAACACTCGTTGGTGACCAAGATGACCTCCAACAATAAGCGAATCATGATATGCTCGAAGAAGGTGTGGAATATATGTAAAGGGTGTAGTCAAACGCCATATGTCTTCCGGATTTGTCCCAATAAAATACAATAAACCATCCTGAAGTCGAAACTGAGCATGATATTGTCGAAATCGAGGTTC
The DNA here is from genome assembly GCA_003024785.1 of Selaginella tamariscina. Classification (NCBI taxonomy): domain Eukaryota; kingdom Viridiplantae; phylum Streptophyta; class Lycopodiopsida; order Selaginellales; family Selaginellaceae; genus Selaginella; species Selaginella tamariscina. The sequence continues at coordinate 587,951 of PUQB01000097.1, forward strand.
AGAAAAAAGATTTGCAAATGCATCCCATAATTGCCTCATCCACGGTTTATGTTTTTGGGCATCCTACCACTATTCCAAGGATGGTAAATCGGCATCGAATACCTGAGGGGCTTGTATCAAACCAAATGCCACAGCTACTGCATGAGCAGGCAAAGTAAAATGGAAAAGGATGCTTGAGAAATGCATCTACATCCACCATTGTTCTTCCAGGCCTGTGCACCACCTTAAAGTTATATACCTGGAGACGTAATGCCCATTTATCTACACAACCTACTAAATTCTTCCATTTTAATAAGGAAGTGACAGCAACATGATCACACTTCAAAAGTGTTTCACTCCTATGTAAGTAAGCATGAAGTTGTTTAAAACCCCAAACATCAATAAGGTATTCTTTTTCAGTAGTGGAATAATTCTGCTCAACAGGATCAAGTATTCGACTAATATAAGCCACCGGGTGTCGAATCAAAAGATTTGCAGCATTGCTTTGCATCAACACACCACTAATACCAATATCTAACGCATCTACTTGTAAAATGAACGGACAAGTAAAATTTAGGTATTAAAGTACTGGTGGAGTTGTTAAGAACTCTTTTAATTGGTCAAATGCCTATTGACACTAGCGAGTCCACCTGAAAAGTACATGTGGACGAACTAACTCCCGAAGAGGGGTAGTTTGATTAGAGAGATAATTGATGAATCGACCTAAGAAACGTTGGACTTCTTATACCGTATGGGGATGAGGGAACTCTCGAATAGCTTGCAACTTCATTGGATCCACCTGTAAACCCTCTCAAAATATACTGTAACCCAAGTAAGTGGTGTCGATCAAACCAAACACACACTTCTCAAGTTTCAACTTTAAGTCAACTTTTCGAAATCGATCAAGAACTCGCCGTACATCACGAATGTGATCCTCCCAAAAACTAGACTCATGAAGTAGCACATCATCAATGAAATCGGCAGTGATATCGGGCATATATGAAAAAAGCTCATCTATCATGCATTGAAAAATGACAGGAGTTGAAGTCAATCCAAAGGGCATAACCAAAAACTCATAAAGACCAAATGGTGTTCGAAAATATTCTCCTCAATTATAAGAACCTGCCAGTATCCTAATGCCAAATCCAACTTAATAAACCATTGACTCTGACCTAATTATAATAAAAGTATGAATGTCAATATAATTCAATTTTCAAATTTTTACTTATGTAAGTTTATTTATCATAAAATAGTTTTTTTTATATTTTGCAACAAGATAATAAGTCTGAATGGGCATATTTATGTAGTTGAATAATAAACATTATTCTTTTCTTTGATATTTATATATAATTCAGAATCAAAAACAAAATATAAAAGTCTAACAACATAAATTAGCATTCCTAAGGTTATGGGATAGCTCAACATGTGACTAGGAACATACAATCCTGTGTGGGATAGTTCAGCATGTGAATAGGAGCCAAGCCTGTAGGGCCAAAAACTTTATAAAAACAGCAATTGACATAAAACCATCATGCTTGTGGAGCTTCTGATTCTGGTGTTGATCGTGAATATGTTGCATGCACATGTATGTATTCAATCCTTCAAATGCCTAAGGTTGGGTTTTCATGCCAATGTCTTTTCTAGTATGGCAACAAGTGCAATAGTTCCAAGACTCGTATCTATATATTGCTATAGCCATTATGTGTGCTGAGAATTGAGATACCACTGTCAAGTCAAAAGGAAGTCTTTGATAAACAGCTCTATAAATCCCATAGTTTTGTGCTCTACTAAACGGTAAGAAGCTTAAGATGATTCGTCTGAGAGAAGCTAACCTCCAATAAGACGGTGTATTGGTGTAAGATCTTGATTGATTCAACATGAGATAAAACTGTTGAATATACAAACAGGTGAAATACACTTTCGTTTTATAAAAGAGAGAAGTTACAAGGAGTTTTATAAAAGAGAGAAATTAAAGGGAGTTTTCAATTCAGACGAGTTGTCTACCAGACAGTTACATCGTCAACTTCTATAAACTCAGATCAGTTCAACCCAAGGGAGGGAACGTGACATCTAGGCTTGAGAACGACAGGGGGAGTGATAAACGCATTGAAATATGTCGTAGCATTAAAGAATTGCTGTGTGTGGTGAACTCCATCGAATGTTATATAAGTCTCTGGGTCCTTGCATATCGTGTAGTCAGGAACCCGCACAACCAAAGAGTGCACAGTTGAATTGATTCAATGTGGATGGTTTCCACATTGAATCTTTATTTCCACAAGTAAATAAGTTCAAGGTGAGACCCTTGATTGTCATAGGGATGGTTATGTTCACCTCCCCATCAAATCCATAGTCTGCAGCATTAGGTTGATATTATCACCACCAATCTCATTAAAGTAGAGACTTCTAGTTCAGGTGGGCTCTTCATTGCTAGCTTGTGTTCAAGGAAATCTTGCACTTGAAGTGAGAAGTTGTGGGGACTTGCAAACGGGTTGGCCGGGATTGTAGTCACTGTGGCACCAGAGTAGGTAAAGTTGAGACCCGTGAAAGTGACTGCCATTGTACATCAAATTGGGAACCGAGAGATCACCCAGATTAAGCTTCTGAGCAAGAAAGTCAACCATATGAGTATCTACCAGTGGGCATGCCGTATGTGATACTGTAAGGAAAAGTTTACTACTGTCACGACCCGATACAGAATACAGGTTTCCGGATACAGGACATGGGTTGCAGGACTTTCCTACAGGATTCCGGATACAGGACATGGGTTGCAGGACTTTCCTACAGGATTCCGGATACAGGATATGGGTTGTAGGACTTTCCTACAGGATATTCCTACCAGGATTCCGGACACAGGATTCGGTTGCAGGATATCCTACAGGATATTTCTACAGGATATGCCACAGATATGCCTAGAGGATAAGGGATGTGGACTCATCTTAGCCTCTGCATGCATGCAACCACTTTTAGCACTCATGCCTAGATTAGCTCTTGGAGTTGTGAGCATAAAAGCTCCAACCTAATTGTTGTACAATCATTACTATCAACACCAGTCTTACTACGATCAATCTCGTCTTATTGTTCTTGTCTTGTTTTGTCATTTCCTGTTCACTCTGTTTCTATCCTGCTCGGATCCTGTCCTGCTCCGGGATCTGTCCTGTTCATGTCTCGCTCCTGTTTCCTATCCTGCTCCTGGATCCTGTCCTACTCTGGAATCCTGTCCTGTTCCTGTCTTCCCGATCCTACCATCTTCTTGCTCCTAGATCGTCCTGTTCTATTTCTAGTTCATGTCTGCCTCGGTCATGTTCTTGAGGCCTTCTGTCCTTGGAATCCTGTTCCTTCCTGGTTCCTGGATCATGGCTTGACACTGTAAGTCGATCTTCGTGAACACCTTTGCTCCTTGCAGCCAATCGAGAAGTTTCGGGATAGTTCCAAATGATGACTTGATTCAAACCTCTGTAGTCCACAACCAAACGTAAACTCCATCTTTCTTCTTGACAAAGAAGATAGGTGCTCCTGCAGGGGACTTTGAGTGACAAATGAAGCCGGATGCCAAGTTGTCCTTAATGTATTAACGAAGAACCTCCAATTCTATAAGTGACAGTGCATAAATCAGTCCGAACGGTGGAGTCTTTCCTTCCACAAGATCAATAGGACAGTCGTAAACCTATAAACAGGAAGAACTGCAGCCTTGTGAAAGGAGTGATACTTGGATGGCAGGGAAGAAGGAGGAGAAGAAGAAGGAACAGGAGAAGGAGATTGAAAAATAGGGGAGTTAGATACAGGAAAGGTAGAAGAGGACGTAGGAGTTACTTGGAAGGCAAAAAGATGAAAAGGAACAGGATCAGTGGCAAGTTCATGCATGGTAGTGGTAAGAACTCGGAGAGGAGAAGGAGGGAATTGTGATTGAAAAAGAGGAAGAATGAAAAGAGGCAGGATTGGGAGAAACATGTGTGGATGTTGACAAGTGTACAGGATTGGAAAAACCCTGTACAGAAATCCGCGAACTTACAGGAGTGGAGAGAGCCTGCGGATGTGCTGAGGAACTGACATGAGGTGAATCCTGTCGAGGAGGAGTTTTCAACACTGATACAGGAATAGGCACGGTCAATCCTGTAGTTTGTACTGCCTCAGACACTAAAGATGTATCCTGCACACAGGAAGGTACAAGATTGATCCTGATTGCCAAAGAGGAAAACATGAGCGTCCTAGATCTCCAGTCAATCTGAGGATTTGGAAGAACGAACCATGGCATGCCCAAAATGATGGGAGTCGACCGAATCTTGATCAAGTTGAAGGAAATCGAATAGTTGAATGCGCCATGACTGCAAGAGAAAGGTTTGGTAGCATGGGTAACTATGCCAGAAGCAATCAGACGACCATCGGCCACCTCTACAGGAATTGCACGCTTCAACTTCACCATTGGAATGCCATATTGAGTTGCAAAAGTGTCATCCATGAAGTATGCATTTGCACCAGTGTCTAACAGGGCAAACTCCTTGAGCTCTCGATTATTGAAATGAATATATACAGGAAACTTGAGTGATGGAATGGTATGAACAGCACCAATGGAGCCTACACCTACGTCCAACTTCGTAGCTCTTAGATGAAGTGAACATTTAAGTTTTCCAACTGAACTTCAGCTTCTACTTCACGCGTCTTGAACTTTCTGGCTTTAGTAGGACATTCTGCCGCCTTGTGTCCTGCTTCACCACAATATAAACATAGATTCTCACTGCGACGACGTTGCTTCTCAGCAGCGGAAAGTGAGCCACGCTTGTATTTCTCAACCTCCATAGGAACTACTCCAGAAAGTGTCGCAGGAGTATGTATCACAGCTGCAGAATTGGTTTGTAGGAACTGCTGATGGGATTTTTCCTGACGACGCTCGAACAAGCGATTGTCGTCGCGAACGGCCTATTGCATGATCTCTGCTAATGTTTGGGCATCTGGTAATGTAAGGAGAAGGTCCTTCACGTCATCCTCAACCCAAAACGAAAGTGTTTAATCAATGCAGTCTCGTCCCATGGAATGTTCGTGCAAAGTTGCTGAAATTTAAATGCATAGACGGAAGCTGGTCGAGATCCTTGTGTGAACTTTTGTAACTTCGTGCATGCAAAACGGTACTTATCGGGATCTCCAAAGCAAGCTTCAAAGGCAGCCACAAAACCTTTAAAGTCTTCCATCAATGGGTCGTCACGCTCCAACAAAGGGGCAACCCAAGCCCGTGGAGATCCAACTAATAGGGATGCCAAAAGGCCAACCTTTTGTGCATCAGTCGAGTAGTGGCGTGGTTGCATGCAGATCAAAAGCCTGATTTGATTCAGGAACCCTTGAAAATCGGCATGATTGCCATTGAACTTTTCCGGCATGCTGATCTTCGACTCCGAAGAAGTGTTCGATGGAGAGGAAACCACGGATGCTTGAGAGAGAGCCTACACAGCAGCCTTGGAGGATGCATCAGCAGCTGCATGCGCCTTGTTGGTGGAACCTTGTAGATCTGTGACCACTTGGCGTAAAGTGGCCAGCTCATGAAGCAATATTTGGTGCTCACGTTGAAATTGTTCAAAATCGGCCATGATCTATGAAGAAAAAAAAGGAGGAAAACGAAGGAGAAGAATCAAGAAAAAAAAAAGTAGCTGAAAATCGGAAAGCTATAAAAGCAGTTATTATCAAACTATCAAGCCACGATCCATGGACAAGGAAGTGAGTAGGATTCCAAGAACAAGGAAGTGATTAGGATTCCAAGAACAAGGAAGTGATTAGGATTCCAAGAACAAGGAAGTGATTAGGATTCCAAGAACAAGGAAGTGATTAGGATTCCAAGAACAAGGAAGTAAGTAGGATTCCAAGAACAAGGAAGCTTGACTCAGAAGCAGGACAAGGAGCAGGATAAGAACTAGGAACCAGGAACAAGATAAGAGTAAGAGGCAAAGAGCAATACAAGACAAGAACAAAACAAGACAAGATTGATCGTAAAAAGATTGGTGTTAATAGTAACTCATTGTACAACAATTAGGTCGGAGCTTTTATATTCACAACTCCAAGCTAATCTGGTCATGAGCTAAAAATAGTGACCCTTATCCTCTAGGCATATCCTATAGTATATCCTATAGGCATATCCTATAGGAATATCCTGTAGGTATATCCTATAGGCATATCTTGTAGGTATATCCTATAAGCATATCTTGTAGGAATATCCTGTAGGTATATCATGTAGAAATATCCTGTAGGTATATCCTATAGACATATCCTGTAACCCATATCCTATATCCTGCATCCTGTATCGGGTCATGACATGTGTTGCATGTGTGCCACGTGGTAGGTCTTCTGTATATAAGTAGGGTTTTGTAGCTGAATAAAGTATTACATTTTGTGCATATTTATTTGTTATTTCAAGACATATTTATAAGATGTATTATAAATGCATATAATATTATTTAAATACTATATGTTTAAATAAATTTACATAGATATTTATATAAATATAGACAATTTATAAAATATAAGGTGATTTCATTTAGACATCGTATACTTAGTGCATATGAGTATATAAATATTATCATTACTCAAACATATAACAAAAAATCACTACAGTTTAACCTGTAGTAGTTGTTGTTAGGAGTGTATAATCTTTAACCGTTAAACTGTGAGGTGTTAAATTTGTGAGGGTACTATTCTAAGGGATTTGGTAATGATATAAATTAAATAAATTAAACAATAAACTATACATGCATATACGTTAGTATGACACGTGTCGTTATTGCATGGATAGAAATAAGGCAAATAGATACCTAAGGTTTTGTTTGAGACATCGCTTGCTTATACTCTATGGCGAAATCAACAATTTACAAGGCACTGCTCCTGTCTCTAATCTTCATGTTTGCTGCTCTAATAGGTAAATCAATGCATATCATGCTGCATGTGTTTTTGTTAGTTGTTTAGTTCATGATTTGTGATTCCTGGGAATCCGGGGTATTTGTGGGAATTGACGAATGGATCTAGGTGGTTCCAATATGTGGGAAGCAGGACATAGAGGTCCGCCAGGAGCGCATTATGGAGCATGTCTATGGTGAGACATACAGCGTCAGATTCCGTAATTTGTGCAAGTGCCCAGCTAGGAATGTGCACATGTTATGCAGTGACTTTGCTACTGCTATGGACTATGGCAATAATGAGCCTGATATTCTTATTGAGAATCAGCCTGGTGATTGTATTCTGAGGAATGGGCGCCCACTGAAACCTTATAAGTGGTATGGGTTTAACTATACCAGTCATTCTGGCATGATTCCTCTTGGCACGGTGAGAGAGGCTGAATTCTGCAAGGAGTAGTAGTGCAATATCTTCTTTAATAAACTTTGTATTTGTGAGTTCTTTCATGAGTTAATAAGTTCTCTACCCTCAACAAAGTACTAGTGCATTATCTTCTTTAATAAACTTTATATTTGTGAGTTCTTTATATGTGTCCTGTTGATGCAACACACGCAAGAATGTATGCTTATAATTATACGTATTAAACTATTATTATGTATTAAAATACTAATTAAATTAAACATTGAATTAACTTTGTCAAGTAAAATGCTGAATTTTTCTTATCTAAGATTTTTGTGCTGTTAATTTAACAAAAAACATTTAAATTAATATCCATAGCTAGTTTTACATTGTGGGTGTATTTGTTATATTAACATATGAATAAAAAAACATATATGTATATATACATACATATGCCCATTTATAGTTATTTTGTATTTATATATATGAAAGGTATATACATAACAAATAAACACGTATAATATATTCTCTGATTTAGTGAGGTGGCACATAAAATTTACAAAATCTAATTATATCACCAATAATCAGAAAGTATGACCAGAATTGACCACATAAAATAGAATAACTCTGGGCCGCTTTGTGGATATCTTTTAAATCATACTCCACCATTGCGGGCATTATTGAAGTAGGTTAATATTTTCTTTTGTTTGATCTAAGAATTACAAACAAACATTTATAAATCTTAAAGAGATCTTGACGACTCCTCCAATTTTTATGTATCCCGATTATAATCGTCCTTTCATCTTGTGTGTAAATGCTTTTGACATCAGTCTCGAGGGTGTATTGATGCAAAACAGTACGAGTGTATCCCTTCCGATATGTAACGGGATCAATGCCCTCGCTTTCACGAATGAGAGAACTTGGAATATAAAGATGTGTATATTCATTAGTTAAAAAACCCTAACTTATATATAAGAGCAAGTATCCGATGATTATCAAAATCCATTACCTAATAATAATATTTGTACATGCAGCCGTACACATGGATCTCACGTAACTAATTTAAGAAGATATTTTTATGCTCATAATTAATACATACACGCATACATGCTGATACGTGTTGTGTTTTTCTCTGAAGATATAAATATGAATAACTGAAATTTTTTTCCCTAGATTTACAATTTAGGAGTCCATGCTTCTGTCTGGCAAGCTGGTTCCCATGGCAAATTCAGTCTTGGCAATCCTCCTGATTGCGTTCGTGTTCCTCGCTGCTGTGAAAGGTACACTCTACTTAATTTGTTTGTTCATTTATCTGTTTTTTTCTTTTTTTTTCCCTTTTTTAGTGTATACAGATATCTAGCTATTTGCCCAAGTTGGAGAATTTCTGAATTAGAATTTGACCTCTATGGGTTATGTATGGGTCTGTCTGTATCTCTGTCAATTAGAATTATGAATAGTTGTGGGTCTCTCTATTTTATTGGTATCAATGTGTGTTTTTTCCTGAGAAATTTGAGAATCCTTCTTGGCTATATGGGATTTGTGTGTATTCATGTAGCATTCATGTTGGGGGTATATCCAGTGTGGTATTTTGTGGGATTTCTGGGAATTATATGTTGGATTTTTCTGGGAATACTTACATGGGAATTCTAATGCAGGTCACCGGCAGGGTGGCGGAGTATGCGATGGCAACGATGTGAACATTGAGCAGTCTCTCCTCACCAATGACACCGGTGTCTTGAGATATAGAGTGGAGATCCGTAACTTCTGTTTTGGGTGCTTAGCTAGAAATCTTCATATCAACTGTCGTGACTTTTTTTACCATAGATGATCTCAATGTTTGCCACGTTATTCAACCTGGGGAATGCATTGTGAGGAACGGAGGTGATCTTCCTGAAGGACAATGGCAGGTGTTTGAGTACAATAGCACTGTTAAAGCTCTCTTCACCTACAAAAGTGCAGACTTTTGTTAGATTCTGATGCTGTTTTAGATCACTTATTCATTTCAACATTTGTTCTTTTATTATTTGTTTGCTATTATTCGGTGAGATGCATGTTCTAACATACACCTCTCTCCCTCCCTCCCTCTCATGCAGGCAAACACAAAGACCCACATATACATTATAATTTGTTGTACATATACACGTACAACATGGATCAGGGATCATGATACATGTATTTATACGATAGGAATTTAAGTATCTCACCAAATATTAATTAATAAGATTATGGTAATGAAAGCAATGCCACAACTGGATACAGTCTCTTTAGGAACTCTTTGTGGACTTTGCTCATCTGTACTTAGTTACAACCGGTTCCGCTCAACTCAATTCCCTAGTGAGGAAGCTGTTTAGCTTCTATAGTAGTTATCGATTCTCCCAAAAACAATGTGCATTGAAGTAGTTGTTATGATCTCCATTTCATGAGCAGCTGCTCCGGGCCAGAGAGCTTCAACCGAATATAATATCAACCTTTCCATGATCCTTGTTTACACAGCATGATCCTTAAAATGGGCCAGATTAGCTGCTGAAGATCATCAGATACAGCTATCTAGGCTTGTCAGTTTTGCGATGAGCTTGTCCAACTTCTGAACTTGATTGCACATTTTAGTATTTTTTACTCTATTAATAAAAGCTTAATAAGTTATTATATATACCTGGTTGTGCATTTGTGCGTGAGTGCCTTCAAATGTATTCTCTCTCTCGTATATATTATTCCGTAAAAAGCAAGAGAAATTATTTATTTTTGTAGAAAGTATATTAATGTTTTTGGTATGTTCTGGTGAGAGAGACAGCTCTAGTTACCCAGTTTGCACTTAATGTGCATGCGTGCATATATGTATGTGTCTGTCTTAACTACTGGGTATACGCTGATGATCTGTTTTATAATACTACAGTTTACACTCAATGTGGCGCATGCACACATACACACACACACAGATATATGAATATATGTGTGTGTGTGTGTGTGTGTGTGGGTTATGTGCACACAAAGTAATCGCGTATAGACTCATACGGCCGTTTCTTAAAGCCCACCATTATTAAATAAAAATTGAACCCGCCAACCATAACAATGCACAATATCGTCATTACATCCTTATCTGTTATATATTCAATATTAATCTCTTATATCACATGACACCGGCAGAAAGGTCCCACGACACGTACTTAAATATTCATTAAGCATGCATACTGGATATATATTGAGCACATAACCACCCATTTTACTTGTGTGGTGAGAGAGAGAGAATACAGGGAGTTGTGTTGGTTCAATTCAAAAACTTCATAAACATACATAAATACACACGTGCACACACAACACACACATATATTTATATTGCTATGCACATGTGTATCTATAAAGACAAACAGATATTAGTCTATTTGATTTCCACCAAACTCTTTTGCTATGCACATGTGTATCTATAAAGACAAACAGATATTAGTCTATTTGATTTCCACCAAACTCTTTTGCACAGACATACGTCCATGCATATTAAACACATTCACACGCGTGCACCATGAATAAGGTTGCATCATTTATATATAAAAAAATGAGTTACTTCTCTCTCATGAAGATTGTAGGTACGTTATATATATACATATACATATATAGAGAGGGGTGGGGGGGGGGGGAGAGAGGGGACGGGAGTACCATAACTAGTTTGTGCACAATACAGAGAGTTTCTTACTAAATGATCTGTCTACGATGTCTCTCTCTCTCTCACGAGAAGACCACTAACAGTACGGTTCACCCAATGCAAGAAGCTACAATCCAAACATCCACTCCAGCCAGAGCTCTGTGAAATAATCAGTCTTATATTAGCAGTTCGGACTGTCTATCTTCTTCACACAATGCACAGCATTGATCACACCTGCAAATACAGCTGCATTTTAGGTTCTTCCCCAAGAACCCTAGATTTAATAATAATATCACAAATATTGAAAAACATCGAATGCAAGATTATAATGATAGACTACTATATAAACGTGGTAAGGACAAGGACGTAGAAACAATGTTCACTTTTAACATATGATATAATGGCCTCTCTCATATCTCTTAACGATCTATGTGCAATTGCTTTTATAGCTAATGGACAGCATTTGTCACCAGGCACGTACGATAATTTATTGTGTTCCAATGTTGTCTTTAGGTTTGGAGATTCACTTACAACGGCAAACAACAACAGTGTGTAAACTTTTCCTTATGGTATCACATACGGCATGCCCATTGGTAGATACTCATATGGTTGACATTCTTGCTCAGAAGCTTAATCTGGGTGATCTCTCGGTTCCCAGTTTGATGTACAATGGCAGTCACTTCACGGGTCTCAACTTTGCCTACTCTGGTGCCACAGTGACTACAATCCCGGCCAACCCGTTTGCAAGTCCCCACAACTTCTCACTTCAGGTCCAAGATTTCCTTGAACACAAGCCAGCAATGGAGAGCAAATTTCCCCACCTGAACCAGAAGTCTCTACTTGAATGAGATTGGTGGTGATAATATCAACCTGATGCTGCAAACCATGGATATGTGCATGCAACATATTCACGATCAACACCAGAATCGGAAGCTCCACAAGCATGATGGTTTTATGTCAATTGCAGTTTTTATAAAGTTTTTGGCCCTACAGGCTTGGCTCCTATTCACATGCTGAACTATCCCACACAGGATTGTATGTTCCTAGTCACATGTTGAGCTATCCCATAACCTTAGGATGCTAATTTATGTTGTTAGACTTTTATATTTTTGTTTTTGATTTTGAATTATATATAAATATTAAAGAAAGAATAATGTTTATTATTCAACTAAATAAATATGCCCATTCAGAATTATTATCTTGTTGCAAAATATGAAAAAACTATTTCATGATAAATAAAATTACATAAGTAAAAATTTGAAAATTGAATTATATTGACATTCATACTTTTATTATAATTAGGTTAAAGTCAATAGTTTATTAAGTTGAATTTGGCATCAGAATACTGATATGTTCTTATGGCTGACGAGGATATTCTAAAAACGGCCTTTGGGACACCATTTGGTCTTTATAAGTTTTTGATCATGCCCTTTGAATTGACTTCAACTCCTGTCAGTTTTCAACGCATAATAAATGAGCTTCTTTCATATATGCCTAATATCACTGCCGATTTCATCGATGATGTGCTAATTCATGAGTCTGGTTTTTAGGAGGATCACATTCGTGATGTACGGCGAGTTCTTGATCAATTTCGAGAAGTTGGCTTGAATTTGAAACTTGAGAAGTGTGTGTTTGATTCGATCGACACCACTTACTTGGGTTACTATATATTTTGAGAAGGTTTACAGATGGATTCAATGAAGTTGCAAGCTGTTTAAGAGTTCCCTCATCCCATACGATATATGAAGTCCAGTATTTTTTGGGCAAGGTGCAGTACTTGGGTTAATTCATTGATCATCTCGCTGATCAAACTGCCCCTCTTCGGGAGTTAATTCGTCCATATGTACCTTTCAGATGGACTCACAGGTGTCAGTAGGCATTTGATCAATTAAAAGAGTTCTTAACAACTCCATTACTACTTCAATACCCAGATTTTACTCGTCCGTTCATTTTTTACGAGTAGATGCGTTGATATTGGTATTGGTGGTGTGTTTATGCAACCCAATGCTGTAAATCCTTTAATTCGGCACCTAGTGGCTTGAGTACTCAACCCTACTAAACGGAATTATTCCACTATTGAAAAAAAATGCCTTGTTGCTGTTTAGGATTTTGAACGACTTCATTCCTACTTACATAGGAGTGAAACATTTTTGAAGTGTGATCATGCTGCTGTCACTTCCTTATTAAAACGAAAGAATTTAGTGGGTTGTGTAGCTAAATGGGCATTACGTTTTCATGTATATAACTTTAAGGTGTTGCATAGGCCTAGGGAACAATGGTGGATGCAGATGCACTTTCTGGAGCATCCTTTTCCCTTCTGCTTTGCCTGCTCATGTAGTAGTTGTGGCATTTGGTTTGATACAAGCCCCTCAGGTATTCAATGCTAATTTACCATCCTTGGAACAGTGATAGAAAGCCCAAAAACATGAACCATAAATGAGGCAATTACAGAATGCATTTGCAAATCCTTCTTTCGAATCTTAGTTTCGACAATATCATGTTTAGTTTCAACTTCAGGATGGTTTATTGTATTTTATTAGGACAAATCTAGAAAATAGACGGCATTTGGCTATACCCTCTACATATATTCCACACCTTCTTCGAGCATATCATGATTCGCTTATTGTTGGAGATCATCTTGGTTACCAACGAGTGTTGGAGAAGCTCTGCCAATCCTTTTATTGACCCAACATGCGTGCTAATGTGATCATGTATATTCAGAACTGTCCATTTGTCAAACTCGAAATTCCTTTATGACTTGGGCTAGAATCCATCAATGTCTCTCGCCCTTTTGAGTTAATTACAGTGAATTTAATGGAACCTTTTCCACGTTCTTCTCAGGGTAACAAGTACATCATTGTCGTATTTAATTATTTAACTCGTTGTGTAGAGGTTGGTGCTCTTCCGGATGTAAATGCCATATGAACAGCTTTATTTTTGTTCGATAATGTGGTTTTGCAGCATTCTTATTTAGAGCGGATGTTATTAAATAATGGCCCCACTTTCATTATAGAGGTATTCCAAATGTTGTGTGAGAGGTTAGGGGTAAAACATTCATTTGCCTCTCCATATCATACACAAATTGATGGTTTGGTGGAGCAATTAAATTGGACCTTCAAGGGTATGATCTTAAAGTATGTGAACTTCAATCACACTGACTGAGATTAATATTTGTAATGCTTGAGATTTGTTTATGTAATAGGCATTCAGAGTTCAATTGGTATCTCTCTATTCAAGGCATTGTATTGATATGATCCTAAATTGCTTAGTGAATTGGGGTTATCATCGAATCTGCCACGTGTTGAGGATGCAAAGATGTAGTTTCAACATTTGGATGCTGTCTTGCCTCTTCTACGTGCAAAGTCTACTGAACATCTTAGTCGAGCTCAAATACGGCAGCAATTTTTTTTACAATGCACGACATCAAATTCCACCAAATTACGCTGATGGTGACTTAGTATTGGTACATTTTTA